>VZTM01034117.1:317502-442785 GCA_013400555.1 Jacana jacana | reverse complement strand
GAGGTGTGGTGTGGAGGGGGTGCAGAGCAGGGCAAAAGGGACACTCTTGTAAGCATTTTGACCTAAGCCATTTACTTATTTAGGTTATTCCATTTTACAAACAACTTTGCCCATCATTTTTTACTTCCTTCTATGTCAGAAACATTTCACATTCCCTTTTACATGTGTAGTCAGAAAACATACAGCAAGAAATTGGGATAACAGTTGGGAAGAGTATGTTAGTGATGAAAAGACAGTTTTTGCTATGAGCAATGGGAACCGGTTCGTAAGCAGGTGTATCAGTCCTCGTTGGTTTTCTCCTGGAGGAAATGCCTTTCCAATAAACTGACAGAGCCCAGCTGTAACCCTGCATCCCAGGCATGAGCTGAGAGGTCTGTGAAAATACCCTGAATGCCTTGGCCAGTGGCAAAGTCCAGATTTGAATAAACCCAGAGCTTTCTGAGGATTAAAATGGCTTTTTTTTTTTTTTTTAACTTTTGGGGTGTTTTAGATATGTGAAGTGGAATGAATGGAGTATTTCTGAATGTGTGAGCCTTCTCCTATCATTGACAAGGATAAAAGTTATACAAGTGAGATTTGTCGTGCTTTGGTGTGGGAGGCAGCTTTCTGAAGACTAGGCAAGAAAATCACCCGGTAGCTTTTGTCATTGGTTAAGGCTAAACTAGGGAATTATTACACTGCCTTTATGATAATTTTCATTGTGGTCTACTGGCTATTGAAGCATATACTTAGAGGGCATTTGCATGAGTCAGGCCAACCGGGTTTGCAGTGAAGGAAATACTTTTTCTTATCTCTAGATTGCTAGTTTGTTGTTTGCATATTTAGTTATTTTTTTTCTTNTTAGTTATTTTTTTTTCTTAATGGTATCACTATAAAGCGAAACCTACATCTGCCCTCCCAGGAGTAAGGAGATTTTTTTCCTGAAAATAACTCGGAGGTCAACTCTTGGTAGGGTTAGGACACCAGATGCCCTAGTACACATGTATATATGTGTGTGTACATATATAATGTGACTAATATACATGTGTGTTCTGCACCTAATTCTCATCTATTATGTGGAATATTTTTTTCCTATAACTTGCAGCAGCATAAGGGAAGATGCTTACCCTGGGGACTGCCTCGGAAGGGTTACCCACAGTAACCCCCCCCCCCAGGGGGAGGATAAACTGCAAGATGGTTTTGCGTCTTACTAGACTAATGTTCTTTTATAATTAAACGATTGCATTCTTTAGCCAAAAGGTAGTGAAATACAACTAATTTGAGTTGTGTCATGCATTGTGTGAGCATAATATAAGGCTATGGAAATACCACACAGGATGCTATGTGCCTTACAATATGCTTACAGTATTTTTCAGTCAGCCCTGCACTCCTTTATCAGTGATTTACATTTTTTATCATGTGTCTTATGGATTGAGAAGGTGTCAGGTCTCATTAAAGTACTAGCAAATGTGCAGGGATGTTCCTGTCATGAAATTTTGCAAGGTGTTCAGTACAGGCAAATTGGAGACTCTCAGAGCAGGCATCCTTTTTAATAATTGAGGCTCCTTTGGTACTTTTATGATAGCTGTAAACTGTTGACTAGAGAAGGAATCAATACTTTTGTGTCTGTTTCAAAATCTGTTCATTTTCTAGCATATGCATATAGTGATTTATTTTCTAGCATATGTATGGAATGCTGTGCACTAGAAAATAATTCTAATATATATATAAATGATATGTAAATACTATATATATGCTAGCATATGTATATGCTATTGAGGTTGGGGGCAGAATGTGTGACACCCTTGCCTCATTTAAAAATAAAGAGGGGAGGAATGGATAATCTTGTTAAAAAGGACGGTACAAATAGTCACTTTGTCTCTTTGTTATTAAAGAAATATGTCCTTTGTTACTCTTATGAGATTATTACTTGTGAGATCTTAGGGGTTGATCTGACATGGGTTTTCTTTTGTTGCTGTTGTACGTTATTTGATTTAGTGTATGTGGATCTAATAAGTAATGGGATTAAGCTGAATAAATGGTTGTCAGTCTGTATAGTTGCAGCGCAGGTATTTAATTGCCTTTTTAACCCAGAAGGCAGTAGGTTTGTGCTCCATCGTTGTGAATGATCACAAGGTTTATTTTGGAATCCACGGTGAACCTCAGATCTGAGATAGCATTGGGCGCAGCAGAGAAGTTGTGTAGGTAGTATTTGTAAAACCAAGTCTTACTGTGCAGAAACAAGTCAGAGTTTTTAAAATGGTATTTGCCAAGCATTCTGTACTGTTATGCATGTTGTTTCAGTTGTACATCAGGTGTACATTCAGTTGTACATCAGGTAATAGTATGTGTCGCAAAGGAAAATAGGCCGTATTTCTCTACCTCACTGCTTACGGGTAACACCAAAGTAGCACCAGGGTTAGACACGATCCGACCTGGGGTTGCTGCAGGGTTGGTTTGTCTGGGTGGGAGAGGGAAGCTCTGTAAGTGGATTTAATATAGGGCCAAGTTGGGAAAATGCATTTGCCTCATACTTTTATTTCTGACATGCAATAAACACAGTAGTTGATCTCCTTACCTAAAAATGCACTGTAAATGAATATTTAACGTCATTATCCTGAGTTAAGAAGATCAGGCAAGTCACAAGTTGCTTATATGGTGTGGAGGCCTGACTTCAAGCAAGGGTGAAAAAGAAATGATCCCCGATTACTTAAGTGCTTTTTAGTGTTCTCTGTCTCCATTGATAGACTGGATTTTTGACAGTGAAAGCCTATACAGTTACAGTCGGTTCATCCTCCCTGAGTGTTTTCTCCATAAGCCTTTGGCTGAGTTTAGTTGTGACTTATAGCTTTGAGCATGGCATTTGGGAAAAACAGAAAATGTAGTATAAATGTAAATGTGAAAAGCTACAGCTCATTCTGGTTTTGAAATTGTTGGTGTGAAAAGAACTCAACAGTGTTTTATTTAAACAAGGTCTGCTTCAACCTTGATTGACTTGCAGTAAATTGCCTGGTACGAGAGGCAAAAGGAAGTGGATAGAAAAATGGCAATCAGCACCAAATGTTTCACATATTGATTGACAAGCACCAGAGATGTGCTAGAGTAAGATAAATTGGCTAACAGAGCCCATCTTGACAGCTCCTGAGATGGGAAAATTGTTCCTGTTAATTTGCTGCTGGGACCTTGTCATTTATGGGGATATATATTTGAGTGCCTTCTAATGGTGTAAACAAACTTTGGATTCCTTAGTAACATATTTCAGCTTCAGTTGCTTTAATTCTTCTCTGACCGTGTATTTCTGAGCTGCAGCTATAAAGGGCTCTAAGAGCGAAAAGAGGAGAGAAACTGTCATTATTTTAAGGATACAGCTCACACTGAAATACAGAATAGCATGCTCTGGCTATTCTGTGCCTTGTTCCACGCTCAGGGGGCATTTTCCTTTACCAAAAGGCGTTCTGTAAAGCTCGTTTGTTTTTAGGGGAAGACCGTGTGTCTTTATTCCGGTGACCTGGCAAATTTAACAGAAACTGTAACGAAAAGATTTCTTACCTTTTGAACTTACCTGATTTTGTGCTTGCAAATGCCTTTTAACCAGGTCACAGGTTTCCTCAGTACTGCCGAGAGAAGCTCCCTTTTCCATAGGGTAGTATTTCATGTCTGTGATTGTCTTTTCATTAAAAGGAAATTTTATCTTTTTAATTTCCTGTACTGTTCTCCCAGAGTGCCATTAATTATGGTGATAAACAGCAGTGTTAAAATAGTTAATGGTCTGATAGCTGTTGTGTTGCAATCTGCCACTCAGAAAGGCTTTGTTTTGGCTGAATCTTTTCAAATAGAGTGAGATTTGACATAAACCTCACTTAAGAAATCAACATTTGTGGCTTTCGTGTAAGGAAAGGGAGTAGATTCCAGCGTTCATTTAAGGTGTGGCCCACAAACAGTGAATGATACTGTCCTTTTTTCCATAATCTATATTCTGTGACTTCATTTGAGTTTGCTTTTCAAACTCTGATCTGGAAATCAACTTGACAAAGAGGGAAATATTTCAAACCTTTTTCAGTGTTGGGACTGAACAAAATTACATCTGCACTTAAATTGCTCGTTTCCAAGTAGTTTTGCCCATAATCGTGTGTTCGGGGTTACTTTCTCTGGTCCATGTCTTCTTCAGGAAATAGCCAGCTCTACTAGAAGAGATCAGAGAGGTTTTTAAAGGGTTAAATAGGCCTGGCTCTGTCTGGTATTTCATTTCCCATTTTGGTATTTCATTTCCCAGTTGGGTTTTGAGCTGCCGTTTGGCTCCAAGCTGTGCTCCTAGACTTGGGCACCATGGAGCATCCTGAATGGAACGAGCAGCAGCCCCCTGGTATTCCCGTCAGGAAAAGCCTGCTGCTGGGGGAGCTTCTCTCTGCTCAGAAGCATTTTAGGACTTTTGGGTGAAATCCTGCCTGTGGCCAAGGCAAAAAAATACAGTTTGTATTGACTTCTGTGGGTCTGAGATTTTGCTGTTGTGTGCAGTTACGGTGAGAAATGTTCATTCTTGAAGCAGGATCAGTTAAAAAAATTCAAGCCTTTAGTTTCCTGCTACACCCAAAACTTTTGCTAACGTCAGTACGGGTTGTATAAGAAATGCAAGACTGGTAGGAGAAACCAGATAAAACAAGAGAAATGTAAATATCAGATGATACCATGTAAATGTAAGTATGAGGATCAAGAGTAACGGAAGATTAATTCCCTGCGTACTTTTCTGCCTGCACCTTAGTATCTCCCAGCACTAAGATCCAAACATCTCTAGAGCAAATCACAGCAGATGTTTAGCATCAGGCCAGAAGTGCATTCCACACACACTTAGAAAGCAAATAAGCACACTGTAGTTAAACTGGGGGCATAACACAGGAAGCAGACTTTGATAACCTGAAGCAGAATTAGCCAGAATATAGCACTGGCGCTTCTCCATACCATAGAGCAGATTTTAAGCCTATTATTTGAAATATTTAGCCATTTAGGTAATGGGGATTATGTGAAGCCTGGTGTTCATTTCCAATTTGTTTATCAGAAATTAGAGCTGCTTTTTCATCAGGTTGTAAAGAGTTAACACAAAGTCTCTGATCATTATCCAGCTCCCACCAGTTAGTACTATCTCTGTATGACTTTCACAGAGTTTGTTAAATAATTACAGGTTGGAGTTTTCTCATGTTTGTTCAAGACAGTGTTATTTTTCCCACCAATTAGTGACTCCAGGCACGTGGAATCACTAATTGTTGCAACGTTCCTGGAAATTGCTTTATCAAATAGAAATAACGCCAGCCTCGTTCAGGAGGCTGTGCAGTGGCGATGGCGTGAGCTGGTGTTGAACAGTATTTAGAATTTCAATAAAATAAGGGGAAGGTAAACAGGAGGTGTTTGGACAGTGGAAACAAGTTTTTAGCACAGCATAGTCTGACCTCTCTGTGTCACTACAATAAAAATCAATTGAAGTGCTTGTAGATTTTGTAGGATGTCTGCTAACTACCTACCTCGGGCCTAATAACCCTTTCATTAGTGGAACTTCCTGGCATGAGCGCTTAGCTCCGTTTGAGCTGATACAAGTCATAAATAGGAAATTTTCTTTCTTCCCAGTTTTTTAGAAGCTGCACATATTACTACTACATGGGTGGAAGTTCAGTTACATAAGATGTGTGTGATTCTTCCAGTAAATTTCTTCTAAATACATTCCTTATCTTAAAATGTTATTTTTGTCCCACAGGGAACAGCCGAAGAGTTGATATAATATCATGTTAGATAGGTTCTACTGAACTAACTACATCTTAAAGAACTTAAGGTAATGCAAGTTCACGTGAATGCTGTTCATATGGATTTGTCTGTTCCCTCTTGCTCTGTTTTTACTGGCTAAATCAGAGGTGTGGTAAGATTAGAGGAGACATTTTGACTTTATGAGTGATGGGGGAAAATCACTGAAACAAATTACTGTTTTCCAGCTATGAAGGTATCAAACATATGCCAAGTAATCAGCTCACTAGTGTAATAGGTTCATGAAGGAAAAGGGTTTTCTAATTTTATTCACTGATGTTTTTCCCAAGACAGCAACAGCTTTTATAAAATGAGGTTTATAACTTCTCATTACAGAACCTAATCTGCCCAAAAGACATTGAACAGCTGCAAAACCCTAACATCTTCTAGCTGTAAATTGTTTTTATTATTTATCTTTGTTTAACTAAAAAAGAAAGGGGCATCAGATGATTTAACAAGACAGGAATTAAGTGACATTAGCTTTTGACAGCAGCAAATTATTCCTTTGCATACTGAATTGGTTTAGATAAGTAGACAGTCGTGACTTAAAAATTATTTTTAAGACCTAAATTCCATAATACTGATATATTTTGTAGATTGATTGCTTAGGAGAATAATTTTAACTTTAACACTGAAAGTCAGAAGTGATTGATTTCCGAATTAGTCTTATTCTTCTGCATAGATTTTAGTAAGGATAATACCTTGCATCAGTACAGTGCATTTCGTATTCAAGAATTACACATGTGCGGTACTTCAGGAAATATTTGCCCCATACAGAGGTCAGATGGTTTAAGGAAGATAACAAAACCTGAACAAGCTTGTAGAGTGCATCCGTAATAAAAAAGAGAGACTGGGACTTGCTGGCTCCTTTTCATTCATCTCTTTGCTATTACAGTTCCTAATACAGCTCTCAAACTGCCTTCCTGGGTGTGCAGTAAATGGTTCTACTTCAGAAGACAGGGAAGAGGAACAGAAGAATATATATTAACACTGGATTTTTTCCTTTTTTTTTGGTAACAGAAACTGGCTCTTATTTTAAAATTTTGGGGGTTTTCTATCACTTAGTGATATACCTCTATAGCGATGCACTTCTACACCGTACAAACAATTGCTTCTCCTGAGAGCAGAATTTAGCTAGGACTGCAACAATGAGACTTTGTGTTACCGTCACAAAGAATCGAGGACGATTCCTCGGTTTTGATGTTGTTTGGGATTTTCTTGATTCATCGCTACTCCCACCCTCTGTAGGATTGGTTGCGTAGGATCTATGGATTATGAACTGTACCTAAGAAGAAAATAGTCTGGAGTTTAGGATAATTGTATTTAAACAACATTTTACTTCTAGACTCGTAAGATCACGAGTTCTAGGATTGTTTTCTGAAGAATTGCGCTATTTTGCTTCTACAATATGAATGAAGGCATCTTTGAAAACCGTATTTTATGCTGCATCAGATCATCCTATGTTATTGCATTTCACATATTCTTAAAGGTAAAGATTTTGGCAGGTATGTTCTTGCCTAAGCCATAGTTACATAATTATCATTATTTTGATTCTTTTCATTCTGTTCATGCTCTCCCTTGGATTTTGTGCTGCTTTTTTTTTTCATAACCAAAGCTTGAAGAAACCAGGCAACACGGGGAGGGTGTTGTTCATTCTGTTAAATGGGAGATACAGACCCATAGCACTGGTTTGTCTTGGCTGGTTCATTCTTCTGTACGCCACAGGTGATGACTTACAGTGCTTGTTTGGAGAGCAGCGTAAGGGAAAGGGACCTGGGGATCCTGGTGGGCAGCAGGATGACCATGGGCCAGCATTGTGCCCTCATGGCCAAGAAGGCCAATGGCATCCTGGGGTGTATTAGAAGGGGGGTGGTTAGTAGGTCGAGAGAGGTTCTCCTCCCCCTCTACTTTGCCCTGGTGAGACCCCATCTGGAATATTCTGTCCAGTTCTGGGCCCCTCAGTTTAAGAGGGACAGGGAACTGCTGGAGAGAGTCCAGGGCAGGGCTACGAAGATGATTTAGGGAGTGGAACATCTCCCATATGAGAAAAAGCTGAGGGAGCTGGGTCTCTTGAGCTTGGAGAAGAGGAGACTGAGGGGCCTTATTAATGTTTATAAATCCTTAAATAAAACCTTATTAATGTTTATAAATCTGTAACGGGTGAGTGTCAGGAAGATGGAGCCAGGCTCTTCTCAGTAACATCCAATGATAGGACAAGGGGTAATGGATGCAAGCTGGAACAGAGGAGGTTCCACTTAAATATGAGGAAAAAATTCTTCACAGTGAGAGTGACTGAGCACTGGCAGGGGCTGCCCAGGGAGGGTGTGGAGTCTCCTTCTCTGGAGACATTCAAAACTCGCCTGGACGCGTTCCTGAGTGATCTGATGTAGGAGTTCCTGCTCTGGCAGGGGATTGGACCAGATGATCTTTCAAGGTCCCTTCCAATCCCTGAGATTCTGTGATTTTGTGATTCTTGTTTGGCATTCTCTTCCCATTGTTTCAAAGCCACCTCCTGTCTTTCCCTGGAATGACACCATGGTGTCAGTGTCATCCTTGGCTGCCTCGACTCTCGGTTTTGATGTAGAGAAATAGCCGCAAACATCAATAAACAGGTCTGTGCAGGAATATCAGCCCCATGCTTTTAGGAAGACCTTATTTTCTTCTTTGACTCTTGTGAAATAGACTCTGTGAAAACATTTTTCTTAGCTTGGCTGGTTTTGTTCCTTTGCTGCTTTCAGGGAGATAGGAGCCTCAGAAGCACTGGAAGTGCCTTTCTTTGCTGATAACTCTCTGTCATCCAAATCCTGATTTGTATCTTCCCTTTTTGCTGTTTTGAAGCATGTTTGCCTTAGAGAAAAAACATCAGGAGTTTAGGCAACAGAAAGCAATTTGATGCTGAAGAAAATAATCACGAATTGTTAGACTTCTTTCCCTTTATTTCCTGCGTGCTTCATTCCGGGTTCTTGTTTTGTCAACTTGAAATGCAGTTTGATGAATAAAGGGTTAACAGAGTCCCCTTTACAGATGAATTGGCATTGCTCCTTGCTAGATGAGGTGACTGTTAGGTGGTGTGTCTTGTCCTTCTCCCCAGAGCAGGGGGAGAGGGTCCTTTCCTGCTCCAGGGAAGCTGGCTTTCACCCCCCGAGGAGAGCTCTGCCGGCTGGGGCTCCACCCTGGCTTCCCGTGCGCTCACATACAAATGCCATTTTAGCTACAAAAAATAATAGATGCTGTTACTATACAGAAAGTGGATGATTTTTCCTGTTGTCAGTGAACTCTAGTAATTTCATCAAATACAAAGTATTTATATTCCTTATGCCAGCTACGACAATATGTATTTAATTTATTAAATATGACTCTTTGTGAGTGCCTGGCCCATTGGCAGGACGTGCTTTGCACACATTTTGGCAGGACTGGTTTTTTTCTTACAGAAAGCAATTATTCTGGGGAGGAACGGGAGAGTCTGCTGAATGTGCTATACCTCAGGAAAGTTTCACCTCCATCAGCTGCCTGCTTAATTTATAGTGCTTTGCACTGCAAAAAACCACGCATCTTACATTATCTAGTTGTTTCCTGACACATTTAGTAACGTTTCTCACTCTTCAAAGTGAACTTAACATTGCTGACAGTGTAGGTGCCTCCGTGAGGCTGCCGTGGAGGGTGCAGGGAGGAAGGCATTGTGTGTCAGAGGCGGAGGATGGTGTATACGTGTGCGTGTGTCCTGGCAGCAGGATCTGGCCATGTCCCTTGTGCCAATGGTGTGGCTTTCTGGCCCTATGCCCTGAAGTGAGAGAGAAAAGGAGGAGAATTGATTCTGAGATCTGATCCTTTCCTTTCATCATCTCTAGTTCATGTCCAGCCCATGCCATTTCTGCATGGCCTTCCTTGTGTAATTTCAGTAAATGTGAGCAGCACAGAACTGCTGTCAGTGATACTGTCCATCACTTATGTCTCTAATGGGACTTTATGGCATGACTTTCTATAGGGTGCTATGCTCTGTATGGGCATAGGGCGAATACCAGCTTCAATCAGTAAATGTCAAACTCTTAATTGCCAATTAAGTGTTTTACAGTTTCTGTTTTGATGCCATCAGTTATGTGGAACTAACTAATCTCCTTTCACTCTCTACTTCCCTGGCTTCCTGTATTTAATACTTGATCGCTACTACATCGTCGTTGTTTAAAAAAACCAAAAAACAAATAGTTACCCTAAAGTCTCCCTTCTTTCTGCAGTCTAATGTGTCGAGGGTCTAACAGGAAGTTTTTGACTTGGGTACATCTTTTCCATTTGAGTCCTGGTCCTTGTGACCAGAGCTGTAGAAGAAGCACAAAAAGAACTTTATCGATAGTAATAAAAGTAACTAACTGTAGTTAATACTGATCAGTTATATTTATTTTCTGTATGAATAGCAGGTAGCCTAGTTTAGAGAAGTACAAAATAGTTATATCAGAACCTCTTGATTATGAAGATTACAAGCTTTTTAAAGCCATTGAAACTTGATTTTGCTTATAAAAGCCTCTAAGTGTAGGAAGGTGGCTTCAAACATGTAATTTATCTATAAAGACAGGGTGTTCAGGTATAAGAAATTCTGTGTGACATGCTGAAAATGCACGGGGTTGAAAAATCTATGTGGATTTTGCTATACATGTGCTAACATTAGAAGTGAGATTCTCCTGAAGGGATGAGCTTGAGGATTCCAATGCAGGTGAGAGGTGAGGTATTGGTCACCTCTAGGATTCAGATCTTCTCTAACAAAGTAAGTTTTTATACAGAAATGGGGAACTTGGGAGTGTGGAATGGCAACATACAGGTTCTGATCTTCCTCCAACAAAGTTAATGGCAAAATGGCTATTTAAGGCTTCTGGATTGATTGTTTAGACCTCTTAAAATTATATGGCTTTTATTTTTTTGTTTTATGCACACCCATCTAAATGTGGGTGTCTGTGGATATATTTATATACAATTGTATTTTTCATATGGTGGTGTTAGGTAGTAACACAATACTGTACAACAGTTTATTCATCTTTAATTCATCTGCAAAACTCCATAGGTCTTTGCAGGAGAAGGAAGAAGGGGGGGAGTATGGCAAGTGGGTCACAAAAATCCTTCAGGTACTGATCAGCAGCCTGCTTCTCTTCTTTGATTCTCACTTGTTGCTGTATATTAATGCTAGGAGGGATTGCAGGCAGTCCTTTCTTTTCTTTTTCCCCTCTGGTGATGGGTTTTTGGTCTTTCAGGCTAACAGCAACCAGGGTATCCCTTTCCCACATGTGTTACCGTGATTAGGATGAGCAGAACTCTTCTTACCTGTTGGGGCTTGAGCCAGGCTGCTCTGTTGCCCCACTGCTGTGTCACCCCATGACAACACATGGCAGCATCACGCTGTTGAGCCTTGTGCCTTATCTGTCTGGCTGTGAAGTTGTCCTCAAAAGGAGAATACAGAAATTCCTCACACCGATGTCTGCACACTCAGCTTTTGGGGGTGTCTTCCTGAAGAAGGTTTTGGAGCTGGGGCGCCGTTGCCAGCTACAAGTTTAGCATGGTTTTTGAGTGTTGATTCTATGGCAGATTTTAACCCTTAGGGACTTAAAGTATAGCAGTGATTGAGGAATAGTTTCATAAAACAAAAATGCCTTAGAAATACTATATTCAGTGTTTGTATTAGTCTTTGCCGTGCATGAGTATGTGCCGTATGAACATGCATACAAACAGATATGGGAAGAAGAACTAATACTAGTTTTTTCTGTAGAAATTATACTGTATCAGCTTTTAGACCTTGCTTTCCCTTTCTAGCATTTGTATCTGGTTTATGTTTCTCTGTATGTATTACACAATTAAGTTGTTGATGTCAATAGAAGTAAGTATCTGTTACATAGGGTTTCTGTCTATTCACAACTACATACAAGCATTTTTCATAGAAGCTTTATCATATTAGCATATGAGGGGTAGACAAATTAGACAAAATCTTATTTACATTATAGATTTAACTATTGAAAACAGCAGTGTAATAGAATAGTGATGTTACCATACCTCACAGTATGATTTAGAATACTGTAGGGTATTGCGAGTCCCATCGGGAAGTGGTGGAAATTTAAAGTTTTTTCAAGAGATGGGGTGTTTCAAAATAGGACCGTTAAGGTGTCTGCAGACACGTGAATGGCTCTGTCAAGAAGCTCAGGTTTATGAAACCTGTAAAGCTTGGTATGTTTAATTAAATGGTACAAGAATACATTGAACTTACTTGACCAATATACTAGGTTTCAATAGTATGAATCGAACCCATGATTTCTAACTTAAGAGTATAAAGTAACTAATAAATTGCATTTATCATATTCTTTATATCATAACTGCATATGTTCAATTCCCTTTGGTATTTTCACAACCATTCTCAAGCAACAAAGCTTAATAGTATCTCTTTCTGTTCCTCTTTGGTAGTTAACTCACTTCACACCAAATTTTGCAAAAGGTTGGGTGTCTCAACATATTCCTTGTGGTTCAGGGGCAAGATGTGACGCTCCACTGGAGCCCCACTGCTGTAGAGGCAAGGCTGTAGTGGTACTTGAATGTTTAGTAGATGCCAAAAAAAAACCAACTTGGTGGGAAGATCAAGAATGCTCCAACCACAAGAAAAGTTTTAATCAACTTTGGCAGCTTATTAGGAAATTTAACCACAGGACAGATTGACAATAGGTTCTATGGCTTACAGATATCTATATAATTTCATTTACCCTGGGCTTATGGACCAGTCTTCCTCAAGACTCTACTTTTTGCCAAAATACTGCTTATTTTTAACACTTTGATACCTTCTGTTTCCTCTAAGCCATGAACAGAGCTGTAGCAATTAGATACTTTGTCTCCAGGGATTTGGGCTGTATTATTTCATGAAGGTAACAATGTGATTAGCTTTCCTGGCAAAAAGAATTCTTGATTTATTTTTTTTTTCATTTGTCTCAACGTATTCTGCAAAAAACATACCTAAATTTCTCTGAAATACCATATGCAGTTTACACAGATGGAAAAATCTTTTTCCCTTCATCTCATAACCTCGCACGTCCAAAATTTGTATAATACAGTCATATATTTCCATATGATACTTCCAATGCAGATTCTGAGTTTATAAAGCTGCTGCTTCTAACTTCATAATGTTGAAGCAGAGCCAGAATATGTGAAAATGAAATGCAGACAATGGGCCCAGTGTCACGCTCCCGTCTGAGGTGTGTCAAACTTCAGCCTCTCCGCTTGTTTCCAACACATTGCAAAGAAATAATTAGAAACTGGTTTTTGCTCAGTCACTACCCTTTACATGTGTAGGATATTCACTGTAGTATTTCATAAGAATAGTATAATGATGAATAATAACTGTAATTACTCCTGTCATCAATATTAGAATTATTTCCTCATAAATGAAAGTCCACAATGGAAATATTCAATGCATATTGAATTTTCTCTAGCATAAAAGGCAGTAGATGGGGGTTACTCTGGAGTAGCTTAAACCCATTTCTGTCATATGATAACTTTGTCATTTAGTCTTATCATCAATTTACCCAGTGCTAAAACTAAAATAACAACCAAGCATAACAGTCATTTGCCTATCTTCAGGTATTTATTTTATTTCAAACTTTCTGAAGGCAAGGAAGTAGTTCATGCTATTTACTGGTACCAGGAAGCCAAAGGTGGGTTTTTAGTACCTGGTAGTACCTTTAGTTGAGTGCAGCTCTCCAAATACAGCTTAAATGGAATGGCTGAATATTTTTTTTTCCTTTTCTTGATTATATTTTTTTTCCTCCTGTGGAATTTAACACGACTCTAGAAGCTTAGATACCAGCATAAACCTTTGTGTAATTCATGTCAAGTGAGGGATTCTTGCTTCCAACAATGACGCCGTAACCGATAGGAAGCCCACGGGTATTTGCTCCGCTGCCGTTTCTTTAAGAATGATGGAAATAAGAACACACCATTTGATGTGGTATTGCTCCATTTTAACATTCGTAGCTAGCTTGCAGCGGATCTCTCTTTGCCTCACAGACTTTGGCAGTATCACAGAGGTCATATTTTCCTGTGTCTAAATTATTCATGAACAATTTCTCCAATGCGCTAGCTAAACTCGCAGAGATCAGAACGCGTGTTTCTTTTTCCTGTCGTCCCTATAACTGGTCACATTCTAATAGGCAACATGGGGGAAAAAAAACCCAAACCTGTCTTCATCTGGGTGCATTTGGAATGGAGTGACAGGAAGTTATTAAAGTTTACAAAAGCAAAGAATAAGTAATTATGAATGATTTTATTACTGGCTTGATATGTTACTGGTTTAGTGACTAAATATACCGTGTTGCAGCAGGCTGAGGTACACCTCACCCAGTAAGGATCGGGGTTTGGAGTTGAAATTCATCTGCCTGGTGAGCAAGGCTGGAAATCCTGCCCCTACAGCACCAGTGCAGAAAGAAATGAGAGTGAAAGGACAGGAAAGCTCAGAGTTTCCAGCCCCTGTTCCAGTTCAGCCCATCTCTACAAGTGGAGTAATTCCTGTTCAGTTTTGCTGCTGTGCTTCTTGTCACATCCCTCAGTGGGTTTTGGAATGATTTACAGCAATGCAGGAAAAAACATAGTTGGCAGGAGCAGCCTTCGTGTGGTTCTTGCTACATGTCTCTAGGAGATTTCTGTGTTGGAGCAAGTTCCCTGGTAAAAAATAAACTGAAACGAATATCAGAGCATCACCACTATTTCAAGAGATGCCTACGGATATGTGTTGTGACTTCAGGGATTGGCTCATTATAGTAGTCTTTCTCATTGGTTTTAAGTAGCCAAAAAACCCACCCCTATTTGTGTGAAAATTCTCCTGGTAAAATACACAGCACGTGCATTTGGCAACACCCAGGTGTGTGGCAGGGGCTGGCAGCGTGGGGCTGCAAGGGGCCTCTGCCAGCGACCCGTGGAGCGGAGACCTCCACCCCCTGCTGCTGCCCTGGGGTCTCCCCCTCCACCAGCCTCCGCTCACCGGAGGAGCTGCAGCCTGGTGCTGCCTAGAGGCTTTTGGAAGGAGTTCCCAACTTTAGCTGCTCACAGTGCCTTGAATGTGGTGTAAAGGGAGACGTTTGTGGCAGGGGACACGTTTTGTGGCTCTGCGCGCAGTGATCCTACGTAACGCTGGATGGTTAAGTGCAATTTCTTGGCTGTTTGGGTTTTTTCATTACATTCATTGCTGATCTTTGATCCCTCTGTCCTCTTTCCCAGGTCGTCCCATTCCACCTACATCCTCGTCTAGCCTTCTTCCATCAGCTCAGCTGCCCAGTTCTCATAATCCTCCACCAGTTAGCTGCCAGATGCCATTGCTAGACAGCAATACGTCCCATCAAATCATGGACACCAATCCTGATGAGGAGTTCTCTCCCAATTCATATCTGCTCAGAGCGTGTTCAGGGCCACAGCAGGCTTCCAGCAGTGGTAAGAAAATTGCAAACATGTGGAGTTTGTTTATGACGTGTTTGTGCTGATTTTATGCATATTATTATTATTTTTTTAACAATTGTGTAATTCTTGCATCACTACAGAATTGGGAGTATATATGGGAACGAGGCAAACACGAGCCTTTCTGCTTTATTTCAATAAAACCTTTTTGGAAACACTGCACATCATTTCAGTTTTAGGAGCGTTGTATGCAAGGAAAAAAATCTGATGGCATTTTTGTCATCTGAGGGATTAATTTTTCCTGGTGGGTTTCCTGCTCCTTAATGCAAGCACAATGGTTCTTTGTTCTGCAAAGTCTAGTCCGGTGCTTCATGTAGGTGGTGACGTTCTGTAGCTAAAAATGTGTGTTGCTTCTGCCGTTGTGTGTCTGTTCTTATTTCAGAAGCTGTCTGATTCTGTACTCCCAATGTCACATTTAACTAAGATACTGCTATTTTTCAGCAAATTAATTCTTGTCTTTCAGGCCACTGTTTTAAAACACTGGCAGTTCTGCTATCAGTCATCTCATCTGTAGTGCTTTGGGTTTTCTTTCTTTTCCTTCTATTTTTTTATTATTAACAGCTGCTGACTTTTCAGTTTGACAGCCAAAAATTGAGAAATAAAGAGGCAATCCCTTTTTAGGAATACAGGCAAAATGAAAGAAGGCTTTTTAGAGACCTGTATTTTTGCTTTTCATGGTTTTTAAACATACAGGGAACTGTTGTGCAGTTCCTGTCTGTTTAACATAAACCTGTAAGTTTGTACCTTACATGCAGTTTCTTGTCTGGTCACGGTCGCTCTTACCCGTACGATATGGAACCAAACAGTATGGGGGATGCTGCATGGTGTGGGACTGCTGGCCTCTGCAGGCACATACAGTGCCCTTCTGGTGGTGGCTGGTGGCACGTGGTAGGAGGATGAGACATCCAGCAGAAGCTGTAACATAAGATTCAGAAACAATAGAAAGGAGAAGTTTTTTTCACAAAGCATTGGATTGAAACAAGGTGCCCAGAGATCCTGTGCAGTCTCTGTCCATGGAGGTTTCCGGTACAAGTTGGTTAAGACCCTGAGCTTCTTGGTCTGACCTCAGAGCTGCCCTTGCTCGGCACGAGGCTGGACTAAGGACCTCCTGGGGTTCCTTCCTTCCTGAATTACCCTGTGAGCTAATTGCTATCTGAGATACGGTAAAATATAATTACACAAAGAAATAATAATTCAGAGATTGAGCATTCTTCCTTGGTACTTGAGGTTTGAACGTGGAAAATAAAATACCAGTTTTGAGGTGGGTTTGGGGGGGCTTGGGGTTTTTTTAAGAGGTTCAGGGGGGTCTGGAGAGCTGCAGACCTCAAAATCTGTAATGGGCAACTGAGTAGAAACCATAGAAAGTAAAATAAATTTTAAAAAGTGGATATAATCAATCTTTGATGAGTCAGTATAGCTTCTCTAGTAGGTAGGCCTCCCTTAAAGATGTTTAAGAGTTCTTTGTAGGGGTCAACCATGTCTGAATGAAGGTGATCTAGTTGATAAGAAGGGCCTTTGTATTTTCAAAAGGGTCTCAACAACATCTGTCAGTAAGTGCTTGTAAGGAAACTAAACTAACACAGGCTAAGAGGGAAGTGATAAGTAATGATAAGTACTTATTTGAAAGATGGTAAGCAGAAGATGGAGCTCCCCAATGAACTTTCATGGGACACAAAGATAAGAAGTTGGTGAGCTGTGGGGTTAGAAGAACAGGTGATGGCAGGGTGCTAAGGCCAAGATCAGGCTGAAGAATCGTGAAAGGGCCTTGTGAGACCAAGTGATGGGGATATAAATTAGCAGAGGAGATTCAGAGCAGGGAAATGCAAAGTGATATTCATGGAAGAAGTGGCTCGGGTTCAGTGGTGAGTGATGGACGGTTACCAGGCCGGAGTGAGTGTTGGGGTGTGCGTGCTGCTGCTCAGAGCTCAGGGACAGGTGAAGAAAGGAATAAAGAACAAAAACAAAGGAAGTGGTCTAAAGGATGTGGTGGGTCAAACAGTTTATTAGGGCTTAAGGGATAATGGGAGGGGGATGCAATGAGTAGAAGAAAATCAAGGTCAGGGAGTGTGAACCAAAAAAAGACACTTAGAGAATGCTTGAATACCTGGAACTTGGTGTTTGTAGCTGCCGTTGGAGACTTAATGAACCAGTGTGGCTTTTCTAATGAAGCCAAATGAAAGAAGGTGCAGTAAAACATCTGAAAACTTGATGGAAAAGCTCTTTATGTTTCATTTGAAATAATAGTCACTGTTTCTTTATAACCTTAATAGCTGTGCGTTTCACACTTGTTATCTGTGGACTGATCAAAGGAACCTTTTCGGCATGCTTTGACTTGTTTATTCTTTCTGCATTTTAACATTTTTCCTCCAAATTTTCTTCAGTAATAAACAGTTGTACAATATATGATGACTTGTAATTTTCAGGGTATAAGAAACAGCTGGAATTTTTTGCTGTTTTTTTTAAGCATAGGCACATGCATAATTGTTTGATCGCTACCGAGAGTGTTCAGTGGCACGTGCTCTCTTGGATTTAGTAGATCCGAAGAAAACTAAGAAGTATTTTCTAACTATCTTTTTTATTTTTATTTATATTTCTTTAGTTCTCACAAGATTTTCTTTAGGTAGTTCATAAGAAAATAGGTATACCGTGAGGGGTTTATTAAATGATTTTTTTAAAAATCTATTTTTGCTTCCTGTGGAAACTTAGCAACATAGATCCAGCCGTTTGGGAGAAAGGAAACAAATTCAAGTATTTTTTTTAAATTTGGATTTGGGTTAAAAAGGAAGATATTTAGATTTAAGGCTTAGATTGCAGATAATCTTTGATCATCAATAAATATTTGCTAGCATTTTCTGGGTTCTTCCTTAAACATTTCTGTCACGGTCTTCAAAGCACATGCTGAAGACGAGCTGTTTGCAGAAGTCTTGTACTGATTACATTATCTAATAAGTGTCCTCTTGTTTCTCTGATTGTACACTTATGCTTGCTTCAACCTCTACAATTACAGGATAGCTCCTCAACAAGTTTAAGATGAGTCTTCTTGGATATGAGGTGATAGTCATCCACATGGGCTGCCCCGTGCCCTTCACAATAGCCATTCTTGATATATCTGGAAAACTCATTTGCCTAAAAAAATTACCTAATCAAATCTTCCATCAAATGAGCAATCTATTGTTGATATTATGAAGGCCTTTAATCTACAATAAATCTTTGTTAGAACTCATCAGAGCTTCCAGTTTGAGAGAAATGTGATTATAGCACTCTTAAAATGACATTACATCATCGGGGTGATTGGTTTATCATTTGGAGAAGCGACATCAATCATAACTAGCATAACCACATCGTAAATGAATTCAACCTTTCTACTGCAGAACAATGACACAATAATTGCTCAAAATCAGACTTAAAATGAAATCAGAAAATGCACTTTCTTTAAATATGATGTTAACCTAATGGAATATATTATTAAAAATCATGTTTGAGGAAGTTCTATGTAATTAAAAATATGTGAAAATGTATTCCTTTTTTCTCTCGTTAGAGCCTGATTTCAGTTGCAGAATCATTTTCTATGCAACAGATATTATGCTGCTTTTAATTGAACTCCCATCACTTACATTCTTCTGCTTCTATTTCTTAATATAATATGCAGCACAATTATAAGTGATGAAGGACAAGAGGTTTTTGAAATCTGGTGCACCTGCTGATAGTATTTTGAAACCCACAAATATTATAGAAGGAAATGAGACCTTTTATCCGTGAAAAGTTAGTAGGGTTGTGTTTTTTTTTTCCCTTTTAAAAGAAGGTCAGTTCCTGTCACACCATTTTCTAGGATGGTTTCTTACAGATAAGAGTTAGGAATAGGTTTATTTCTTCTTCCTGTATATATTATATATATCTTCTTTCTGGTAATGTAAGGTGACTCATCTTTTTGGAATGCCATTTTAATGGCTTCAATCATAATATAATATAACAGGCTGTTTTTCATTCTTACATAGAAAAAAAGATAAAGGTTTTGTTGTCAGCAGCTTTGCCTTTACTTTTTTTTTTCATATAGGATTTATTCCTATTAAACCAAGTTCTGGAATCCCAAAAGAAAAACAACTGTTTGATTTTATTTTTAACCTGAGTAAAACCTCTCGGATATACCTTCTTGCACAATAATTTCTGATGCAGTGGTTCCATAACTGGATGCATTTCTCTTCTTCAACCATTCTGTCAATTAGAAAGCAGATGAGGGATTATTTTCACAGTATTTTAATTTTGGGAAAATTCTGAACTGTGCGTTAGATCTTGTCACACTTCGCAGGAGGTCACTGAAATTTAGCTGGAAGGAAAATCACGTGCAGTTTTTCAGCACGTTGTGGGTAAACTCCAGCCAGGGCCACACGGCTGCTCACTCAGTTCTGCCCCCACACCCAGAAACGGGGGAGGAAGTGGTAGAAAAGGAAGGGGGAAAGCAGTTTAATTCAGAATGTAAAAAATTAATATTTTTTTTCTGAAGGAAGCCAGAACTTTCATCAATGCACTGTAGCTGAAGGTCTTATTTGAGATCCTATGCTGGGAGTGCTTGCAAGTGTATGTTTTATAACCCTCCACAATCTGGCATCAAATAAACAGATATTTCCAGTTTCTAGTGTATAATGCAAACCCATACAGAAGATAGTAATCTCTAAGAAATAAAAGAATCTTACAGAAACATAATTACATAGCCTTCAGATGATTAAGTATCACCTGCTACTGAATGGAGGACTAGGTTTTGTATCTGCCAACTTACATGAAAGAAAATAAAGCAGCAGCAACAAAAAAATCTAGAATCCTCTTTCTTTTTCTCTCTTTTTCTCTCTTTTTCTCTCTTTTTCTCTCTTTTTCTCTCTTTTTCTCTCTTTTTCTCTCTTTTTCTCTCTTTTTCTCTCTTTTTCTCTCTTTTTCTCTCTTTTTCTCTCTTTTTCTCTCTTTTTCTCTCTTTTTCTCTCTTTTTTTTTTTTCTCATAAAGGATACTGAAGAGACTACGTCAAAGAGTTTGGACATGTCAGTAGGTAGCACCTTCATCTTATTGCCAGAACGACATGGGTTTAAACTGTAGATAAGAAACTAGGCGTGCGTAGCTGTCCCAGCGTGATATCCAGTTGCTGGGTTACTAGAGGAACTGTTCCAAAATTAACCAGGCTCAATACAGAGCATTAAACATTCTCATAGGAGTCTCCTGGTGTTCAGCAAAAGGAGATGCCAAGTGCTGCACCTGGGGAGGAGTAATTCCCCATACCAGTACATGCTGGGGCTGACCAGCTGGAAAGGATCTCCGTGGAAGTGCATGTAGGGGACAAGGGTTTGACCCATGAGCTGGAAAGGTGCCCCAGGTCAAAGTTAGGGCAGCAGGACCATGAGATGCATTAGGCAAGCACTGCTATTGGGAACCAGAGAGGTGATGCTTCTTCTCTGCTTGGCACTGGTGAGACAGGTTTATACTGCTGGCTCCAGTGCTGGGCTCTCCAGTATGAGACAGAGACTTCCTGGAGCAAATCCAGTGAAGGGTCATTAAGGTCATTGAGGGACTGGAGTATCTAATACACCAGGAGAGGCTGAGAGAGCTGGGACTTCTCAGCCTGCAGAAGGCAAGGCTCAGGGGGATCTTATCCTGATGCAGAAGAGTAATGACAAGGGAAACAGGCTTGTCTTACTGGTGTCCAGTGACAGAACAAAAGGCAGTGGACTTAAATTGAAATCTAGACAAGTAGTTCTAAACTGTGAGAGATCAAGTATTGGAACAGTTTGCCCTGAGAGGCTGTATAGTCTGCATCCCTGGAAATACTCAAACACATGCGCTGTAAAACCTTCAGTATCTACTACTACTTAGAGATGCAGAAGACCTACAGGTTCTCTATAAGGCATAAGGCTGGGCAGTGCTTAGTGAACAGGGCCATGATAGCTCCTTGTGTGGCCCTCACAGAAGGTACAGATGGTTCCTTTCCACACCCTGCACTCTCAGAGGTTTTGTTGTCCCCCAGTGTTGAGATTTAGTCCTGCTCAGATTTAAAGCCCATTTCGTGTGGTGACTTGAAGGCCAGGAGCATTCTTTCTCCGTCCACTCAGGATGGTGCCATCAAACTTGCCTTGTGCATACACTGTCACTGCAGGTAGTAGAGGTCTTGCCCGCAAACTTGCACAGAAAACAAACCTAAGATGCTTGATCAGTATCTATTTTTTGTTTTGCAGAAAGATTTTTTTGTTTCATTTGGAAATCTTCTTTCCTAAACTGGCTAGAATTGAAATCTTCCTCTCCTTGGCAATGTTGCGGCTGTGGGTGGGGACGAGGGGGGTTATGTCACTTTGATTTTTGTTCTCTGTTCCTTTACTTTTGGCTTTTGCTTATTTTGGTCTCTGTGCAGGGCTTCTGAGATCAGGTAGGGAGGAAATGGAATCAGAAAGAAAAGCTTTGGCCTTCTCCACCCTCACTTTCCTGTGTGCTGAATGTGTTTGTTCAGGGTTCAGCAGCAGCGCTTCCTGAAACCTCTCCCGGAATCCTGCCGGTCAGACCACTAACGTACGCTTAGATCAGCAACAGTTAAAAATCAGTTAAAGTTCTAGTGCTGTTTTTTTTTCTGAATTATGCTCATATCTGCCTGGGAAAAGCAGCCCTGTGTCAGCAGACAGGGTTACGTTGAGAAGCAGTTCATCGTATTCAATATATTCACAGGGAAATACTATTAGCGATTGGTTTTTTTTCCCTGGTGACATTTGGCACCGATGCAAAAGAAGAGTTGCAGATGGATCATTTGAATATCTATTTCCAAATTTAGAGGAAAATATGTATGATTGTTTCTGGATCCACTGTTATTACTGAGAATTTGAGTGCTCTAAGCTTTTTTTCTACCTTGGCACCTATGACAGTTATGTGCTGCCCTAGAATAGTAAGAAAGCAATGCTTCAAAATCTTTTCCTTGATGCTTAACGTAGCCGAAGAGCATAGAACACTCTGTTTTTCTCAAAGACTCCTCTTCAGCAGGTGACAATGTCCTATCAAGGTTCCTCTAGTACAGAAGACAGAATAGAAACAGGAACCTGCTGCTTTCTAGTGTTTATGCTCTGAAAACTGTCTCCTAGTTTTGAGGTTTTAAGCAATAATCTCTTTCTGTGCATATTTTAAACAGTGGGTGAATTTAGGGGCAAGGTCTTTAAATAGATACTTCCTCCCCCCCCATTTTGTTTTTAATACTTGAGTTCTCTAAATCCTTCATGGCCAGTCACATACTAATTCTGTTGTATCTCTTGAGTGCTTGGGCTAATTTTAGAGCCCTGGACTGGAATTAGAAATGGAAGGAACAGTCTGAACTATGTTTTCCCAGGGAAATTGAAGGCTGTACTTTCTCTTAAGTATTATCTCCATGTTGCAGCAACTATTACTGATATTATTGCTGCTACTAATCCGTGTAGCATATGTTGACAATGCCAGCAGATGTCTGAATTTCAGCCAGAAGACGTGATTCTAGATATTAAGATATTGCAGAAACATTGTATTTATTAATTTATGAAATCATAATCATAACAGAAGGTTCTATGGTAACAAAAATGATAATGCATTACAAAAAGCTGTAGAATTGAGAACGCATTCTAATTCTGTTGCTTCTGTATTTTTCTTATGCTCACCATGGTTTTGAGAGCTGCAGTTTTCCTTAGCTGCTTTTACATCATTTTACTTTTGAAGCTTGTGAATGTGTGGAACTGGAAGCCTGTGTAGTAATAAAAGCAGCCCAGGAAAGCAGCCGTGGTACCAACTTCCCAAGGTTCCATTTCTCCAGCACGTTTCTCTGTTCTTTCCTGGTATCTGTCCTGGTGGCTTGGAAACAGCTTAGTTACTGTGCCTGGTCAGGCCTTGGGTTTTTTCCTCATTACCCATCCTTATTTTGGCTCTTAGGAGCTGGCTTGAAGTCACCAATAAATTTCTTGCATTTGAGATTTAAAGGCTGGATATTATTGCTCTATGCTGTTGTGCCAAGAAAATGAGTGCTGAGACTTGGTATATTGCTTGAGAACTGAAAGGCATTGGGGATATTACGATTATAAACTGAACAACTCTTTATCATGTTGGCTTTTTTTTTTTCTTTTGTATGCTGAGACCAGATGCTGTTTCTGTGGTTTTCCTTTGTGCATAGAAAAGCCCAAAATTTTCCTTGCTAACGCTCCCTGCTGTAAGTTGTGCTCTATGGAAAGAATCTCTCAGATTCTCTTAAGAATTTTGTCTTCTGGTAGTGTTTTGAATCTCCTGGGCTACACCTTTTTCATGGGCAGTGACACAGTCCTGACAACTTACCTAGTAGATTCTGCAGCTGTTTACACAGGAGCACATAATATTTAGAAAACACTTCATGCTCTTAACTCTCACCAAGACAATTTGATAGCTGATTGAAAGGAAGGAGTCAAGTATCTGTAAGCCACGTCCACTTCACAGATAATAAAATGGAGAACCTAAAATGTAGGATTATTTTTTTTTTCCAAATTCTTTGCAATATTTGTACACAGGAAGTTCCCATGGTTTGGTTTCTGTTTGGTTGGTTGGTTTTGTACTAACAAAAATTTTAATAAATCAATTCCTTCTCCCTATAAAACCAAGTTAGTGCCATTGCAAACACTTGAAGGCCAGAAGACGCTTTCCATCTGATTCAGTATCTTCTCTTATGGATTTCCTGATTTTGATAAGACAAAGCCATCCACTTGTGCTTTATATAAATGATAAATCATTCATTTGTCTATGCTTAATTATTATTCCTGGTTATAAAAATACTTCAATATGTTTACAGTTATATAAAATTTATTTCTAACATGCTTATGAATATTAGCACCTTATCAGGCAAATCTGTAGATAGATGTCATCTTTTGATCACATGAACGTCTCTAAAACCTGAGTTTATCTTCATATAAAGCATGATTCAATCAATAGAAATTAGGACTCTTTTCTTTCAGAAGATGCTCAGTCTCAGTCGAAATGCTACAAGAGATGAAGAGCTCACCACGTCACTGGAGAAACTGCTCAGTGGTTATTAATTATTCTCACTATTAATTTTGTTTTACCCAATTCGTTCCCGACTCTTTGCCTGACAGTTCTCCCATGCACATCTTTTATATCCCTTCAGGATAAACAGAAAGTAATCTGAACTCCATCATCATATTCTGAATATTTTTCCCTCTGTGTTTACCTGCAACAGCCCTGTTGCCCTCTGGGCGTCCCTACACTAAAAGAGTACACATAGAGCTTTGTTGACAAAGCCCTCCACTGAAAACACAGCTCACCTAAGCAAAATAGGCTTTCCTCTTGCTTCCTGATCCCACTCCTCAAATGGAGTAAGCCATATTGTGAAGAGGACTCTGCTTGCATCACTCTGGGTTCTGCTGGTGTTTGCTGATGAATGCTTTTGTAGCCCAGGATTTTGTCTGTCTTATAATTTCAAAGTTTAGCCACCACTGTTACAGTGGGAATGTAATAAAAATACGTGGTTCCTCCACTAAACAGTTGCTTTACTTTGATGCAGAGTTAGAAATGTTTCCTGTAGAGAGAGCATGAGGGAGTTGCACACCGTGGGTTTGTGTTGAGCAGGGAGGTAAGTGTTCAGAGCCTTTGCTGGTGGGATGCCTTCAGAACTGAGCATGGTGTTTCAGCTTGGAGATGGTCTGTGAGGATGTGCTTTACTTGCACCCTGGCTGTCCTCACCTGGCCTCTGGTTAGCTGCCTTACACCACTCTCCAGGCTCAGGACCTCAATCACAGAACAATACGGGGTTGGAAGGGACCTCTGGAGATCCTTCAGTCCAACCCTCTTGCCAAACACTTGAGGAGTTCGAGTGTCAGTCTTGAACTGACCAGTTTGGGTGTTGGTTTTAATTCCTGTCTGGTTTGTAATAATTACATATTAAAACCGCGGGCAAGGTGTTATTTTTATCCCATTAGCTAATCGACCAAATAATACTGCCTTCTTTGTTACGTGGCAAATAGAGGTAATTCATTTTTCTGCCAGATTCTTACACAGAAAAGCTGAGGACTTTGAATGTTTCTGGAACTTAATTACTGGACTGGGTAAATGTTTACTTTATCAGCTATCTTGACATCAAGGCATAGAGGGAATCCTGTTCCGCTTTGCCAGCTCCCCAAATGTTTCCAAAGCTCAATCTGTGGCATTCACACGTGAATGAAATCTCATCTTTTGCTCTGTTCCGTTTGTTTGGATTCTGTGTTTTCTTCCCATCTGTAGCCATGCTGCACTTGCTTCCAATTCCCTAGGTGGCTTTTATGGCAGTGACCTTTTCCATCTAGGCAGGGTGCTATTTGTCATGCAGCTCTCCTTCAGCCCCTGCCTCACCCCACCAAGGTATTGCCAAGGCAGTAGCCTTACATGTTGCTCCTTTACAATGGTTCCTTTCTATTTAATGCGTTTGCATTGGGTATCATAGGGCTGTAACAGTGTGATTTTCAGTAATTGAGCTTTTCACTCCTTTTATTCAGGTCAGGTCTAATGATTTGTGAAACAAATAAATGCATGCGTACAAGCTGAAACGTAACGGCATCTTTATGGATATAGTGATAGCTGGTACTTATCTTGTGTATCTGGGATCTGAGTAAAGCAAAAAGAAAGAGAATTGGCAACTTGCTGTAGAAACTGTATTGTTTTGAGAAGGCTCCTTGTCGTTGATGCTCTGTTAATTCAGGAGCAATAACTGGAACACTGTAGGAAATGACTGTGACCTTTTATAAATGTTAAAAAGCAATGCATGGGTATAGAACCTCTCTATACCAGAACCCTAAAAGCCAGGGAGTCTTTCTCTCCCGCTAAGTCATTCAAAATCTACCAAAGAGGGACTGACCTACTGTGGACTTCCATGCCCCAAAACTGCCAGTTGTTACCAGAAGAGGAAAGTTCAGTATTGTCTCAGTACTCCATATGGAAAAGATTTATGATCTGGCTCTTTCGAAACATCCTTCTTGGTCTTGAATCTCTAAACCTGGTGGACAGTTTTAGTCTATCATAAAATGGCAAGTCCCAACTGCTAATTCACACCATTTGGGAAGAACTCAGAAATCTGGACTTCCTTATTGCACAGTGGATTAATGAAATCTGTGTGTGGGCCATGGAAATTATTTTGGGTTTTACAAATCACTTTTTGCCTACCAAAAACCAAGCTCACTTTGCAGTTCATAGGCACTGTAATGAAGTGTGAAGTGTTCTGCCTAACAAAACAGCCTTTGAGAGGGCTTGTTAATATCGGTTCCCCCTAACAGGTGGATAATTGTTTCACTTGACACAAATCTGTCAATTCCAGGGACTAGAAAATGTGAAAATTTGTGAGCTTCAGATTTGTGAAAACACAATTTTACAAAGGGGATTTGGGAAGTCAGAGCTCCAGTGATAAATGATGGCGTTCAATTATTCTATCAAGTGGTGAGAATGAGAACTGAGACTGGGATGGTTTGGGAGTGCCTATGAATCCTTAGTGACCCTGCAATGCAGATTTCATCAACTTCCCGCTCCCTCTCTATTCTGCACTGGTGAGGCCGCACATTGAGTCTGGTGTCCTGTTCTGGCCACCTCAGCACAAGAGAGATCTGGAGGGGCTGGAGCAAGTGCAGAGGAGGGACACGGAGCTGGTGAAGGGCCTGGAGAATCAATCTTATGAGGAACAATTAAGGGAGCTGGGACTGTTTAGTTTGAGAAAGAGGAGGCTGAGGGGAGACCTCATCACTCTCTTACAACTACTTGAAAGGGAATTGTAGAGAGGTTGGTGCTGGTCTCTTCTCACAGGTGATTAGCGATAGAACAAGAGGGAATGGCTGCAAGCTGCAGCAGGGTAGGGTTAGGCTGGACATTAGGAAAGAATTTTTCACAGAAAGAGTGGTCAGAGCCTGGAATGGGCTGCCCAGGGAGGTGGTGGAGTCACCCTCCCTGACAGTGTTTAAGAGTAGATTGGATGTGGTGTTGAGGGATCTGGTGTAGGGGAGAACTTGTAGAGTAGGGCTGATGGTTGGACTTGATGATCCCAGGGGTCTCTTCCAACCTAGATGATTCTATGATTCCTTTCTAGCATAGCTGAAAACTTGCAACAAAAGCAAAAGGTGGCAATGTGCAGGCGAAACAAAACAGGAGAAAAAAGCACCTGGTGTCAGGCTCATGTGAAATGAAAAAAGAAATTTGGACTCTTTCAATTTGCAAATTCAGTTCAGAAGAGCAACATGAATTCCATCCGTCTAAAGCAAAATGCAGCTTTGGTCTTTTTCCATTTCAAGTTTCAACCTTTTTGTTCAGGTTTCTTTTGGTGGGGGTTATAGGTAAAAACAACACAAGCAAATGCTCAAAATGAAAGGTGAAAAAATTTGCATAAAAATCTACCAAATGCAATGGTTCCACATTTCAAAAATGAAATAATTATTGTTTTAATTAGATGGTTTTGCATTTTTCCAATCTTTTTTTCCTTCTTCCCCTATGATTTTCCATTCAAAATGTAACAAAACTGAATTAGACATTCAGGAATAGTTTGTCTCCTTGTGGTCTGGAGCAGACGCTGGGCAAGAAACCAGTTAAAAATAGCTATTTATTCTAAAATCCACAAGTTCCATAGACACGATAAGGCTAGTGAGTTATACTTGTGAGTGCTGTATGCAGCGAGGGCGCAGGGAAAACCTGCCTGCCTTGAAGAAAAGGAGGAATTTCCAAGCCTTTGAGTTTCCAATTTGAGACTGTGACTTGGAAGCGGGATGAGATGATGGAGACCAACGTATACGAGCAGACAGAGAATTGGTGGTTCCAGTAATGCAGAAAGGCTGGTGAGGGACTGCACTTACAAAACTCATCTGAGGAAAAGGCTCAAGAGACTGGCTACAAACCAAACTTTTAAAAGCATGCTGTCAGCAACTAAAGCCCAATCCATCTACACAGGTAGCACAGCGTTTCTTCCACATCATTTACAGCCAAAAAAAGTTATGTAATACAAATCACTAGAAATTGTCATCCAGACGTACACAGATGCCCACAGAACTTACTCCTTTCACTTGTATTTCCAAGCACACACTATTTCTTCTAAAGATCTTGCTTTTTCTTTCTTTTTTCTTTTTTTTTTTTTTGTTTTTTATTGTCGACAGCTGGAAAGATTCCACAGTCTTCATTTTTCAGTTCCTCTGAGATCATGCCAGAACGCAAACGCATTAGAGAGCCTTGTTCCATTTTCTTTTTATTTTTTTTCCTTTTTTTTTTTTTTTGGAACAATTTCCATTAATATCCTGCTGTCAGAAAGCAACTGGTACTGTTTCACAGCTCTTTATCGTGGCAGGTTGATTCTGGGGAGCTACAGTGATTGCTCCTTGAGACCCAGAACCCCAGCAGTGCTGCTGACTCTTCTGGGGAACGGGGGAGCTGAAGTGTTCAGTCAACTTCAGTTCAGATGATAGCAGCTTCTTAATATTTAACGTTTAAATTTCTTCCAGGAAATTTGTATTGGTGGATCCCTCTGGACCAGTTTCTTCATAGGACAGTATAAGTCAGTTTATGGAATGGTATTTTCTTTTTAAGACAGGCAGATTCGGTTTAAATTTTCAAATTCCAAAGGGGTCTGCACGCCAAAATTCAGTTTCTGGGTGGCTGGTTTGATGTTTGTTCTCTCTGGATGGTTGAGTTTTGGTTGGTTGGATGGGGAGCATGGGTGTGGTTTAGGTTTTTGTTGGTTTGGGAGTTTTTAGCTGTCTTTCTGGGAATCTTAATTTTGAACTGTTTTTTAATAAACAATCTATTAGGCACATTTGACAAAAAAATACATTGCAGTTGGTTCTTTTCAGGAATTAATGCTCCATCTTGTTCATGTATATTAAAAGGATCTACAGAAATACTACCATTAGTGCAAAAATATAATTATTTCTAGTTCCCAAAAAAATCTTCTCAGGTAATTTTATAAGAAAGCATCTAAAATGTTAGAGAAACTGTAGGGAAATTATATCATTTAAGATTTTGGTTTAAGCATAATGTTACCAAAACACAGGAAAATATAAATGAACAGAAAAGAAAGCATTCTGTTGTATAGATTTTCTACATTCCCTGTGTTGCCCAACACCAAAAATCTCTGCATCTCCCTCTCTCTAGTCTTCAATCTGAGCAACCGTTAGACTTCTGCTCTTTTTTTCAGATAAAAGGTTTTATTTTCTCCCTGCAAAGCAAAGACAGAGCAAATGTCATGGTCGTACTTCCCAAAGCGACCCGACCATGAGAGCTGGATTCTCAGGCCATTGTGCTCCCAGAGAAATTGCCAAGTTCCATATGGAACAACATGCATGTTTTCATAAGATTTGATCCTTTCTCTACCTTCAATTTTTGTTTTGAAATCTGTTGAAGTTAGGAGACATTGTTAGTTAAATACTATAACAAAGATATGAGGATTTGGAGCTGAGAGAGTTGGAGTTGTTCAGCCTGGAGAAGAGAAGGCTTTGGGGAGACCATAGAGAGGAGGAGAGCTGGGGAGGGGCTCTTGATCAGGGAGTGGAGTTAATAAGGGGTAACGATTTTGAACGGAAAGAAGGGAGATTTAGATTAGATATTAGGAAGAAATTCCTTTCTGTGAGGGTGGTGAGACCCTGGCCCAGGTTGCCCAGAGAAGCTGTGGCTGCCCTGTCCCTGGGGGGGGTTCAAGGCCAGGCTGGATGGGGCTTGGAGCAACTTGGTCTGATGGGAGGTGTCCCTGCCCAGGGCAGGGGGGTTGGATCTAGATGATCTTCAAGGTCCCTTCCAACTCTAACTGTTCTATGAGTCTATGAATATGTGAACACTGCTAAATACTCTCCTGAGTAAACTTCACAGCAGTGGAGACTGTTCAGAGCAGACATATAGCAAATTGCTCAAACATGGAACAACCTGTGGCACAAACTGGCCTGCTCTAACAGGCTTCATAAAATTAGAGATAACATATTTTCTGACTGTTCTCCCAGCTGCTTTTTATTAATCTTTGTTATTAGATGGTGTTTAAAGGCTCTCTAATGATTCCTTGCTGCACTATTCATCAAAAATCAAGTAGAGACTGGTACACTGGTTTCTTGCTTTATTCTTAAATCTTGTTTCAGCCATTACCTCAATGCCTGCTCCTGCTTTTGCCACTTTTTCACGTGGCAATCTCCATTCCACAACTACAGAATGGAACCCAACAAAAGAATGTTCTCTAGAGCTGAATCTTCATTGCTGAGCAATTTGAAGTAAGGATATTAAAACCACTGATACAAGTGACCCATATCAGAATGTGAGTGGGTTTTAAGCTGTCTCGATGGAAGCCTTAGGATTTTTGCAGAACTTTTTATGCCACAGTTCTTTAGCTGCAAGTGTTAAAAGCTTGCTTAAAGGATTTTTTTTAAAGAATAGATAATCAAGGTTAAAATAGTAGTGTTTTTTTCAGCTGGTCCAATGCAAACATTCTGTACTAAGTCGAGACATTGACAGTACTCTGAATAAGTTTAAGAATTTAGAGTCAAACTTCAGCTTCCTGCACTTTTATTTATTTCTGTCGAATCCATTTCATATTTGGACATTTGAGATTTGATATCAATAAAAATTGAATCACCGGGGCGGGCGGAGGAAGTTGAATTTTGACAAAGATGAGACAAGTGAAAGAAATATAATGCTGTTGCTTTTAATAATAATAAAATTAGGTTGTTTTTTTGACTACTGGAAAAGCTCCAAAAAAGCCATTGGTACTCACTTTGGGAGTACTTACATATCAGTGGCTCGGAGCGACATTTAGCTCTGCTGTGTTATTAGGGAGAATTGTTATACTTCACACTGGCATTACTGGGCTAATCAATTTGTCAGGAATTTGCATAGAACTAAAACTGCATAGAAAAGATTTTGGGAAATAAAGTTGCTTATCCATTTATAAACACAATGCCACATCAGATTGGGGAAAAAAAAAAAAAAGAGAAAAAAAAAAGGGGGGAAGTATAAAGGAAATGACAATAACAGCAGATTTCTAATTGAATTGGCATATCCAGGTTTCTTCCACACAATTAATGGAATCTCGCAAATGAAATTTACTCTCACATTTTGGATGGGCCTGACTGTGCTCCAATATTACATTACCCAGCATGTCACATGAAGTTTACATTTTATATCCTCTGGAGATTGTAATGGAATATTCTGACAGCTGTCAGTAAAGCAAATATTCTTGTCCAATAGAGAAAATGAACCTTACAAAGACCAGGGTAATTAACACCTATGCTTACACGCTTCACTGCTCCGGAAAATTGATCCGATAGCTGCGATCATGCAGGGGATGAACTGGCAATTAAACAGGTACACATAAGTATTGTCTTTGTTTCCTAAATCTTCAGCATCTTACAGCCCTCACTTTTCACGGCGATCATTACCTTAAACCTTTCATCTGTAACGGGATAGAAAACTTTGAAAGCATTTGACAGAATTATTCCCTAGAAAATAAAAAAAATGTAAGTGTCCTGTAGAGTAGTTATTGTGTTAAAATATTCTCATTGTTGAATTTGGCAGCTCAGAATAGGTATGAGAAGACTTTGAAGATGAGCTTACTCTCAAACATGATGGACTTTATAGCATTGATCTCATATGTGGGAATTAGCTTCGGGGAGAAAGCTACTTATTTTTAATGCTTACTTTTTTTTTTTCATGAGGAAAGTAATTCAGTCTCTGTTTTTTAACAGCTGACTGCTGTTTATAACCCCATCGTGAAATTATTTCAAGGCTATTACAGTATTTTGCTATCAGTAGTATTTCAGCATATATTAATTAATAGATATTTATATTGCTAGATATGCTTGCTTATTACTTGGGTCTAGCCTGGATACTTTTATAGGTAATTATATATTTATATAATATAATCTATATCTGATATATATATATATATATGCACATAACCCCGGTGAGAGATGCTCCCTTTCCCCTATATACATGTGCTAAGGGAGTGTTACCCGGAGTGGGAGAAACACGCTCGGTGTCCTTGTCCTGTGTTTGTCAATGCTCAGCAGATGGTGGAGACTCTGTGTCTAAGCTAATGGAAACAAAAATTGCGTGAAAAATACTATGTCCAGAAAAATAAAGACACATGAACTTAAGAAAAAGAAAAAAATCAATTAATACATGCCAAGAAATGATGGAAAGGTGGGTGATGACTGAGACATTAGTGATGGCAGGACTTTGAGGCATTCTCTAAAAGTATATTCTGTGCCAGATTTCTCAGGAGTTCAGCTGTCATTTAATCACTCAAATCAGCTTTTAGAGTTTCAGAGGGTCAGAGGGGATAGAGTTCATTTTAAAAATGTGCTCATTGTTCAGGTTACCAAAATGCGCTTTGCTCTTAAAAAAACCTTACTCCACAATCTTGAATAAGCTGAGAATTGCAATTTTTAGATTTCTGCCTGAAAAGATCTTTAGAGGACTTCTGCTTTAATCTGATGTTGTGCTTTACTGAGGGTAAGAAGGAGTTATGCAAACTTGTCGCCAGATTTTTTTTCACGGTGCAACAACATATACAGGTTTTATTTCTGTTGTCTGAGGTTGGCTAGAAATTCTGTCTTCCATTTGATAATATAACCTTGAAGTTCATTAGGCTGGTAGCTGGGAAATGTACAGATGGTGGGTTTGGCAAGCCAGTCTTTTTGGTAAAGGTCTTCTCTGTTTGAAGTCAGTGATTTGAGCGTTGATTTATTCAGGGCTGGTTTATTGTAATTTAAATGAAAACTTAATTAAGTGAGCTTTGATTAAAATTCCATATGAAGAATGTAAATGTTGGTAAATGATAATTACTCTCAGGATTGCTAAAGTGTTGAAAATGCTTGGAATTTCTCCTATTACCTCTCCGGCTGCTCTGTTCTACCAGTTCCTTTCTGACTCCTCCACTTCTGTGTAATAGTGTTCCGTTTTAGGGGATTATAGGACAGCTTAATTAAAACAGCTCCTTCAAACCCTGCGAGCAAACAGCACATTTCAACAATTACATACATTAACTCTTAAAGATTTCTGCTGCTGTCATTTATCAACTGCTTGAGCTTATCAATAACCATAGAGTCAGGGCTGTAAATCTGGGGGGTTGGGGTGAATGATGGAAAGGAGAGCTAGAAGCTTAAGGAAAGAGAGCTGAAGACACGGAGTTTATTTAAGAGGAAGGCTGAGCAGAACTAAGGAAGTGTTGTTTGGGTCAATACGGGGCTGAATTAGAAAAGCTGCCATGTGTGTTTGTAGTGTGTTCGTAGTTTCCACCGAGGATCAGCCAGTGAGTAAAACCTTTACCCAGGGTGGGGACAGCTTAGTGGTATCCACGGTTATAGCAAGCATTGACTGAGCCTGTGTCAACTGTACATGGTCTCTGGATACAGCCATGTCCCCAAACACACATGTCCATGCTCACACATGTTATAAATCCATAATGTGCAGTATGAATATACATACTATACGTACACATTAGTACGTGAAAAAAAGTGAAGGTGGAGAAATCTGTTGTGGGGGGTTTTAAAAAAAAAAAATTGGAGTCAGGGTGTTTGAGAAATTCTTCTGGACAAAAGCAAGGAAAAGGGCATTATCTGTAATTAGAAATAATAATGTATAATTGGTTCATTTGCCATATTTCTACAGTTCTGATTTAGTTGAACAATGTGATCATTATGCCACCGGTTTTCAATAGAGGTGTCACAATGAAAAATAATTGCAATATTCCACAATATTAACTGTACCCTAATTGCAAAAGTTTTGAAATATAATTACCATGAAAGCTAATGCGACAGGGAACATTAAGCATAATTAGTGTATTTTAAAAAAGGGAAAAACTGTTAGAAGCTTGTTATTGTCTCGTAAGGTAGCTTCAAATTAGCTGGATGCAGAGCACTTTCATCTTGGTTTTCTATAATTTTCGTTATTAGCACAGACTGCAATAAATTTATTTGACATAGCCCACACCTGCTAACCCGGCAGGAAAGAATCTCTGATGTGCACGGGTCCCAGGTTTCTCACAGAATCTGTCACCATTTCCTGGGAGACAGCAGTGGGTAAGATTTAAGGTGGGGGTTGGTTGGAGGGGGGGGTTTGTTGGGTTTGGTTTATTTCAGCATTTTAAGAAATTTCTGCAAAAAGATACACAGAAATGCTGTTATGAATCTCTCCAAACAAAGCATCCATTCCACACAATAACCATGCTCTGAAAAAATACCTGGTGTGTTAATTATCTATTTTCTCTACAGAACAGCTACATGCTTTCACATAGAGCGTGAAAGCTCACCCATATGATGAGAATTGATTTTTTATTGAATTTGAGAAAAACAGTATATCACAACTACTTGTACAGTAGGAATGTGCCCGTGCCCGTATAGCAGGGGGACAGGAGGATCCGAGCTGTAAGAGGCAGTGCTGATTCCCTGTAGGATCAAAAATTCAGTAAGAAACATCAAAGAGATTTTTCTGTGGTTTTGGGGATAACATTTTGCAGGTAGAAAGTAACGTTCCTCTGGTTCAGCTGTGCTTCACAAAGATGGAAACATGTTTTGGAATAAGCTGGATCCAAACAGAAACACGCAGAGGAACACTGTTTGATTAAGTATTGTTTGTTAGTGGGCAGGGTTTTAAGAAATGCTTACATTGCTTGGTCTTAAATTACTATTATCCACTAAACCTACTTGTTATCATCTCCATTTGCTGTTATTGCAGATGAGTAATGGTTTTCTGTTTGGAAGGAAATTAGGTCACATATTAGGTAAAATTTTGGATTGGCCAATGCAACTCATTTTTTCCTAGAGTCATCATGGAAAAAACATACATGGCATCTGATGCTGTTATTGAAGTATAATTTATTTATTGATTTATTTTCAGTTTAACACCTGTGATTTTTAATCTATCCAGTAAGGGTAGGTCTGCACAGATCCTTGTCATCGTGCTCCTGCCCGACCAGGTGCTGTGGTACCGCGGGATGAAGATGCATCCAGGTTATGGGTGTTGCTGACAAGCCTCTCCAGGTGCCAGCAAGCAGCAAGCCTCAGATCCAGGCTTTTCTAAAAGGCCTCCGTTCCCCAGTGTCTCAGTAACGATGCCTATATTGAGAGCTTGTTCCTTTTCAGTATTCACCAGTGCTGAGACTTAGGGGCAAAATATTGCCTTCATTCAGCAGCACAAGTCTGGGCTCAGACTGAGCTGAGGGCTACGAGCAGCCCCAGCTGAGCACACGGAGCAGGACAGCCCTCTCCATCTCCAGAAGGAGCCAACTTGTGTCGCTTCTGCAGAAGAGTGACACCTTTTCCTTAAAATGCTTTAATGTTTCTGAAGTGCCTTGTTTTCATAGAAGAGATACGCAGCTCCGTGCTGCTCTATCTGCAAGTGCAGCCGGTGTCTTCTGTTAAAGTGCAGCACAATATTGGCCAAATACCATTTTTTGTAAAGTTAAGACAGTCTTTATAATACCTGACAGAGTTCTGTAGGAGTTCTGTAAAGAAATTCATACACAGGTTATTTCAGTCTTTGGTGTTTTACAAAAACACACATTATTATCCACATCTTTTATTACTAAAATAGGTACTTTAGAGATGCTGTAAATTTTAATTATCAGTATTCTGCTATTAGACTAATCTACACAGTAAAATACACTCTGATATTAATTCAGAATTAAAATATGACTCCTTATAAGCTAAAGAAATCAGGAATCAGTAAAGCCATAGGACACTTTGAGTGTGTGCACACATGGATGTGTCGGAATACACTGTCCATTTGTACAAATGCCATAAGTCAATGGAGTTTATGAATAGATGTGCCTCAGTCACAGAATCACAGAATGATATGGGATTGGAAGGGACCTCTGAACATCATCTAGTCCAACCCCGCCCTGCCAAAGCAGGTCCTCCTAGAGCAGGTTGAGCAGGAATTTGTCCAGGTGGGTTTTGAATGTCTCCAGAGATGGAGGCTTCCCCACCTCTCTGGTCAGCCTGTTCAAGGCTCTGCTGCCCTGGAAGTGAAGAAGTTCCTTCTCATGTTTAGATGGAACGTCTTAGGTACAAGTTTGTGCCTATTTCCTCTTGCCCTCTCACTGGACACCACTAAAAAAGACTGGCCCCTTCCTCTTTGATACCCAGCCTTCAAGTGTTTATAGGCATTGATCAGATCCCCCCTCAGCCTTCTCTTCTCCAGACTAAAAAGACCCAAGTCCCTCAGCCTTCAATCATGATACCACTGGAAAAAATGTTTATCCTTCAAAATGTGTTAAATGCATTTAGTATAAAGTTTAATAGAATGTGGGTTTGTTCTTTCCCCTCCCTAAAACTCCCATTAAAATGACTTGGGATTTTTTTTTCTGGAAGGCTGCAGAAAACTTTTTATTCTTGTTCTGCTTAAACAAGAATAACAAGTACTTGCCTTACTTCTTTTGTTTTTTCTCGATTTCCTGAAGACCCTAGGTCTTCTGTAAATAGTACTTAATAGAGCAAGTGAATTAACTATGTGTAATTAGTTCTAGATAGTCTTTCACACTGTTTGTGTTTTCCTACACCTCCCTGTGGTGGTGTGAAGCTCCTTACCCCGTTTCCTGCAGCTGTGGCAGGGGGTCAGGATGGCAGAGTACTTGCCTATGAGCTGTGCCTTGCTATCACCATCCTGACCCTGTATTGTCACCAGTACTCCCAAGAAAGGACTGACCCACACAGATGACACAAAAGCTTATCTCACCCCCAGGGTAAAGGTCTGTGTGTAGTTCAGAAGCTAATAGCTTCTGGCACCAGCTTTGCCCACAGCTGGACAAGCATTAAGCATGGCGCAGGAGTGGGTGGAGGTTGGTAGCATCCAGAGTTCATCAGCTGTCGGCCAGGGAATCCCGTTGCTGATCCATGCCTTGGGGGGGTACGTTTCCATCATTGGTTTCCACCACCCGAAGCCTGTACCGCCTGTGAAAGCCTCCGCCCTGCGTTCCCCGGCTGCCTTGGGAGAGCCCTTCCTTTGTGCCGGCACCAGGAGCTGCCTGGCCAGAGCTGGGGCATCCACGTGCTCTCAGCTGACAGAGGGGCCAGGCTGGGCGGTGAGGTTCATGTTCAGCTGGGTGGTGCTGAGGCTGGTCTGACTCAGAGCACACTGGTGGTCACTCGCCAGCAGAAGGGGGAGAGGCTGGGTGGGAGGGCTGGGACCAAACTGCCTCTTCTGGCAGCAAGCTGGGCTTTGTCTAAACCAGCCGGAAAGCTGCAGCCTTCCAGATATTTGTGGAAAGATGAGTTTGTAATTAACTCTGCTTTGGGTTCACTGTCATTGTCTCCTTTGGAGTCTGTCCTACCATCTGGGAGGTGCTGCGCCGTATTTGTCTGTCCATGTGTAAGTCTAAATGGGTTCTCATTGCTGAGCTCTGACCCACGTCAGAAACCCACCATGCCTCTTGCTAGTCTTTTCTTTGTTCCAGGAGTCTATTTTATTCCACCTCTTCTACTTTTTGCCTTTTTGCACTGTTTGCTTTTCCTTTCTTCCCAGCTTCTCGTATTTTTCCTTCTGCCAGTTACCAGTAAACAGCTGAGTTCTTCCTTATTGCAGCCACAGCAGAATCTCAGACCCTCCTTCCAGACTAAACAAAAGAGGAGCCATCACCTTTCCCAAACAACTTACGGTCTGCTTCATGTTTAAAGATCAATTCTAATATATCTGTTCCTCTGCAAACAACTTTCAGCTATGTGTTTTGCAAGACCTGCATTGATTCATGATTTAATGCTTACTGTTAACTCTATGGCTTAATTCCCCTGTTATTTATTATACAAAACATTATTTCATTAACTAGATTGAAATAGATGAGAGTGGAGAACGGAGCTCTGACAGGCAAATTTAAATTTGTATGCAATATCCAAAAACAAGCTTTAGATTTTCAGGAATTAATCTCCATTTAGGAATGGAAAAGGATTTGTTTCTTTCTTCCTTCGCTTTTAAACATGTATGCAACTACTCCTGCATACAAAGAAGCATGTCAGTAGTGAAAAGTAGAAATTGTATTATTTTTTGTTTTAAATAGGCTCTATCTAGCATAGAAATTGGGCCTCTCATTACCACTTGGACAAACATTTGTTCTCAGTTCTGTTCGGCCTATCCAGAGATGAGACTTGCACGTTCTTGCCTTTTGAAATGGTCTTTGAGAGAGAACGTTATCGATTGTGGTGCTAAGAGCTCGTGTTTGGGAAAGAGATTGCTTTGGTGGGAGCAGCAGCCTGATAGATGCAGTGCCTGCAGAAATGCCCGCAGCGCTCTTGCATTCTCTGTCGGTAGCAGTTTTGGACAAAGTGAAAAAACGCTCCCATGTATATTTTGCTCTTGATATATTGGGGGTGGGTGGGTGGATTTTTAACTCACTGTATTCCAGCTTGCTCAATGGTTTGGAACAAAAGAACGGGCTGGGAAGAGAAAAAGTCCCACTGGATCTGGGAGTCAGTCACCTACACCTGCCGTTCCCCATGAGACCAGGGGGGTGACTGGAATCATCAGCTCTTCAAAGCACTAAGAGGGATGTTCCTGTTCAGTTCCTTGATGAACTAACCGTGTGTTCCTACTATTTGCAGCCAACAACAAATTAGACATCTGAATCTTCTTCAGTTCCCCCCTTCTTTTGTCCCTTTGCAGCATACTTTACATCGAGAGGGTATTAAATTAAGATGCCAAGCCCAGCTTGCTTCCCGCTCTCTGCTGAGCAGGGAGGGTACCTTCATTAATTAACATGAGAGTTAGTTTATTCATAGTAACAATTGTGATTCAGGGATTACTCTTAGCCCCTAAAAGATAGCGCATATAAGGGGAAGATCAGTATCTAATTTGTTTCCTGTGCTTCACAATGTGTAGGAATGTGTATTTCTCCTCTCATTAAGACTTTGTGTTTATTTTTCATGTATCTTTCAAGTCAGGCGTCTCCCATTGGGATTTACTGCCATAAATAGCTGTCCATTTTTTATTCCCACCAGCTGTGCGTTCGAGTAGCACGCAGCAAAGTTTATGAATCACTTCTCCTTGGCAGATCGTAACAACCACAATATTCTGCCACATAGCCAACAGCAGCAACTGAATGCTATTAGCACTTAACTCTCCAGAAAACTCTGTTCAGTAATTAAACATTAAGCCTCTGACGCCTATCATCATTCAGCGCCAAGACCCTTTACAACACCAGTTTGCTATATTCAGGTAACGATATTAGAGTTGGTAATTTATTCTGGAAATGTAGCTATCTGAGAAGAATGAATTTACTGAAATCAGAATTTCATTTATAAGCTGGCTTTTCAGAACTTTTCTCCTAATTCTGACATTCACCATGCAGGAATATTTATTTGGTTAAAAAATCCTGTGTGTGTAGGATAATTGACAAAGAGTGATGAAAATACCACTATTTAAAACTGTGGCACCGGTAGCAGTGTGTGGTGTAATGCAGGAGCCTGCCTTCATTCAGTAAGGACAAATGATCCAGCAGCACTTCAAGCTTTGGGCATCGCTTCTGAGTTCATCTGCTCCGCTTTGGTGTCAACCTAAACTCCAGATCAACTCGCTCACTAACAAAGCAGCTCAGGAAACTTCAAATAAAAATTCAAATTTACAGCAAATACAGCACTGCTGCTAGAAACTGTGAAGTCTGTTTTCCATCAGTGTATGTGCATTATGTGCCTAGCTTATTTAGTATCATTGTGATGAGAAATAATAAGGATAACCCTCAGATACATTAATAGCGGAGTGTTGTTCAGTAGCAGCCGCAGCTCCCGCTCAGCAGCTGAAGCTGGAGTGCTCTCTTCACCGCTAGCTCTTTTCTGTTCTACAACAAAATGGCCAAAGAAAGAAGAAACACACAGAACTTTAAAAAGATTTTAAGGTTAACGTTGCAAAATCAAGCATGTGGGAGCCTGCTAATTCTCAGAAAGAAGGCTGTGTGTGCAGTCTGAATTTACCCAGTCTTTCCCGTTGTAATGCAGTAAAAGCTGAAGTGTAGCTCTGGTCCCCTCCACCCCAGGAGAGCGGGGTTCTCTGCCCACCAGTCTGCATTGGATTTTCTCCAGAGTTCCTATTCATTTAGTGCACAATCTGCTTGTCTATCCAGTCCCGCTTCCCATTTTCCCTGCTCAGCTTCTGTTGTTTCTCATGAGCTGACTTCCAGTCTTCTCTTTGTCTGTCTCTGTTTGAGTTTTTTTGTTGTTGCTTTGGTTTTTTCCCTCGTTCTCAATAGCTTTCAATCCCTCTTCCCTTTACCGGGATCTTCAAATGTTTGTCTCTTTCTCCTGCTGTCTTGGGAGATCTATCTGTGTTGCTTCTCCCAGCACCTTGATGTGTTGTTCTCTTGTTGCCTCCATCACCCAGACTGACACTTTTCCATTTCACAACCCCTCACACCACCTTATTCTTTTCTAAGTCCCAGGCTTCCTGTTCTCTAACCAGTCAGAGTCAAGTCCCAGCCCCAGTTCAGGGAAGTTACAGTGTTCTGTCCCCACAGCCTGGCATCCCTTGGTGGCATCCTCTGCAGGTCTGGTTCTCATCTCCATATAGCATCACACAGGATGGTCATTTGTCTCTGCCCAGCATGAAGAGCTTTGGGGAGTGCAAAGGGTGCAGCAGTGTCTTCTGCAGCACTGACATCAGGAAGATGTTTTCCATTGACATCAAGTCCTGCAGTAGCATTAGATGTGCTGGACAAGGGCTCACTGTAAGTGGAGACCTTCGGCTCTAACTCTTATGGTCTTCTTCATAACCCCTCCTTCTCCTCTTTTGTGGGTGGAGGTGTAGCAGGACTTGAATGTGGACTTCACACCATGATGGATACTGCAGTTTAAGATAGAGATGGGAGCACTCACCACTTGGGGAGATGGGCATATCTCTACGCCAGCATCACCCGTTCCAAGACCATCAGACTCTGTGGTTTCCACACATCCAGGTGCCCCTACCTGCTACCGTTGGTGGCTGGAAGGAAAGGAGTGCTGACCTCTGAGTAGGTGGTAGCAGAAAGTTAGCAACTGGTAGTTTTTCACAAGGGCATGTGGTGATAGGACAGGGAGTAGTGGCTTTAAACTGGAAGAGGGTAGATTTAAATTAGATCTCAGGAAGAAATGCTTTCCTGTGAGGGTGGTGAGGCAGTGAAACAGGTTGCCCAGAGAAGCTGTGGCTGCCCCAGCCCTGGAAGTGGTTGAGGCCAGGCTGGATGGGGTTTTGAGCAACCTGGTCTGGTGGATGGTGTCCCTGCCCATGACAGGGAGCTAGATGGACTTTGAAATCCCTTCCAACCCAACCCATTCTATGATTCTGTGTTATGCTGTCACTGCTGCCCAGGTGCTTTGCTAGCCCATTTCATCACCAGCTCATGTGAGTAGAGCCATTGTAAGTCAGCACACCACAGAGGAGGGTCTGGGGCTGCTACGAGTTCCTGATAATTTTGGTAGTATTTCTTCTCATGTACACTGAAATATGTGACACAAGCATGGTACTGCTGTATTGTCTGCCATAAAGGTGTGGTGTGCTGTAGCCTGGAGCTCCGGTTCCAGGGAGAGAGCCCTTCTTTGATCCTGGCAGTCAACCAACTGCAGAAAAAGTCTTTGAAAATGTGAAATTTGAAGTGAAATAAAGCTGTTGTGTACACAGACCCAGGTATGGCAAGAAGCATTTTCCCCAATACAGAGTCATCTCACTTCCCCATGCCTCATCTCTGCCACAGAGCACAGGGTATTCCAACTGTTCAAACAGAACCTTCCTCCGGTTTCTTTAATACGGGCAACTCAAAATGTTCCTGTTGCCTGCCTTCCAGAAAAAGAGCAAGCCTTTTCCCTGACATTTTCCAAAACAAGATTAGGCCAAGATGGTTTTTGGAGGAGTGATGACCAGGTAGATTGGGGGTGTTATGAGAAAGAAAACCAGAATGTTTGAGTAGGCAGTAGAGGACCAGATTAATCATCAGTGGAGTTTGTAGGGCATGAGATGTATGTACAGATGGAAACGAGCCAGAAATGTTGTGGACATCTAAATGTATGTAGTTATTCTTTCTTTCATTTTTTGAATTGATTTTATTTATCTTTAGAAAACAGTGTATTAAGCCAGCTACACCTAAATTAATCTTTATTTTCATCTTTAAGGCAAAAAAATCACTAAAAGATAATAGAATGCTTACAATATATATTTTTTTGTTTGTTTGGAATAATGATAAATGGATGTATTATTTGAAACAGCTGTATTGCATAATCAGATTTCCTTTTAATATACCCCCAGGATACAATCAAAAATAAAAATACTGAAAATATGAAGTATCAATAATGCCATTTGGTTGTAAACAAAAAGGAGGTTGATGTTACTAGAGTATAGAGTAGCTGGGACTGGGCTCCTGAAGTTGTAAGGCAGATTCAGTAGGTGCTCACGTTTCTGAAAAGAGCACTTGGAAGAGCAATAGTTTGTCTTTCATAATGTATTGTTAATGTGAACACAGCAAATTCTTATTCTGCAACAATAACTTCCTCTAGTTTTAGAGAACCCTCTGGAGGACTCAAGTGCACCGGCAGCGATGCTGCCTCACATCATTGTCAAAGTTTTCACCTACCGTTTCCAGGTTGTATTGCAAATAGGAGTTTCATTTCAGACACGGCAGAGTTAAACAAAGTCTGGAAGTTTTCACTCTTTCTTACCTCCTCCTTCTCTGCATGATTGAAGGTAAGAGTTGAAAATGTGAAGCTGAGGAGAGGGCTGAGTCAACAGGAGCAGTGAAGACGGTTGCTGTGATCCTGTGTTACGGGCTGTAGCACAGCATTACCTCCAGGCACCAGCACCCTAGCATTACTTACATGTACAACTCTGTGTAGCAGCAGTTCTCTTACAGCTATTGTGTAATTACACTGAGTGAGCGCGTTTGCGTGTAGCCGTCTATGTGTACACACCTTTTTTTCTTGGTTTGCTTGGTTTTATCTTGATCTTGGTTCACATCCAAACAAAAAGCTCTGGACAGGGGGATGGGTGTCTGCAGACAGCCCCAACTAGAGGTCAGACTCATAAACGGGCAGAAACTTCTGTTGTACTGCTGTGCTTTGCAAATTGATGACTCGTGAGGCTCTTGATAATTCTATTTGCATTTGTGAAGCCTGTTGTATTAAGCCTTCTTGGACACCTTAGGTTTTCAAAACACAGTAAAGCTTTGGGTCGTTCGATGACCCGGGTAGGGTATAGCAATATTACTCCCAACGGGGGACTCTGAGAAGCGGGTTTGGGATAGGTCTCTCAACAGATCTCCGGGACCGGTTGTTAGGTCACAGGTTGGATGAAATGACTTAATTTTTTTGCCACAGCTAGAATAGGCATAGGATTATTTAAATGAGCTTTGAAACCTTAATTCATCAGGCAAACTGCCGCAGGCTACTAGAAAACATTAAGGGGAAGAGAATAAGAAATTCTGAAAGCAATTAGAGAAACCTTTTGACAGCTCTTTTCGGCAGATAAAAAGCCAGCTCCTTGCGAGGCAGGATCTCCTGGCTTTGGTTTCAGTGGCCTGTGGACAGTTGTGCCATCAATGTGCAAATGCAGGGGGTAGGGGAAGGCATGCTGAGATACATGCAGATTATTCAGAATTAAAACAAAATTACCAAGAGTGTAAATAAGATTTTTCCCTCAAAGCTAGCAGTCAAACTTTTTTTGAAGTCGTTGGGTATTTTAATTTGAAATCGAGTTTCTTGAGCAATCAACCCTGTGATCTGAATTTTTCCGGATGCATATTCATGTGTGTGTTTACGTATTTGTTTGTTTATTGCATCTGGTACTTCAGTAATGTGTAATTTCTATTTCTTCCTTTTGTCTGGAGGCCTCTCATATTACATTTAGATTGTATCCTTTATCATCCCAAATTGACATTTATGCTTTTACTGCTATTGTTTGCCGAGCTTCTCCCTGGTATGGATCAACAATTTGTTTTAATCTATGTCACTTCTCTTATCTCCCTCTACACAGAGATGCAGTCATTTCGCACTCGTGTACGCCTACGGAGATTGTGTTAGCAACAGCGCGGTGGCTGCCCCTCCCCTCCCCCAAATGCTGGGGAATCTTAATTGCTTTTCCAGTTCGTTTATAAGAACGCAGAGACAACAGTATGTGCGAGACCAGTTTTGACAAAAGTAATGGCATGCCAGTGCCTATGAATAAATAAATCCCATTTACATAGAGGAATGCTGTGGCAATAGGAAGGAAGTCACAGAATGGAAGCAAATGGATGGTTTAAAGAGGTTATTGCTTATTCTTAGCAGGGAGCCGAGTAAAGTCCTGAGTGCTGCAGAGCCTGCTGTACTACTTGGCTTTACAGGTATGGCTGTAAACAGTACTTTGGGTTTTAATTTTCTGAAATGACTAGCTTGAGAACTTTGAGGTACAAATGAGAATTAAGCAAGTCTGAATTTCGGAGGCCTCAGGAAGCTCTTCTGCTTCCTGTGGATTATTTTTTTTTTTTGCTTTTTAGTGATCATTTTAACAGTTTGCGTTTGATTCCTTCCCTAAATCTGCTCAGTTAAAAGCTGTGATGTGAAATAATTTAGCAGGTAAGAAATAGCACAATTTGCCTGTAGTGACACATTTGGAGCTACAAGCAAAGGGTTGAAACGAGTCAGATGTACGTACCGAGTAAGGAGTGTATCTCTCTGTTGGGAAGAAGGGATAATGAGAGCAATCAGCATAGCCTGGCAGAGAGCAGGCGTGGGAAAAGGGTTCTGCAATACTCCATGGATCAATTTAGGTGTGAAGGCTGATAATGGGAACTTAATTAATCAGAAGTGACAGGGATGTAGAAGTGAGGAAGCCAGGGCACCTGCCCACTCCTGTTTTCCCTGGCTATAGACCCACTGCCCAGCCTTGCTGTGTCTTGGTGACCATGCCCTTCTGCTGGGGGTGAATTGTATTGCACCCTCAGTTCTCCATTTGCCACAAACTGCACTGGTGGTGCACGGTGTCCTCTGGGGAGGGGAACATGCTGCACCTGATGGAAGGGCACGTTCTGGAGGGAAAAGGTTGTTTGCATTCGTGTACATCCCAGGGTAAGTTATCACAGAATCTCAGGGATTGGAAGGGACCTTGGAAGATCATCCGGTCCAATCCCCCTGCTGGAGCAGGTCACACAGGAACGCGTCCAGGCAAGTTTTGAATGTCTCCAGGGAAGGAGACTCCACCACCTCCCTGGGCAGCCTCTGCCAGTGTTCAGTCACTGGGAAGAAGTTTTTCTTCATATTTAAGTGGAACCTCCTCTGATCCAGCTTGCACCCATTGCCCCTTGTCCTAAACAGACCCCTCAGTCTCCTCTTCTCCAAGCTAAAGAGACCCAGCTCCCTCTGTCTTTTCTCATATGGGAGATGCTCCACTCCCTTAATCATCTTTGTAGCCCTGCCCTGGACTCTCTCAAGAGTTCCCTGTCCACAAATCAACCAAGTTATGGTTGATTCGTAGAGGTTTTTTGTATGGTTGATTTGTAGAGGATAAGCCCTGGCTTGTTGGGGAATGGTACTGAAGGATCTGCTTAGGAGACAAAACCTTTATATCAAATTTTGGTACAGAAATAGGAGAAATGTCATGAAGAAACACAGTGTGCACTGAAACTCTTTACTCGGTAATAGCAGCAATATATACCTATCTACATAAATATAAAGACAAACAAAGTTAACATTCACCTGCCTCGTTCACCTCTGAAAGCTCTAACTTCATGGAGCATCAAAGCAAGGCAGTGCTTTGTGTGTTTACTCCCAACAGTGCCCTTCTCAGTGACAGTGTTTCCCACTCACCTTTCCTTACATTTTTCTTCTCTTATATAATGAGGATTATTTGTACTTCAGAAAATAAATACAGGTTTGGAGAGTACATGGTATTTAGAAAAACAAAAAAAGAAAGAGTTTTTTCCCTTTTCAGAGGTCTCCTGTTCTGTGGGATGGGAGTGAAAGCAGCCCAGCACTATGTCTGCACAAGCCTGACAGTGATGGTGCTGGATAGATAATTTAGGGACCAAAAATGAATGATGAGCTATTTCTAGCTTTTATGAATCATGAGATGTGTTTTCTTCCACATCCTCCATAAAAGCTGAGGCAGACAGCATGCCTGTCTCTTACAGTCTTACCAAATGTGAATAAACAATGCTCTCTGATTTGTGGTCTAAAGAAGCCCTGTTCTGTTTTGAGTCTGCAGCATCTCCTTGACCAGGGCTCTGTTTGCAGTTGCACTGGGCTTCTAATTACTTGGAGTTAGAAAATCCGATGTGTAAAGTAATAATATCCAAAGAACAAACATGCTATGCTTGCATCTGGACTGGCTAGTATGACTCTTGTGAATTGTCAAAACATGAGAGCAGAAGGGTATTGCCTCTTTCACTGAAGAATTATGAGGTGTTATAAAACTGAAGCCCATGTATTACTGTGTGTCCTCTCTGACGGCAATGTAAGTACTTGGGCTGTGCCTAAGCAATGCCTTTGCTTTTATGTTGCTCTGTTGATGCTGCAGATCACAAGCCGCCTTTTGGGTACCTGAGCCTTTGGGTAAGTTTCCTTCCTTTGTTAGTCCAGGATGTAGCACTTTATCAAGCCAAATCCCGTGCTTGTTGATGATGGTGACATTACAGTAAGTGCCTGTTCTCAGCTGCCATAGGTACACACACGTCTCAGTTAAACACTAGGGTAAGAATTCACTGGAAGAAATTTTCTGACTGATTTTTAAATATTAACTTCACTCAGCTGAGACTTGAGCATCAAAAATCTGTCTCTGCTCACCTTGCAGTTTTTCCAGTTCTTCTTTCTGGAACAGAATCATTAAGATTTCTTACCTATAGATGGAGAGAACGTTTTCAGGCATGCAGTCAATATAGAAGTGGTGGGTTTGTGTTCACTAATACACAGATGGAAATGCAGACAGCTCAGGGAAATTTCAGCACCTTGACTCTAGATGCCAGCAGCCTGGGTGCCAGCCGGGGGTGTGCATTAAGGTCCTCGGTGGTTCTGGGTTTCCTCTGCTCCCAGGGACTGTGGCTCAGCTCTGTCTGCAGCAGAGGATGCTGTGAGGTTCCCATTCCAAATGGTAATCCAAATGTACAGAGTACAGTTTCGTTGGGTAGAGCTCTTCAATCTTTTTGCCTTTTTCACAGCACTAAGTATGGATGAGGCAGCATGGATGTAGGGTAACAGCTAAGACCATCCATGCAGAGAGAGTGAATGATGGCAGGTTGGGGCATGTTCGCACTGGGTGCGCTGGAAGTCAGCCCGTGGTTGTCTTTCACTCTGGTAATAAGGATGCAGCAGGGAATCACCTGATGGCAGAGCTTAGCAGCAGAGAGGAAGCATTTTTGTTCTCTTCCATTGTTAGGCATTTAGAAGGTTATCCTGGAATATCTGCTGGACTGCAGTTCATGTCATTGGTCTGTTTACAAAAATTCATCCCACCATAACTTTTTATGCTTGGACTTTATTTAGGTGTTTTAGAGTCAATAGTTAATCAAAGATTTCAAGTTGCTCTTGCATTTGTCAACACCAGCGACATCTCCTGTCCCATAGCTTTACTTGCTTTTGAAGAACTGCGTAGTATATCGTATTTTAATTATTTTTAGTAGAAAATAGCTTTTAGACTTAAGATATTTTTCCCGCTGTATCTTCTCATTTTCCAAGACACCTTTAAGTATCCTCTACTAGACGTTTTCCATAAACATTTTCCAAATAATGAAAATATTTAGTTCACTGATTACTACCTTTTCTTTTTAACAGCCATCTATTCCTATCATAAATCCTGGTCTGCCTGTTTAAATCTTAGTTGGCTTTACAACTCCTGCTCTGATACAGAGCAGCTCCTTGATCTCCACATTTCCAACTTTTTCATTTTTTGTATGCTAGTGCAAGTAATATAGCTCTGTCCTTTGACTTTAGAGTTTGTTAATTATGGGATCCTTAATTCTCATTCTTTTGGCATTTTGGCCACCTTTTCTCAAATGTGCTCAATAATTCTCATTTTAAGGATGTGTAGACCCTGTGACTTGCTTCTCAAATGGTCGGTGGTAGCCCAGCTGTGTTGTGTGCTGTAGCTTTGTCTTGACTGTATCTTGAAGTTCAGTCTTACAGTGAGTGCTATTAAAAAAAAAAAAGCCTTCAATTCTGAATCCTTATATTTAGGAATTAAATGAATGTAATACCTAATGTTTTCAGAAAGCGTTAGCATTCAGAATGCATAGCTAACTGTTTCTAGTGGCTTTCCTGTTTCCATATCTGCATGTTAAGGGAGAAGTAGGATTTGAGCAAGCCATTAAAGCAAGTGAATGCAGCTGTGGCATTACTTGATCAAGGCATTGTTTCCTCATGATTGTATCCATCGGATTGCTCCTGTCTGTCAGGCGTATGAATTTACAAACCCTGTCTGTCTTGGCTTCTGATACAAAACCTGATTTGGAACCTGGAGTTCCTGCTAGATTCATTTTTCATAATATTTAACCTGATTTATTTGTGATGTGGAACAATCTTGTGGTGTTCCTTGCATGTTTGACCTGTCATTTAGAACTGCTGTATCACTGGCACAAACACAATCTGCTATTAACTCTTAGACCGTGAAATATTTCTGTTGTTTCAGTCTGCAATTTCTTCTCATAATGAAACAATAGCGTTGACAAACAAGAGAAGAGATTGCATTCTCAGTTTGACGCCAGCAGCTGGGTTAGACTCTTTGCTTTAAGTTTGCATTTCGTTTAACCGTAGAAGCCCTACCTTGAAATACAGTTTGGTAAACCTAATTATTTTTGCTTGCTTCCTGTAATATTTTAAGATACACGAAAATGAATCACGATGGGGGTTATCATATGTTTTCCTAAAATCTATAAAGTTTATAATGGATAGATATTGCCTTGATGCATTATACCATTTATTATCTTCTGCTTGTGCCCTTAGTTCTTTTATTTCTTTCAGCTTGACTTTAGGAGCTCTGTCTAACTTGAGTTATTTTATTTAACCCTGATTTATTTCCTTCATCAGAATTATAATTAATCTTCTTTCTGCTTGTTGTGAAGCCTGGATTGTAGGCAGCTTGACAGCACTCATTTTGGGTGACAGAGAAACGCAGAGCACTGCGAAATACAGTCCCTTTTTGGGAACCCTGCCCATATCTCAGCTCCCACTCTCCTCCGTGGGACTGGGAGGGACTCATTTCTGGTGGGAGATGGGGCATGTCCTGCCTGCTGCCCGCGAGGGTTTCCCTGGGACAGAGCAGGGCTGGGGGCTCCAAGCAGAGACGGGAGCTTGGGGCTGGAGGGAAAAAGGTTTTGAGAGCAAGGGAGGAGGCAGGAAAGGCTGGGTGTGCAGAGAGCGGCAGTGAGTTGGGGTAGGGGCCTTGAACCATCGTTTAAGCTACCATGAACTGCATGTGAAATAATGTCCTTAAGGAAAAATAGCTATGAGCAACATAGAGAGAGAGGTATGTAACCTCTGGAAAGGAGGAGGAAGCGGGAAGGAGAAATACACTTTTAGCACTGGGAATTTTTAGTATATAGTCTCATACAAACAAACAAATAAAAAATAAACCCGCCTGGAAGGAATCTGCCTGCAGAGTGGAGTTCTCCCTGGTGGGAACACATGCCTGTCAATGGGGAACAGAGATTACACAACGGGAAAGGAGGAAATGAAGTGAATGTTGTTAATCCTCCTCACAAACCCGCAGTGGTGATCAGGTGAAATACTGTAGGTGTATATGGTATTCACAGTTCGCCCCATAGATGTGAGTTTTGCATTCAGCCCTCAAGAAAATGTCTTTTACTAACCAATTCGTTTTTATTTTATTTCTAGCAAAGATTCGTAATATTAATTACCAGCATAAACCCAAAGATGCAGTGCACTGAAACAAACGGATGCATGTTTATGCTCAGATTAAAACATTACTTGTAATTGTTGACAGTGAAATCTCCTCGCTGTCACAGTGGTGTTAACAGGGTTATAAACTTTTAGGTTCTTAAAAGGAAACAAAAGAGTATGTTATCTTCTAGCTATGTTGTAGCCTACCATTAGTTACCCAAATATTGCTGCATTTATACTGTATCGTGTACTTATCAAACATCTACATGACTCCTTAACGATTTCCAAAACAAAAGAGTCATTATTTACCCACTGTGAAAATAGCCTTGTGTTAGTGGTATTAGAAATCATTAGCTCTATTAAGTCCGTTATCAGCTCCGCAAGCAGCTGGAAATATCCTGCAGCTCAGGAGGGCTCCAAAACGTTCCCCAGTCATTATATTCTAGATCACTTTGTTTTCTTGTATGGTGAAAACAGATTATAATCACATTCAGCCACAGGCAAAAATAGAAGCTGACAACTCTGGTAGGAAAAGATTTATGAAACTTTTCGTTGCTTGGGGCAGTATTTTGTAACAAGATAACAGTGTTGTCCCTTAGATAGGATCATGAGTGAACAGTTCAGCGATGCCTTTCTGTCATCTTGGTGCGCTGCGTCTCAAATTGACACAGTTATCACACCATAAATACAGCCCACAGCATTACAGATGTCTATAAGCAGGATCCATATTAATTGTTAATGTGTAAAGAGAAGACAGATGTGTTTATGTTCGCTTAGAGAATAACTCTGTAATTTTTTCTGAAGAGTATAGAATATATAAAAGTATCAATTTTGTCTTGTCGTTGCTTGCATCGAGTAGGGTTGAGTCCTAGGATGGTGTTTTGAAGTGCTGGGCTTAAAGTGATTCTTTTATCAGACTTTGCCTTGGATGAAGTTGACCCAACAAACGGTATGTTTAAGTGGTGGGATTAAAATAGTTTCTTTAACGTGGCTTAAAATCATGGACTTGGGGTTTTTTTCTTAGCAGAAACACTTTTGGAAAAAACTATTCCTTCTTGGGAAAGAAAAATGTTAGTTTTGCAAAATCCACAGTGTTGAAAGAATAATGATGTGTCCAGGAAAGTATCACAGGTGTGTAGCTATTGACTCCCTATTTTTAACACCCTCTGAAATAGTAGAAGTTTAAAAGCTGTACGCCAGAGGACTTCCCAGTAACGTCTCTGAATCTGGAAGCAAGGTATTATTACCAGGACTAAGGGGAAAGGTGTGTGTTACACAGGGTTCTGCGCCTTTGTAGCACTAATCAGTACAACACGGGTGTAAGTAGCTGCAGGTATAGGTGTGTCTGCAGCGTGTGATGTAGGTGTATGTCATACAACTGTACAGATGTGCCTACAGCCTTCAGTTACTTACCCTGCCAATACTGCAGTCCTCCTGCCTGCTTGATTCCCCTGTCCCGACCTTAACAGCTCTCTTGGTTGTTTCTCTCACTTTTAATTTCATGTTGTCTGAAGAGAAATGCAGACTGCCTTGGAGGAGCTCTGCACCTTTTTCTTTTCCTCCTTTTCCAGGATGCCTGCTCTGCTCTGCTTTCCTCGCTCCCTGGCTCCTGACAGTGTCCTGGGAAGCATGCAGTGCTCCCAGCAATGTCCCTGCTAACTCCTCTGTTAACTCCCTCTTGCCCTGTGGCTCTGGGCCTGGCACTGGCCAAACCAAGGGACTATGTCTCCCCTGGCAACCCTGGCCCTGCAGCTCAAGCACAGCAGCTCTGCTGGGTGTCCAGCTCAGGGCCAACAGCATTTCTCTTAGAATCATAGAATGGGTTGGGTTGGAAGGGACCTTAAAGATCACCAAGTTCTAACCCTTCTGCCCTTTGCAGAGACACCATCCACCAGACCAGGTTGCTCAAAGGCTCATCTAGCCTGGTCTTGAACACCTCCAGGGCTGGAGCAGCCACAGCTTCTCTGGGCAGCCTGTTTCAGTTCCTCACCACCCTCACAGCAAAGAATTTCCTGCTAATATCTAATGTAAATTTTCCCTCCTTCATTTTAAAACCATCACCCTTTGTCCTGTCGCTCCACTCCCTGATAAAGAGTCCCTCTCCATTTGCTTCCCATGCTCCCATCCTTTGCCGAGCAGGTAGGGATCGTGGTTGTATATTGGGGATCAGTTCTGTACAGCAGGGTCTTGTCCTGTGTATTCCTGAATATCCAGCACCTGTAAGTGCCGAGATAACTGTGTGCAGCTAATGAATTATAAACTTGAGATGTATAAATTCCATCACTTTAGAGCTTCAGCTTTGTCTATACGTCCTTTCTCTTTGATCATCTAGAGTAAATGAGTGTAGGACCGACTCCAGCTGAATCTGTAACTCTCCCTGCTGTTCATGTGAAGAGCTCAAATCTGCATCACTTGCGTTCCTGTCTAGAGCAGCACTGAAGTATTTATAACTAAGGCCCTAAAAATGCTACAAAGATAGTAGCATGCCATCTCTTTTTATGCAAAACCTGCTTTGGTGTGACGTATCTGGAGCAGTAGGAAAGGCTAAAATGTTTATTTTGCCAGCTGACCCAAGTGAACAAATAGCTGCAGAAAGATTGGAGGGCAAATTGTTAGATTTTATCCGATGAACCAGGTTTTGAAACAGGCTGAGGCTAATTTGGTGCTATGTAGAGATGTCAGAATTCCTGCTGGTTATGCAAGATGTTTGAATCTTATGCAAGAATTGGAGTAACACATTCAAGCAGAATTATTTGCTCAGGAAAACACCTCTTGTGCCTTTGTACTTTCAGCTGTAGAGATACACTGCCTGCATGGGGAAATGGGGGAGAGACGAGCATGGCATTAAGGGGGGAAAATTCTCAATGTTTCGTCCAACTAGGAAGGAAGAGGGTGTGGAATGGAGATGGAGCATCACAGTTTGCATTTTTCTGTCATCTAAAAATTATGGACCTTTATCTTATTTGAAAAAGTTTGTTCAAATTTTAAGACAAATGTATAGAACAGAAGTGTGCTGGTGAGTGGGAATTTTGTATTTCAGTGAGTGCTACAGAAAAGGGCTTTTTTGCTGTGGGTATGTTTAAGGATGCTGTCTTTATAGAACACAAATCATGCTTGTCACCAACTCTGTCTTTCAGCAATGGAATGATATGAATTAATAAGTCCTTTGCAGTGGTGTGAGTGGGAGATGGTTTGTTGCTGGGTTGTGTTTTTTTTTCACTAGGAATTTAAGAGGGATTATCTTGGAGGATAGATTGTAAGAGATGATGAGCCCAGGGGTAAATCTCCTGAACTATTGCAAAGATGGCAGGGCAGGAAAAGAAATAAAAACTACAAAAGGGATGTATGAAAAAAAACCAACCCATAGGCTAAAGATAGTGTATAGCAGAAAGAGGGGGATGAGAAGGAAAGCAGCAATGGTATTTAAAGAGGAGTTTTTCAGACACCCTCAGAGCTCTGGCATTATGAGCCCGTCTGTTAGAGCAGGATGGTGCTGTGCTTGCGTGTGCTCTTTCACACCATGAAAAGCATTGTGCCACGGGGGCTGTCTTTTCTTACCTTTTTTTTATCCTTTTCCTTCTCTTTTTCACTTCTGAAAGGCTTTCCATGTCACTAACATCATAAAGTTCCCTTTTTACAGCAATGCTTCCACACACCACAAAGGTGGAATATCCCTTCCTCAGCATGGCTGGTTGTGTGCTCTGCAGATGGACAGTGCTCATATTCAGCACGTCCGTGGTACCTGCTTCTGGGAAGATCTCAGCCTGGTTGTGAAACTGGTTGTGTTCATAGAATCATTCAGGTTGGAAGAGACCCTTGGGATCATCGAGTCCACCCGATGCCCCTGCGGGGTCTGCAGTGTGCTTTCCCGTTTGGTAAGGAAGGAATCCAAAGGGGGATGCCCAGGGTGATTCAGTTTCTGGGACACCGACCTCACCACTCAATTCCATGCACTACTAAGCATTTATTCAGTGCAAACAACAGCTTTCCTTGAGTTTTAAAGTTTATTTCAGTGCAGTTTTGCACAGCAGCACAAAGTTGCTCAGTAGCTGCAGAAACCACCGCTTAATGTTGTCGCTCCAAAGTGCAGTATGCACTGACGAGCACCTTTTTGCCAGAAGCAAGGGGTATGTGGCTTGCACCAGCCATGCAAATGTGCCCACAGATACCCACCTTTCTCTTCACACTGGCCCATCTTTGTCACTTGCTCCCAAATTTGACTCCAAGGCTGTTTTAGCAGCAGGTTCCCTCAGTTCAGAAGGTTCTGTGCTGCCAAAACATAATTTTAATGAGAGGCCCAGCTGTTCTCCCTCAGGACCAAGCTTCCACTTGCTCCTTAGCTTGCTTCTTAATTGTCTTATCACCAATGAATAATTTAATAATATTTTCTTGAGCATTTCATAAATTTATAGTTTTGTGGAGTCCCAGTTAATAAAAAGGCAACGTACAGCAACAGCGAGTTCTCTCCCCCTCTGTCTGTGGCACAGCTTGTTGTATTTCCCTCAGCTTGTACCAAACAATATGCAAGTAAATTGAAATAGTGAAACCGTATAAAGCTGTCTGTCAGCATCCCACACAGATGTGTGGTTTGGGTTTTATTCCAGACTACTCTTTTATGATGCAGATAATAGGCATGGAACAGTCTTTAAGCTGTGAGGATGATTGACTTGCCTGCCCTGTAGAGGATAGCTTTTGGTCTTGACATTTTTTTCGAAATGTAGTGATTAGACATTAGTTTAAAAAAGCAGTCCTCTCCAATGGGCAGGACTTGTGTTATGTGTCATTTGGACAATCTCTGATCAGCTGTGGATTTTTTGTTTGGATTGTTTGGTTGTTGGTTTTTTCAAAATCTAGCTGAAAGGTCAGCCAGAAGTATATTGCATTTCTAGATCTTTATCCAATGTTGGAGTGGCTTCTTTAATACATTATTCAAATGTTCTGCATGAAAAAAACCCCACACCACCAAATCTGTTGGAAATAACAGTTAGATTTAGAAGCATATCTCAAGTTGGAAGGGTTCTGTAAGGAACATCAAGCCTCGACTCCCTTTTTCTTGCAGGACCACCAAAAACTAAACCATATGACTAAGCATCATTCAGATGCTCCCTGACCTCTGACAGGTTTGGTGCCATGGCCACTTCCGTGGGGAGCCTATTCCAGTGACCCACCATCCTCTCGGTGAAGAGCTTTTTCCTAATGTCCAATCTGAGCTTCCCCTGACATGGCTTTGTTGCATTTCCCTCTGTCCTGTTGCTGGTCACCAAAGAGAGGAGATAAGCAGCTTCCCCTCTGCTGCCCGCCTTGAGGAAGGTGTAGACTGTCATGAGGGCATTCCTCAGCCTTCTCTTCTCCACCCTGAACAAGCCTAGTCAGCTGCTCCCTCGAGGCATTTCACCATCCTGGTCACTCTCCTCTGGACACACTCTCATAGTTTGATGCCCCTCTTAGACTGAGGTGCCCAGAACTGCACACAGTGCTCGAGGGGGGGATGCTCCAGTGCGGTGTCCAGTCACCTTCTCGACCAGCTATGGATGTTGTGCTTTTTGCACCCCAGGACGCAGCTGGCCCTTTGGGCTAGTGACTCACATTCAACTTGCCATCAATCCAAACCCCCAGATCTCTTTCCATGGGGCTGCTCTTCCGCCTGTCATCCCCCAGTGGGGGTTACTTTCCGTTAGCACACCCTGGAATTAGTTTTCATGTGCTTTACTTGGTTATTACTGGAGCGGTGTGCCAGATGACAAAGGTAAAAAGAAAAAGACCAGGATGAAACAAGGGGACTAGGATTCGGTCACACGATTGAATATTAATTCATTACTCTCTGTGTTTCACTTCATGTGCCTGTAAGATTCTGGTCACATCCTTACCTTATGAGGTGTCATTTATGAAGCACCTTAAAAAAAAAACAACCAACCAAACAAAAAAAAACCAAACCCAAACCTAACACCTGCAGCAGATATTTTTGAAAACGCTAAGTATTACCATTCTGATGACATTGTGGTTGTTGGCATTGATGAATTTGATGTGTCTAACATTGGCCACAAGCAGTTTTGACAGATAAAAACTCCATAGTCTATGACGCCAGGGTCGAAGTTACTGGGTCATATGGTCACTTGCTACACCACCTTTTACTATTAATTTCACCATCTCTTCTGCCTTCTCGTGGTTGTGAATGTTTCGTTCAGAAACACTAATTTAAAATAAAATCTTTGCTGTCAGGGCATCCATCTGCTTTTGTGATGACAGTAAAGGAAACCAGCATTTTCAAGAGTTGTGTTTGATAGAAGTTAATACTCCTGATCCAGGTGCCATGTGCGTGTGCCCACCTGAGATACCCTTCTGAAGGTGCAGTTTGATCTTCTTTATCAGAATAAATGTCCACATTAGGGAAGTTGGGTTGATAAGTGAGTGTAAACGAAAATCTTGCACACGTACCAATAACAAGAAGGCTACTAAAAAAGAATGGATTTTTGCATTCGTAAGATAACTGTTATTGGCATAGAGAGTCACAGATCCCCAACAATTCAGCTAGATGAGGTTGATTTTTGAAAGTAATTTTGTTTTGGTTCATTCCATGTTAAGTAGGGACACCTAGTAAGTATCTCACTAGCTAAAACTATAGATAGTCGGAATTTATGGGTAATAATATGATGAAACATTGACTTAAAATACTAGAGATCTGGGGGAAAAAGAAACACCCTCTTGACTTTGGAATTTCTCGAGCTTGACTTCTCTCTTTCTCAATGTTCCTTGAAAAATGTGGTTGATAAAAGGTCCTTGCAGAAAAGCCTTGGCAAGCATTTCTCCTGTTACTCGAGTCTCTTTGCATTGCTGGACTTCTCAGAAAAACAGTCATGGCCTTGGGAGCAAGAAGGGCAGGTAAGGATGATGTTGATCCAAGTACCTGGGGCGAAGCTGTGGTTTCAAACACGTGTGTCAGATAGATCAGGGGTAGGACTGTGCTATTCGCTCTCCCCTTGACACTGGGAGCAGGAAGCTCTGCCGACAGACTTCACGGTTCCCTGCGTTCCATTTGTTCTGGTGGTGTGGGACCACTTCAGTGTTTGGTGTTCTGCCAGTATGATTACACAGTCTCTTCAGGTTGTAAATTAGATTGCCTTCTCCGTGCTGGAGCAGGAAGAACTGGGCGTATTTGAAGCGGCAGCCCAAAGCTTATGGTTGCATTGTAATGACGGTGTCGGGGGCAGACTGGGGAAACGGGGCAGAGGATGGCAGGTAAGTGAGCAGTGTGGTCCCAGAGGGTGAGCAGTGATGGTGTATTCTTTCACTGATTGTAAGTGATTAGACAGGTGTATTTTATAGAAAAAAAAAGAAACTAAAGAAAGAAAAACCAAACCCCACAGCCTTGTTCTGAGGGCCTCTTTGAGCTCCCGTAACAGAGGGTTGTACTGAGTTTTAACATCTTGATGAGGATGAGTCTGCAAGATAGTATTTAGATACGGTGACGCTTGGTCTTCTCCAGCTAGTCAAAGTTTTCAGTTGGTTGCTTCATTTCTTCTGTGCCAGGGCATGTTTTTCTAGCTTGCAGTAAATGTGTTCATGGGAAAGGCAGTGACAGCAGTTGAGTGTTCCATTGAGGGACAGCACAAACTCAGTGGGTGCCTCATCAGGAGGACAATTCACCAGGGACCTGCCCAGCACCCAGGCAGCGGGAGATGGGGACTGGGATCAGCCCCTGGGAGCCAGTTATATCAGACACCATATTTTGAGAAGTTCCAGCCCAGCTGCGGCACCAGGTGACAAAGACCGATGGTTTTCATAGCTGAAATTCCCCTCTATTGATTTTCCTGTTTTATCAGGTGTGACTCTGGGGGTATGGGCCTTCATTAGTTTGAGAGTTGGTTGGTTGGGGTTTTTTTGCTTCACACACTAAAAACTCGGATTAAAGACTTTTATAAGAACTGCTGTCTTAATGTTGGCTCATTTGCTTCTGAGTGATTAGCTGTGTGAGGGCTTTTATGCCCCACCTCATGGGAGCCTGTATTTTTCACTCATTAACCCAGGGTTTCATCTCCTGAATGCCAGAACCTGTTACTGTGGTAGCTGAAGTTGAACCTCTCTGGTACCTTGAAAAGTCAGGCAACTTGGACAGGACTTATTTGAATGGTCTGTGCCTTTCTTTCTTGTCCTGTATCAACCAATGAAGGATTCAAACCAAATTCTACTGCCTGTGGAAGAAATGCCAGTGGTGTAGTGTATTGCAGCTTGTGGTACCCTGGAGGCAGACAAATAGTTGTTTCTTTCTTGTACTTATTTGTATCTCGCCTGCTTTTAAAATGAGAAATTACCTCTCAAAAATCCGATTCAGTGCAACATATATATTGCATGATATTTGCTTTTCTTCACTACAGCCTTGTGCAGCGCTCATCTTACTTTCCCCGTATAGTTTACACAAATAATTTTTACCTGTTCTACATGTGGGGAAACAGATGGTCCAGGTAGTAAATACCTGGCTTCCTGGGAGCTGTGAAATTGGATTGTCCCAGGAAGCACCTCCAGAAACCTTGTATTTACTGGTGTATGCCAGTAAGTCTTCGTGTTAACATTCCTTACGTATCAGTGGTTATTTCATTTCCACCATTTGATTTATCAGGTGGTTCAGCCTAAAGGAAAACCTGTATTTAATTATTCTTTTCCTGCGTTCTTTCAGCTGAAGGGGTAATACTGTAAATATTTCTGGAAAAAAAAAAAAAACACCACGCTTTAACCCTGAAAACCAACAGAAGAGCATTGTAGAAAGATAGAACAAGTTTTGTTTCCTTTCAAACAAGAAATCTAATGTATTTTTGTTGATACTGCTGTTGAGCTGGTGTGCTGCATGCAATATGTTGAATCTTCCCAAGGCAGTAGTATAAGATGGAATAAGAAGAAATGCAGCAGGTGACTCAAGTTAGTGCTGCTGGGAAGTGATAACTCTGCCTGAGAAACAGAGAAATTACTTGATGCTGAAAGCCATGGTCACTATACTTAGTTTCATTAACAGTTCAGCTGCCAAACCCCTCAGTGGCAAAACTTGATAATACAGACCCTTAGAACAACAGAAGGATTCAAAATCGTTACTCTGCTGATAGACCTCTCCTTCTTAAAGGGTCAGCAGCACCTGGAAGGCTGATGCATTAAAAAGCCTCACCTAGGCATTGCTGAGGTCTCAGCCTCCTATTAGATCTTCTCTCTGATGCAGTTACTTGCAGTGATTTATTTTGTGAGACTCTTATATAAATTTATTATGAGGTTAGGTATAACAACAACAAAAAAATACACTATTTTTGACAGTGTCTGCTACGTTCTGTGACCAAGATAATGTACATTAAAGCACCTGTGACTGGCAAGTCTTTTGCCCCCTCAGAGAGCAGCTTTATGTGCTGGCTGACTGGGGTGTGTTAAATCCAAAGTACTGCTGTAATCGCTTCGGGGAGGACATTCTATTGCACCTGACTCCAGACTCACAAGGAATTGGAAATTACAGGACAAGTGTTCTTATGTTACTATGAAAATTTTCAGGCTCCCCTTTGGACCATGCAGGGAAATAGCAGTTTTCAAGCTGCACTCCCATCAGGAAAATGTCAGCAGGCTTACAGTGCTGGCCTAAATACTTGTGTTCTGAAGTTTCTGTATGTTGTTCAGAAAACTGCATGTCTTTGCTTTCTCTTTGATGTGATTCTCAGCATAAGGGCATTGTGACAGCTTCGGAGAGGGTTGGTGTAAGTCTCCAGGTATGGTTCAACCTTCCCATTTTGCAGAAACAGGAATACAGAGCAGCATTTAGCATTCTGCACTGAAATGTTCCCTGATACTGATGATGGCAGTAATGAACTTTTTTGCTTAGAAGTATATGTGTACGCTGTTCTTTTTAATTCTTCTTACGTCTGTGCCTTCTTTAGACAGAAGACGTATATCTAAGCTAAAGAAGATAAATACATGCTTAGTCTCTCTGAAATACATTTTATATTTATTTCATTATTGGAAAACTAAACGAAACAGTTGATGGAAAAAGATGTACAAATGCATGATTTGCTATTCAATTGCAAAGAAGGCTCCTTAACCTTTCTCTGGCTCACTTTTCCAATATGTAAAAGTGGAAATAGCGTGCCTATCTTTACATTTGCACATATATACATGCAGGCACACACATGTGTACTTGTATCAGTGTCCCAGGCCACTGAGTCCGCAGCAAGCATTATTATTGAGGTGATATGTTTTGCCACCGACGAGCCATTATTTTATGCAGCCAGCGCACATCATGCAGTGTGATAATGAATATTTAAGTGATGTATTTCAGCAGATATAATTAGTACATGGTATCTCAGATAATAGTATTTTGTAGGGCAGTGTTTTTTAACCTTTTTGTAGGTGACCCTCACTTGAGGCAATTGGTTATATGACTGTAATCCCTCAGGTTAGACTCCTGGTGAAGGGTCTTTGCCTGCTTTTGCATGAGTATCCACACCATATTCTCGCAACTGAGCAACCCATACACTCCAGGACCGAATCTGCCCTTATTTTATTTTTATTTCTAATTTTTTTTTTTACTTCAGCAATGCTGAGAACAAGCTGATATGCCTGCTGCGAGTAGGCTGGTTCTGCCTAGGTGTGGAGTTGGCTGTCTGGGACTTGGCACCTCTGTTTTGGGAGGGCAGTGGAGTAGCCTCCAGGCCCGCAGCAAGGACTGGGTCTGGCTGGGCTCGTTTGGCCACTGCTGCTCCTGCCTGCCCTGCAGTCCCAGAGCCTCAAGCACCTCGCCTTTCTCCTAAGCAGGGAGGTAATTTTCCTTCAGCGCTCCTGCGGAGGGATAGGGATGAAGAGACTTGGAGATAACAGTTGATGTGGCCAGAATGGCTCAGGGGCTGGCTCAGTCAGAGGAGGTTACAGACGTGGTGACAAAGTCCGAGGCTTTATCCATTAAACCACCTTTCCTCTTTCCTGCAGTTATCTGGATATTGTGGGTAAGCAAGGAGGTTTTTTGGGGTTTTTTGTTTGCTTTTGTTGTTTCTTTTTGTGCCCCAGCAACGTTTAATTCTCTATTCTAATACCGTGCTGAGGAGATGGCTGCAGCGCCCTGGCAGAGACTGATAAGTGACTTACAATTTTATACCACACGTTTGCTGAATTTTCAGTTTTGAAATGTACAGTCTGGGATGACAGCCAGTCATTCAACCTATTCTTGCCTCAAACACTGTAAAAACACGCGGACAAAAGAAGGAACACCTGGCAAATGTTTTGGGCTTACAACAAGAGAGAGAGTTAATGATACCCACGGTTATGAGCGAGATAACTTGCTTCTTTACAGCATACGTTGAAAACATTTTCAGAACATTTGGATTCCATTTAACTGTAGCAAAATAACGTAGAGAATTAAAGCAAACGAACAAGAACTGGAGCAGGCAGAGCATAAAACAGTCGATGTTGCTGGGAAGGAACCTTGGTTCCACCCCACTGAGCTGGAATCCCAGGGTGAAAGCTGGCCGTGGAGGCGGCAGCTCCTTGTCGTGCTGGATTATATTCCTGGGCGTTTCAGTGCTTTCTCTTCCTTCTGACTGAGTAATGTGATCTGCCTTTGAAGATGAATTTAGCTTGGAAGGTGGCCCCGTGGTTCTGTGAAAAACCTGTTACTCATTGTGATAGCAGATGATGTGGGTTCCTTGAGAAGCCAGTGCGGTAGGGTTATTTGAATAAAGCACTAGGGATACTGAAGACAGGGTTTCTGGTGCCGGCTAACAAAGATTTTCTGTGGGTTTACTCAATTTTTTTTCTTCTAATGCATCACCTTCATTATCTTTTTGTGTTCAGTACTTGATAAATGTGTAAGGAAATAGCTGCATCATTGTTGGTTTCAGAAAAATAAGTTTAGTTTCTTCCTTTCCATTCTTTTGTGAAAAGGATTGAGGGGAGGAGTTTATATCTATTTATCTTTAGCATTTAATCGCCACACAGAGCTAATTCAGCACAACTCAGAGTGAATCTGTGTTACTTTTGGAGGTAGCATTGACAAAGAACGGGGATGCAGGGAAGCGATTGCTTTGCTTAGATTAGGGATGCTGCTGAGTCTGCTCTGAATTTAATCTCTGGGGCGGGAGATGAACTTGTCCCCCTCAGATCATTGATTTGCGTGGATTTACCGCGTGTGTTAGGTGAGTGGACCAAAGCCTGGGAAGGAAGGACTTTGCAAAACAATTTGAGCAGATCTGCAGTTTCGCTTGGTATTCTAGGCAGCATTTAAAATGCAAAAAATATAGCTGAGAGAAGTGGTGTTTGGCAGTGTGTGCTCTGGGGCACGCAGCCCTCCCTGTCACACCTACCACGTGTGACATCCAGTGGCGTTTCCTGATCCCCGAGGCTGTGCCGTGGGCTGGTACAGGCAAAAGTGAGACCACAGCGACAGAATTACGCTCAGGGCTAGATCTTTGTTTGTCTTGGTGTTTTTTGGGGTGTTTTTTTAAGGAGATGAGTGGTATTTTGCATCATTCTTTAGCTGGATTTCACCTCTGCACTAGCCTGATGTTGTTTTACTGGATTAAAGAATGAGCAGAGCAAAATATTGTTTAATTTTCTTTTTTGCCATTTCAGTTCTGATTAAAGCCAAGTAAGTCAATTGGATAGTTTATGATTGCTTCAAAGATACGTAGGTCAGAGATCATACTCTCAGATTAGTTAATAAGAACATGTTTTATCCTCATTCAGTTCTAATTTGCACGTTTGAAATGACCATTGCTGATAGTCTTGACAGCAGTAAGATCCCTTGAAGAATCACAGGCTGATTGGACCCTGAATTTTTGGAAGTGCACCACACAGTGTTTGCCAAACTTCATTAGAATTAGGTATGTTTGTTGATTTGTGAATTTACATCAGAAATCTAAAACAAAAAAAGAGAAAAGCCAAAACGTGGAGAGTACCAGTATTTCAGATTTCCAGTTCTTGAATTTTCATTGTGGTTTTTAAGAGACTTCTCATTAAATCCTAAACATTTGAGGTTGTATAATGTATTCTGGTGAAACCCCTGTTTCATGTAATAATTGAGAAAAGGCATCATTTCCTCACTATTTTCCCCCAAATCAATACTGGCAACTGCTACATCAAAAATAAAATCTCCTTCCTAATGCACCCCATCAAGCCACTTACTGTGTCCAAATAATAAAGCCATCGGCAGGAGCCCGCAGAGCAGGTCATATCCTCAGCTACGTTGTGCCGGTCCTTTAAGCTGCTGATCTTATTATGGGACAAGTGATTTACTTTTCTGAACTTCTGAGCTCAGCAGATTTGTAGGTACTGCTGTTGAAGTTTTAATTTAGGCAAAGATGCTCATAAAGAAGTGCTCAGATGTTCAGATGCGAATCCAATTTTATATCCCTGGCAAGTTCAAGTTTCAGCTTCTGCTTTTGATTCATTTAAACAGATTTATGAAGAAGCAGCATATTAAGCTTTTATCTCTCTCTTACATACTTATGACTGTGTGCGTATGCTCCCTAGTTAGTACTTTATATATATAAGCTTTTATATGTTTTAATACAAACTATATAATATCTATATAACATCAGTATTGGTATTTGTTTTATTATTCTATATTAAATGGTACATTCATCTTACACCAGATTTCTGAGGCTTTGCAGCTGCAATATATGTGCAGTTACTTCTGCACAGGTTATTTTGCTTAGAGTGGTTTATTTACTGCGTGGGAACTGAGTCTTGAGACAGAGGAAATTAATTTGTGGTAATTGGAATTCGGTTCTTGCTTCCTTAATCTTACAGGAATTCTGTTCCTTCACATTGATGTGCAGTTGGCTCATTTTTAAGAACAGGCTCTATGAATTTGAGGTTGCAGGATTCAGAGTCTCTATAAGCTGGCACTGCCGTGTCTCTCGGAGCAAAAGTTTTTTGTTTATGTGGGGATGGCTTTTCCACGTTTATCCTCCAAAAGGAAAAGCCGAGTCCAAAACATGTTGAGAAAATACGAAACACGTGACTCTTCTGAAGTGGGCTCTAACAAAAGAGCAGGCGTTTGTGTTTTATCACTCATAAATATCTACTTACTGAAATCCAAGCATGCTTTGTTTAAAGCCAGAACCCAGACTAGGAGAGTAATTCCACTTAAGCTTCTATGCGTGTGGATATTGTCCAAACACATTTTCTTCCCGCTGCGTTGTGCTCCGCATGCTGCTGGGGAATGGCACAGGCCCTGGTGTAGATTAGACATTTAGGGGTTAGGAGGTTCAAATGGGGCTTTTAAACACAGAGTTTGCTGGGCTAAACAGTCTCTTTCGAGCTTGGGTAAGGCATAGCTGAGGCAGGGGTAGTGAGAAAAGCAGCACGTATGATGGCCCTAAAATTTAGGATGTGTTCACGAAGGCGACTCTGCATGTGAAGGAGCTGACGCTGCCATAGGCTGAGTATTCGGGCAACAGGCATTCAATACAGAAAAAGGAACTTCTGTACACATTTAAAAGCGGCACATGAAGATGAGGGATTTATTATCATTCTCTTCTTAAAGTTTCTTTGTCACACAAGGACAACTTCTGCTTGCCTTGCGTGGGTTCCTGGAAACCTGCGTGTCCCTTCTTCCTCAGCCTGCGCTTTCCCTGCCCCACAAAAATGCTTCAGGGCATTAATGGTCCCTCTTCAAACACTGTTCTCCTCCTGCTCCTGGATGCATTGCTGTTTGGAGCAGGCCTTGGCACTGGGTTTCCCTGGGGTGGGCAGCCAGGGGAGCTGTGCCAGGGAGCAGCAGGTCCCAGGGGTGTGAGGGACCAGGCAGGACACGGTCACGATGCCACTCGTCCCTCCAGTCACCGGGGTCTGAGCTGCAGCACCGCGTGGTTTTCCTTATAGAAAAGAGAAGAGGTGGTTACTTCTCCTCTCCTGGATGGCTTAATGTGAGAGTCCTAGGAGATCCCACCTCTTTAAGAAAGGTGTTTCGAGAAGAGCCTGGGCATCCAGAGGCCTGAGATGATGCATTGGTTTCAGCTCCTGGCTCTGCCGCCTGATTCTGAATTGAGAATAGCCCCCCTTGAAGAGTCTGTGGGGGGTTGGGGTGGATTTGATGTTTTTCTTTAAATATTTGGCTTAATTAACTTACAGTTAATTGATCAGTTCAGCGGTGTTTCTATACTTCATTGTTTCATATAAAAATAGATCAGTCTGGCTGCAAATGTTTTCCTCTTGTGATGTTTTCTTTTGTTTGATTCAATGAGTACAGCATGTGCTTCAGTTTCTAAAAGCAAGCATACATCATTATAATTACAATTTCCCTAATATTACTTATTGTGATTATTGTTCACTAGGAAACCACAACTTGGTATAATGACTAAAGCATGCAGTTCACGGTACACTTAGGGTGTTTGTTTTCTTTAATCTCTTTTGCTATTTGTATTAAGAGTTATTACAACATACAGAATTGCACTTGAACTTATTTGCTGTTCTGCATTTCTGTTTAGAAAAATGACTGCACTAGAATGACACCTGCTTATTCTGTTGGCTTGTCATGTGCTTTTTATTTTAATCCACTTGTCTAATTGATTAGAAGAATTGATTTTCATTATCAATACGAATATGTCAGGACTCAAAGCATGAGAAAGGTGCTTATCCTTCTTCTTCTCAAAAGCCCATCGTCTGTCATTTTTCAATGGAAGAGGCTGTGAGGGTGGCGTGACTTTCAGATCTCGGTGTGTGTTTGTGGTCTTGCTAAATGGAAAAGTACAGGCCAAATCCTGAGCAAAATATAGTGGAATAATATAATAATAAAAATAGTGGAAAAATATGAAAAATATGGAAAAACATGAAAGATACCTCTCTTTTCATATTTGGAGTTAAATCTTCTTTCACTGGCACAAATACTGTTCTTTTGAAGCTGATTGGTAATATAACAGTGAGTAAAAGCAGATTGGGATCTCTGATTACATTTTATAGAAGCCTAAAGACTATATTCACAAAAGCTCTTTTTAATCCATTAAGATTCATCCCCTACATATCTGTGTTAGGAACAGGGAGGAAAAGGGTCCTCTGGGTGGGTGCAGAGAATGGTCAATCTAGACTGCTCTCTTGGCTCCTCCACAGAGGAGCCATTCTCCAGGAGAATTCAGAAAGAAGTATTTATAAGTTGAAATACAGACTTTGTGAACATCCTAGTTGTGCAGTCTCAAAATACTGTTATATATCTCTGATTTCCGATGATCACCTAGTGATGGAACCATGTTGTGATGCCCCCATGTCCAAGCGGCCTGCAGGCTTGGCTTCCTGGTTTGGAGTTTGGCTTTTTTACCAGGTCCCTTGGAAATGCCACAGAGATTAGTATCAGCAACACACATTTGTGATTTTTATATCTTTTTTTCTGTTGTAGGCCCTTCAAATCATCACAGCCAGTCAACGCTGAGGCCACCTCTCCCTCCTCCTCACAACCACTCACTGTCCCATCATCATTCCTCTGCCAACTCCCTCAACAGGAACTCGCTCACCAATCGCCGGAACCAGATCCACGCGCCAGCTCCAGCACCCAACGACCTGGCCACCACCCCTGAGTCCGTGCAGCTCCAGGACAGCTGGGTCCTCAACAGCAATGTCCCACTCGAGACCAGGTGGGTTGTGTGGAGGACACCCCTAGGGGTGTCCCTGCATGGTTGTCTGGAGCAGACAGAGGAGATGATTTGTCCCGTTAGGAGATGGGGGTTGGTTCACTTTGTGTCAGTGGTGGTTTTCTCAGAGACAGCACTGGGGGTTTGTGACATTAGAATATCTGTGAGTCTTTGATGTGCTTTGCATTGGAAGGTAGAGGAGTGGCCACCTCTCTGTTCATATGTCCCATTTTAAAGCCTTTTACTGGTTTGGAGCACCCCTGCACGCACAGCCCATTATACTTAACGGGCTCAGGGACAACGTAACAAACAGTCTCATTTGAAATTATGCATTTTGGGAAACCTTGAGAAACAATCCCAGATTCAGGACTGACAGTATTATAATTTTAATTTATATTTCATCCAGCATGCAAGCTCATTTTAATCTTTTCTGTACGTCTTAACAGCCTGATGCCCGTGGGGCAGACAGTTGCATATAAATGAAAAGGTGCAGCGTTTAGGGCTGCCAGTTAAATAAAGAAATAAATGCCTGACATGCTGCTGCTTCTAAATATTCTGGTTTGTTGTCATTTAGGGTGTGGAATGTCAAACATATTTAACTTGTGCTTTAAATAGCAGAGCTGGCAGAGCTGTTCTCCCAGAACTTGGCCATTGTGGTGCTGGCAGAAGGGGTTGGAATAGGGGGGTGGTCTCACTCACCCCAATAGCTGCAAACACAGCATGTATGTGGAGGAGCCGGATGGCTGTGGTTTCAGCTGTCTGGCTGCCACGGCTTCTGAGATGTTATGTTTGAGTTGCAGCCTCCTGGGGATTCAGTGGGGCTCTGCTGGACTTCTCCTGGACCATGGTGTGGTCACACCACCATGCAACCCCAGCCCTGGCCCTCCCAGCCTGCCATTAAACACTGCCTCTGCTCTGGAGCCCTGGGAGGAGTTGGTGTGGCTGGATTGAAGCTTTCAACACCCAGTGGCCAGTGATATTCAGTGGTTAATCAGAGGTTGTAGAGCCATGGGGAGCAAATGAGACTGAGAAGAGCAGGGGGTCTGTGCCCTGGTGCCACTTAGGAATGCTCACATGGTCTTCAGTCACATTGCCCTACTCTGCTAAAGCACCAACACGGGTGCCATGAAGAAAGGGCCTGAAAAACAAATGCAAGTTATCTGAAGCCTGAGATGTCCAAAAAAAGAAAGAAAAGGGCTTCTCACTTACTTGAAGGTTTGGAGTTAACTTTGGCCAAAACAAACCAAAAATGAAGCGTGAAGCTTGGCTCTCGACTGCTGCTTCTGTGAGAGCATTGCTGCTATTTAGAACTTAGCTCTGGCATCCTGGATTTGGTATTTATCGCTAGAACTACAAGATGGAAACGTTGGTTGTATTCAGCCCAGGCTGGTTGTTGCTGTGTGGTTCCTTGCCCAAATTCATTGCGTGGTTTTCATTCTAGTGTAGAACGATTCCCTGCTGTTCCTCGTCTGTCTGTTTTCATGTGAAATTGTTCATGCGTACCACGCTACCTGTCATATGCCATTCCTGATGGCATAAGACTGTCCCAAATTACCAGCCACTTTATATGGAGGGAATTTCTCAGGATATTCATAATACTGTCATCACTGAGAAACACAAGTGGGCATTTGCCTGCCTGTATTTCTTTAATGTCTGATTTTGTGCCTATTCCCTGTCAGTGGAAACTATCGATTCCACTGCCAGCTTTGGTTCTTCTCCTTTTCTTTTGTTCAATCATAAACCCTCTGGGAATATGATTGTGTTCGTGTTGATGACACAAGTTGACTTTGTGAATACTGTTATTTCTGGAGGTTGCAAGATACCCTGGAGTTAATTGGAGCTTTGTGGTCCCTGGGTTTGTCGTAGGCAAGCAGTAAGGTGTTAGAAAACATCCTGGCGGGACTCCTCTGTTCTAGGGCTGTTCCAGAGTTGCTTCAGGATGGTTTTTTCTTCTTTTTCTGAAATCACACACCTGACAGGACTCGATGACAAGTTTCATCACAAGAATATTAACTCAGAAAATGATTTTTTCTCTGGGTCACAGCAAATTTTGCTAAAAATTGGAGACTTTCAGAATTAGCTTGTAATTCTTTCACTTTCGAGCTGGTATTTCATCTATGTTGAAAAAAAAAGGACAGCTTTTTGGTAACTTTTTTGTTCAGCTTTTACTTTATAGCTTTAGCTTGTTGTGAAACAGTGAACCCTCATAAACTGCCTCTTCACAGTGCGCTACTCTCCAATTTATCTTTTTTTTCTCTTTGTCAGTTTATTAATCCCAGTAGCAAAGAGCTCAGGAGGCAAAGCCAGCGCTGACAGCACCTGCTTTATCAGGAGAGAGAGTTTCACAACTTCTGGTTCCCACCTCTCAGTTACCTTCAATAGATTCTGCTCTCGGTTGAAAACAGTGTGCCAGTGGTCACGTTACGGATTATGAAACAAAAAGCGGTGCTGGAGCTGTGTGAAGGGGAGGCTTCGTGTCAGCACTACAGAACTCTGATCATAATTTAGATTCCAGGCATCTCCTTATCTCGCAGTACCCAGCGCTGAAATCACTGAATAACACCAACAGTCTCTGCATGTTGTTATTTTTTTTCTTGGGAAGACTGTTTTCCTGTTCCCTTCTTTCCTTTGCTGTTTTAGGTGGTTTGGGCTGAATTCAGACTCTTTGGAGACAACATGTTTCTCAAAAATGGCCTTATTCCACCCCTTGTTTCAATATTGATGGGGAGTTGGTGTTAATCACCTCCGTTTTATTTTCTGTGAGATGTAAAATAGGCTTTCCCTGCTTGCCCATGTTTTGACGTGCCCTATGCAGACAGCTATAGCCCATGTCTCCATGAACCCTTTGTGGTTCTGTACTTATTTTTTACATAATTATGCTTTGGTGCACTGTAGTAACTCGTTGCTTTTAGTGGAGTTACGAGACTGCAAAATACAGAGTTGCTCATTAGGCTTTTTAGAATCACAGAATGGCTTGTGTTGGGAGGGAACTTTAAAGCTCCTCTAGTTCCAGCTGCCCTGCCATGGCCAGGGACACCTTCTGCTAGACCTGGTTGCCCAAAGCCCCATCCACCCTGGCCTTGAACATCTCCTGAGATGTGTGGTTTTTTTCTGGTTCAAGGCAAACAAATAAGGACTGTACCTTTCCCATCTGCTGCTGCTTTATGGCCGCAACAGGCCCCTGGGCTGACTACTTAATTGTTCTGTTTTCTTTGAAATAAGAGTCTGTAATGGAAAGGTTGAAATAGCTTTAACTAAGGATGCAGTAATGCATTGCCATAGCATTTTTATGGTGCTATTTTTATGGTTCGTTTCTGCAGTACTTAGCTGCTTTACCTTTAGGCTTGGAGCTGCTGTTTAATGCTCTTTAACTTTTATTGTCCTCTTGCAGTCTATTTCAAACCATCTCCTCCTCCTCCTTTCCAAAATGCTGGTTTCTACGTTTCCAGTTAAGAGGTGTTCCTTTATTGCTTCTTTAATCATCACTTTCGAAGGGGATGAATGATGAAAATACTACCTTTGAACATCCCCATGTGGGTCTCATTACTTCCAGACAGCCAGTGCTCTGCTTTAAAGCTTGAAACGCTTTGAGGGCACAGGGAGAAAAGTATGGCTTCGCAAGGAAGGTTTGCGTCCCTCTCTGCGCCGTGAGGGTCCTCTCTGGTACAGGAACCTCACAGGGGGCCATCTGCAGGCACCCATCAAGACCCCAGGGACTCCTAAGTGAGGGTAAGAGAAGGGCTTCCATGCATGGATGTTTGCCTGAGATTGCGTAATGCCCTAATGCCTATTCCAGTACTTCATATGGATAGTAATTTAGATGGTACCATTATAATTAATAATACTTAACTCAGGGGGAAAAGAAAACAGAATTAAATAGAAATTAGTCTTATTCCTTAGTCTCATAATTAGTGCCATAGTTTGTAATATTTTTCAGTCCAAATCTTTCAGTTTTAAAGATAATGTTGTTACCTATGTCTATAATTTCTTTGAGCTTGCTCACAAGGATCTTGTGTTAGGCTTTAAGGAAGACTGTAACACACTAATTTCTCTCCTGTGTTTCAGGAGAAAGGATGATGGCTCTTCTGATGATGATGAAATTGGTTTCTTTAGGTCTTGTGGGCTGTAGCGTAAGAGCAGTGGTCCAAATCTGGGGTCATTGAAGCAAAGTTTAGTTCAAAGATAGAGCAATCTGAAAATTAGCCTTAAAAGAATCTCTGTATTGCTCTTCAGAATATTTGCCCTCTGTGGGGTTGACACAGTCACTCTGGGAGAGCCTGAGGAGAGCAAGCTAGGGCAGAAATGAGAGATTAATGGAGTAGCACCTGGGAGCTGTATCCCAGTCTGCACCAGTTCAGGGCATGAACTACAAAATCATGGGGCATGATAGCAGGCCAACATCTGCCTTTTTATAGCTGCACATCTCCTTTTTGTGGCTACGCACAGCCTGTGGCAAAAAGCCAAGATCAAAGTATGTGAAGAGTTGGGGCAGGTTTTGTTGTCGTTTCATTTTTAAGAAAGTAATGCTTTTCATAGAAATGTAGAATCATATAGGTTGGAAGAGACCCTTGGGATCATCGAGTCCAACCATCAGCCCCTCTCTACAAAGTTCTCCCCTACACCAGATCCCTCAATACCACATCCAGTCTACTCTGAAACACAGTCAGGGATGGGGACTCCACCACATCCCTGGGCAGCTGATTCCACTGACTGACCACTCTCTCTGTGAAACGTTTTCCTAATGTTCAGCCTAAACCTACCAATTTTAAGTTACTTCTTTAAAGGTTTTACTTTAACATTAAAATAACAGTTTTAAACAGAAAGATTAGATCTCAGGAAGAAATTCTTTGCTGTGAGGGTGATGAGACCCTGGCCCAGGTTGCCCAGGGAAGCTGGGGATGCCCTATACTTGGAGGTGTTCAAGGCTAGGCTGGATGAGGCTTTGAGCAACCTGGTCTCTGGTGGGAGGTGTCCCTGCCCAGGGCAGGAGGGTTTGAACTTTAAGGTCCCTTCCAANCCTTCCAACCCAAGCCATTCTATGATCTATAAAAACCCTGCAAAGTTGTTAATACTGCTTTTGAATGCTGTCCATGTGTCAAGATCAGCTGCAGAACTTCTGACCTGAATACGTAAACCTGAAGTTTCTGAACGTTTAGAAGTTCCAAGTTACAGCCGCTCTCCACAATTGTCTGTCTATTTTTAATGATGTCTCAATATTTTGATATCTTTATACATGATGCAAAATGTTCTGGAACAGAGAAGTGAAACAAAATTTCTGTTCTTTTTTGTTAATGCAAATTTCTAGGATATATTCAGCGTAACAAACAACTACTTGGAACGATGAAGTAACTCCTCACTCTGATTTTGCTTTGTCTTATGTGGCTGCCTCTTACCATTTACTAAAACTATATGGCTACAGCCACGTGCTACAGCAGTTTAGTCCTCTGAGTCTGGGGTCTGGAGCAAGAACTGACTCCTTTGTTCTTATTCCTGCATGTGATGGTTGCAGGGAGGTCATGTGGGCTTTCCAAGTAAATGGAATCTGTGTAGGTAGATTCTGAATCTATCTAAAAATGAGAAGAGTCGAGTAAAGTGTGGTCAAAAGCATCCCCAAGGACTTCATGTGCATATGGGCGATGTACTTGGAGGACTTCCAGAAACCTTGTAGAAAGGTCATTTTTAGCAGGCTACTGTAGCATTGCTGTCATGACAAATGTAGACTCTGATAGGAGAGAAAAAAAGGTGAAGGAAAACACCGGAAAAGCAGGATATGTAATGATGGTTGAGAGGATCAATCTAGACTTACTACCACTAACATACACAGAAGCTCAGCGAAGTTTCTATGGAGTGCAGATAATTGCATGTTTGCATGATCTTGTTGGTTTGCATTTTCAGGTTTTGGGTTGTGCAGAGCGAGCAGGCAGCGTGAGTGACCACAAAGGGCAAGGCAGGTACATTGAGGGTGTTACCTTTTATTAAAAACAAAACAAAAGTCATCTCAAATGGTGCCATTTAGGTCTTTAGTTTTTAAGTTTACATGTAGACTGTTAACAATATTATTTTAGAGATTTGAGTGTATTAGTCTATTATTTATACTCTATTATTTATAGACCTGAAATAGTGCTGCTGTTAATACTTTTTTTTTTCCTTGAGTGAGTAGTTGAATCAAGAGGTAGTGAAGATAGTGAAGAGCTTACACACATGCCTTTTAAAAATAGAATTGTTTTGAAATGATGTTCCTTAACTGATGTAGAAAGCTGACCTATTGAAATGCAAAGTACTGTTGTCATTGTCGTCATTAGGGGAGGAACAAATGTAGGGTTATTGGATTTCGTCACTTGGACTGCACTCTACAACCTACTACTCACAACTTTACAGCAGAAAGAACACAACTTTTTCCACTTAAGAAGGGAAAGTTCCTATAGTTAGAGTTGATTGAAAGCTGCCTATATCTTCCTATACATGTATTATTGATTCTGCTCCCATTTATATGTAAATATATATGCAAAGGAATTGATTTTTCTGTGGTTGTAGCTACTCCTGTTCTCTTTAATAGGTGTTAACTAGCAGTTTCATTGCTGCATTCCTGAGAACCAAGAACAGTGGAAGGAAGATATACATAAATTTAAAGGGTAAAGCAATTACCAGCAAAGTCACAGAGAAGCTAACTGGGATTTAAGCTGAGAGGCTGGGGGAGCGTGCTCACACCAGTTGCAGGGCACCCAGGGTCTCTTTTCCCTGAACAGGCAGCAGTCAGGAAGGTAAGGGATGGCTCCTGTAGCTCCTGGGGTTGCTGAGCTTTCCTGTGCCACCAGCTTTGTCACCACCAGGTATATGCCCATGGCTAGCCTGGCTGACTTTCAAGATTTTATGCCTTTCCATGCTGATGTTCTCCTTCTCAAATCTTGAGATGGTGATGACCCCCATCTCAGCAATTGTTCCTCTCTCCGTATTTTTCACCGTGTCTTTCTCCAGCCCCTCTTGCAGCTCTTGGTCACAACCGAGCAGCTTTTCCCTGAAGAGGAGCCAAGGTTCTGCCTTTGGGATGTACCACCAGTTTATAGCGGGGATTAGAGAGGGAGGGTTATAAAATCTCATCTAACAGTATCTCAATTAACATATTTCAGATGAAAAGCAGCTTGTCCAGTGAAAGGGTGTCCAGAACAGAAGTAACACTGCAGCTGTGGTACAATACAGAAGTTTTACCTGCTCCGTGTTCAATCACAGCTTTGTGAGCGTTGCCTTGTTCGGTTTTAAGATTATGAGAATTGTATATGATCTCTGTGATGGTCAGAAAAATAAAAAGTAGTTACAAAAATATTTCTATCATAGAATCACAGAATGGTTTAAGGTTGGAAGGGACCTTAAAGATCATCAAGCTCCAACCCTCCTGCCGTGGGCAGGGACACCTCCCACTAGACCAGGTTGCTCCAAGCCCCGTCCAGCCTGGCCTTGAACACCTCCAGGGATGGGGCAGCCACAGCTTCCCTGGGCAACCTGGGCCAGTGTCTCACCACCCTCACAGGAAAGAATTTCTGTCTAGTATCCGATCTAAATCTCCCCTCTTCCAATTTAAAGCCATTACCCCTTGTCCTATCACTACACTTCCTGACAAAGAGTCCCTCTCCAGCTCTCCTGTAGGCTCCCTTCAGATACTGAAAGGCCATGGCACCTGCCTTTGTGTACAACACCCTGCCTTCCCGTCAGGCAGCTTTCAATTACTGTGCTTTGGTGTGTCCAACTGTGCCTTTGTTAGGAGTGTGGAGATGGCAGTGACAAGCCAGTCTGGTCTTCAGGCAACATCCATGGCACTCTGCTTAACACGCTGCATATTTTTAGGAGACTTTGCCTGGGGAGGTAAAGAGCCCAGCCTTTAAGGAATCCTGAACCTTTCAGGAGCTGGGAAGCGGGTATTAGAGCTGCACTGGATGCTGGGCAGCTGCTGTGAGGTTCAGAGTGGAGTTACAGGGGATAGAAGTGTCCTGGTGGTATTGATGTGTTCTTGCTGAATTATTGTTTCTGTGGCTGATAGAGTGTCCTTGGTTCCTGCACCATGCACAGTCCACATTGATTCTCTGCAGCAGGCTGAGACCTGCTGAAATGGTGTTTTATCAGGAGGGTTGCAGCAGGCGTTTGGGTGTGAGGGTGCCCGTAGACCCAACTTGTGTGTAATGACTGGTTCATTTACCTAAGAGTGTATTTTAAACAGCTTTCCACTGAATAAAGCCTGTCTTAGTGAGTTTAGTCTATAGATTTGATGAGATAGAGACAATTCCTTGTAGCTATACAATTCCAGCACACATCAATAACATTTCAAATCCTTATTGCTGACTTTAGAGCACCTGGGGAACACCCAAGTCCCCGTGTTCCAGACACTAACAAGGGTAGAAGCTTCTGTGCCATGTTGGCAGGTCAGTGAGCCCCGAGCTCTGGACTCCGGGCTGCTAATCCTGCTAATCTCTGCAAGAACCCAAGAGCAAGAAGATGCAGTTAAATCTCATTAGGTCAACAAACTGAGACACCCTTATGCAAGTGATCAGAGCTTGCAGCAGTCCCTCACTCACAGTTCATTTTAGCATAAAAGGCATAAAAGAAGCTTGTGGTTTTCTTCAGTCTCGGTTTCTTTTTGTATGGAAGGCAGAAGACTGCTATGAAACTTCGCCGTCTGAATTTGGCAACCATTTTGAGCCTTCCACTGCCATAAAGTGAGTCAGGGCTACTTTTTTGGAGGACTTAGAAGACAACAGAAGATGTTCTTTTTTTCTCTAATGAAAACCACAATGTCATGCTCTATATTTCATTGGTTTTTTTCTTCTACAAATAAATGTACAATCGAATTATAGACAGATGTGATTTTACTACAGCTGAAAGATATTTTTTATGTCCTAGAACCACTAAATTGAGCTGTTACTATTCTCTTGCTATCTATCTTTTTATTTATTAATTACTATTGAAAACTTCTGGAAAAAACCTATGAAGGACTATTTAAGCATTACAGCTCTCTAGTTCTTTCTTCCTTTGGAATAAGCTTAGCATAGTATGCAGAGGGAAAGAAGCAATTTCTGTTAGAAAATATCTTGTTCTTCCTTTCTATTACAGTTTTTCATCACAAACCCCATTTTTTTTCCTTCTCAACTGATTCTCGCAGTGTGCTGCCATGACAATGTGGCCAGAAAGGAGCAGGGGGGGGAAGATTGTTCTCTCAAAGAATATGGAAGTTAATACAGTGTCTGTCAGACCACTATTCCCTCAACACCAGAGGTCCTTTTGACCTGTGGGAAAATAAATGCTATAGAGAGCTCTGAATTAATGAAGAAAGCAAAATACAGCTTTTTCCATTTACCATTAGTCCAGAGAACCGCAGACAAATGCCCTCTTGCAAGCTCAGCTTTCAGAGATGTCACCTCTCTCCTGGCAGCAGTGATGAGGTCCCCGTCTGCGATCCAGCGCATCAGCAGCTGCTTAAAACAAACAGGGGGGTGCGTTTTACAGCCCCGAAAGCTGCTGCACAGGAGAGGAGAGCACGGAGCCAGCGAAAGGGTTAACCTGTTCTCCGTGAGCAGCATTCAACCCCCTGCCAGAGCTTAAATTCCTGCCATCGCTGCATACTGACAATTATATGTAGTCATTTCCCAGCGTAGGAATGGCTTCATGATGCACAGAAGTTTGGGAGACCTGGGCTGAGACTTGGCAAATTTACTCCCATGTTTTCAAAATAGACACTTTGTCACAATATAAATCAAATTATTAATGCTAATTGTGTGCTAGAAAAGTCTCTTTGGCATTGGGTAGGTCAACAGGTAAGAGAGAATATACAGGGTTTTTTAAATTCTAGTATGAAATGCATTTGAAATGAATGGCTGGGTATAAATAATACAGTTTCTTTACATAGGCAGTCATTGTACAGTACCTCCCAGCCTCACCCCTCTGAGACTGTAATTAATGGTGATAAATGCTCATGTTCTCTCTGTGCAGCTTGGGCCCACGGACAATTGGTTGTACCAGAGCATGTCAAATCCCACATAAAAATATAGCTATAGATCATTGGGCTTAGGGATAGAGTTGAGACAAGTCAATTTATTTCCATTAGCAGCCGAATCCAGACTTAAAACTCTGGGGGTCCAAGTATCCTGTCCGTTATGTTCTCAGTCTTTCTGGTGAGCTTTGCTGTCACTTCGGGTGTTCCTGCTAACCCGGCCACCAACTTCTGAATGCGGGCTTAGCGGATGTTTAACATCTCTTCAGTTAAATGGCTTTTTAAAATTTTTGAAGGCAGAATTCATCCACTTCAGGATGATGTGGGATCTTTTAATGGTTGCCTCTGTCAGAAATCCTCGTATGGAGATGATAAACTTTCAGTCCCTGGGTAGGACTCGCAGGTGGCAGGATTCAGAGTTGATGCAATGATATTTTTTTCTTTCCTTGCTTTGAGAGTGGCCCTTCCATGAATCCATTTCAGTTGGCCTTTTTTGCTTCTGTCAAGTTCTGATCAGCTTTAACCAGCTAATAAAGATCCTGTTTGCATGTACTTGGGGTTTCTTCATGTACTTTATAGACCCCAGAGTGGACCAGAGTAGAACTATTTTTTTCATCGACTTCTTTTTCTTCTCACATGAAACAGTATATGATTGACATCTTCTATTAAAACATATCTACATATTCATTAATTCAATTTTAATGGGAGCAGAGTTTCATTATGTATCTGAGTTTACTTTAACAATGCTTTATATTAAAATTTCTGTTAGTACTGTATCTGCCTTCTCAGCTAAAGAGGACATAAAATTCCTGGGTTTAAAAACCTTGACATTACAGATAAAGACAGAGCCAGGAATGCAATTTCCAGTTTGATTCGGTGAGATCTGCTTTTGAGCCGGGAAAAGGAAAGAAATGTAAGCACGGTTTGTTGTAGACCCTTTGGTCCAAACCAGAAAGGGTAGCTCCTGTCAGGAGGATTAGGGAGGAGAAAGGGGACCTTGGGCTGGGGCAGAGTCAGCCCAAGAGAGATGAGCCTTCCTACCTGCCTTTGTCTCACCACGCCTCTCCTCTTCCCATCCTTCCCCCCATCCTTCCTTGTGCTCCCTGTCACTTCCATCCCTGGTTCCGATGTGGAACTGGTGGTGTGTTCCCAACTCCGGAGAGCAAGCAGAAAGGACTAAATCTGCTTCTGCTGACAAGTGTTAATCAGGCTTTAACCAGAGAAAAGGAATAGAAAAGTCAATAGATCTCACGTAACACAACCAGCCCGATAACATCATTTCCCCAACAGTTATTTTAATTGAATTGTTGCAAAGTAAAGAAACATTTCAAATGAAGTGTTCATGAAATCAGACTTTCATTACTTCTTGCTTTCTTGTAACTGGAAGGTGTCTTCTTTAATTTTAAAGGCTTGGTAGTTTTGAGGGGGAAACCCTTTTCGCATTTGCCTTTTCTCTGTTTTCTCACAGATAATGTACAAAGTGCAGAGAAGAAGCAAATCTGACTTCTAACGAGCCTCACTGATAAAGAAAAAAGAAGGGCAACTTTATTTGCAGCAAATGACGAATGTTTCTATTAAGTAACTGGTTAGGATATTCCTTTTTTTATTCTACTTCTTTCGTTGTTTTGCAAATACTGCCTTAAAGAAAGAAAACCAACCCAAAGCATGGAATGAATCCGCTTGAGATAGTTGGGCTCCGAAAGCCACTTCTCCCTTGAGCGCTGGTGTGTCTGAAGTTCATCTGCAGTGTCTCCAAAGCACAAGGAGCACCTCCTGACAGCGGATGCTACCGCTGCCTTAGGTGACTGAAACACTTCCTCAAACAAACTGAATTTGGATCGCTGTAGTAAGGGATATACAGCATCATCCAGCATGTACAATTTAAAAAAAGACCAACAAAGGCAGTGTCAAACCAAGAGATTTTTTCACATTCGTTAATAGAGTTTATTAGTGGCTTCATTTGAAAAAAGGAATTTTCAGAGTCTGTCTTCAAAAGTTGAATGTTTAATCATTAATCTGGGAAACCTAACCCGCTGTCCTCTTCTTGTATTCTACCTGGATGCAAGTTCTATGCAATTTATTATGCTCTGGGCTTCATTTCAAAAGAGATGCTTTAATACTTTTTAAAATCACTTCAGTTACTCGATATAATAAGTGTAAAGTCTGTGCTTGGAACTATGCACCACGTGTGTGATGAGGGGTTGGGAAACCTACTTAGGAAACGTATTTCAGTTTCAAACTTCCAATTCATAATAAACAGTGACGGAAACATGATTTTCAAGTTCTACCAGGTGGTTTGGGAGTGACATACTGAATTCAGAGTGGGATTAAACTGGTAAACCTTTTTACATCGAAAGATTTGTATTATTTTAGGCTATGGTTTTGCTGCTTTTGAAGATCACTGAGTATCTTCATTTTCACTGATTCCAAGGAGCACTTGTTTTTCAGAGCTGTCAAGGGGCAGGGTATGGGACACGTCTTCAAAGCCCTTTCGTCTCAAAACCAGTGGCCTTGCTGGAGACCACTGCCTTTGTTCTGTGCTTCTCTTTTCATCATTTCCTGGGAACATGCTTGCAGTCAGTTCTTCCCGACCGCGAGAAGTTAATCTAGAGAAGCAAGTCTCCTAGATTGCTTTCTCCATTTCCTCTCTCTGGAATATGTTGGCAGCATTTTCTGAGATTTTGTTAGGTAATACGTTTTGTCCCTTATTTTCTTCTTTACAAATGTATGGGCAGTTGAAGTCCTCCTTATTCCTGCTGAGTTTAGGTGCTTCTGGTGATTGTCTTAGTTGTTCTAATGAAACCTGCATACTATTAAAAAACCCTAATGGTTAATTCTAATGCTGCCAAGATCTTTCCTTACAGGACTATGGTTTTTGCTCAATATGTTCTTAATGTTTGTCGCTGGCAGCTTATGCCAAGAGTGTTAATGAGACTCAGAATTATTTTGTCTTAAACGTTTGTTGGGTAGCAGATTCTGCAGGGAAAACATGTAAACCTGTGAACTCGGCATGTTTTCCCATCAGTTAAGTGTTCTGTTAAACATTACAGGTGTTTTGTAGTGGAAGTGGTTGCTTTGTCACAGTCAAACCCAGGCCAAAAGGAATGGACAGGGAGGTCACTTCTGCACGTAAGCTTTGTTACTGGGCTGCTCGCCCTTTGGGCAGATCACCCGAGCGATCTCAACTGATACTCAGAGACACTTCATTGGTGGTGCTGGTGTTCTACCTAGTGTCTGATCAAGTTGCATCTAATGACAGAAAGGCTTAAGCAGAACATGTCCTGGCATTGTGTTTTAGTGATAGTTATTAAGCTCTGGCAGCAGAAAGACAATGAGAATTTTTCAGCTCCTTATTTCTTCATACAAAATCCTTTTTCTTTTCAGTTGAACACATTGTAGCAGCTGGAATGGAGTCGGACCAGGAGATATTGTGTCTTAACTGCAGGACTTGCCATTTTCAACTATGTTCCATTTTCTGTTTTGCAGGCATTTCTTGTTTAAGACATCTTCTGGCACTACTCCGCTCTTCAGTAGTTCTTCCCCTGGCTACCCGCTGACCTCAGGAACAGTTTACACTCCACCTCCCAGACTGTTACCTAGAAATACATTCTCCAGGAACGCATTCAAGCTGAAAAAACCCTCCAAGTATTGTAGCTGGAAATGTGCTGCTTTATCTGCAATTGCTGCTGCAGTCCTGCTTGCCATCCTGCTAGCCTATTTTATAGGTAAGGCTGTGTTTCCTCTGTCAAATCGTATGGCGATGTCAGCAAATGGAAATCCAGCAGATAAAAGGATGCTCAGTCTGTTTCACCAATTTGTGTTCTCAGCGATCAAAGAAAATTATTATTCCTTATACTAAATTAATGGGGAAAAATAAAATGTTCAAATCTTGTTCACTGTCACAAGGGCAGTGGGAGCAAGAAATCAGTCCAGAAATCTCAGTGTGCAGTGCTGACTTGAGGTGTTGGATATGCATCTCTCGGAGATGGTCCAAACACAGGGTGATATAAGGAGTTTTTGATGTACCATGTTTTAAAAATATTTTTAAAAAATCATCATAGGTGTTGAATCCATTTAAGTAACAGAACCTCTGGCATTTGAATTCAAATAGTACCATCATGTGCTGTCTTGAGATAAAAACCACAACATCATTTTTTGATCAGTGAGTCAATCTGTATCTGTCTGTGTGCCTAAATTCCTTGTGGTGTCCCATCTAAAATGGTTAGATAGTTCCATTTTGTAAGCAAAAGCATAGGAAATTTGAAATGTTGTGCTTATTCCCATGAGTAATATATTAGTACTGACCACACCATATTCTAATTCTTTCTGTGGTCTTTCAAGACTTTTTTCCTGTGCTTCTGTTATTTTATCTGTCTTAATTTGTGATTCCCCCTCTGCTTCCCCTCAGTATCCCCCTCATTGTCTGTTGGTTTGGAGGTTTTTGTAGGTGTTTACACGCCTGTGAGTTCTGTACCTCTTACAGTGCCTTCAACAGTATGTTGATACCATTGACATAACACACAAACTCTCCAGCTTCTCTGAGTGAACAACAAAATTATGGTAGCTTGTCGATTATTTTCTGTTAATGCTTTCCAGACCTATTCTGTGTGGATTTTAGTTCATCTCTGAAACTATTCTTAGATATAGCATTCGGAAGACCTGCAAAGATGTACTGAATTTTCATCCTATTCTATTTGAGGAGAATTATATCATTTTATTTTGTTTTGGATCTCATTTAATCTGACTCAACAGGACAGACACTGTTTTCTAAGGGAATCCCATTTCTCATACTAATGAGCTTCCCTATATAATCAATGTGGAGAGTAGTAAGAGAGAGCTGACTGGTTCTTTCATTGCTGCTTTCTCTTTTGGCCAGGCCTTCAGCCCAGCACACTCAGTACTAGAGAGCAAACCCTCTTGCTGTACCTCTCACCCCAGAAGAATAGTGGGCTTAGTTTGAGATAGAAATAAAAAGATTGGAGAGCAGATGATTTATTGAACCTGACAGTTATCATACAACAGCTCTCTGTTTGAGTGATTATGCATATGGGAAATGATATACTGCAAGTTGAATATTTTAACCATGTGCATAACTTTGAAGTGATGGGTTATGAAATGTATTTTTCCTTGGTATTTAGGTTACTGTAATCTAAAGCAAAGCTCTGCGACGTGGCTGTTGCTCTATACGCTTTCATATACTGAGACAAGAGAGAATGTAAGGCAACGCGTTTTCTCTTAATAATTGATGAATGATCTATCAGTTCAAGTAACAACATAAGTGATCTGTTTTGACAGAAGTTTTTGAGGTCTTCTCTCCTGACTGAAGAGTGATGAGTGCGATGGAGTTGGCTAGTGATCACGAGAAAGCAGGTTTTAGGAAGAGAGTGTTGGCCTAAGATTAAATAATGAGAAGTTACCTAACAAGCTCTGTGCTATACACAGTAAAGATCAAGTATATTGAAGAGTAGCTGTCAAAACCAGAAAGTAGCTGCAGTTAATTCTGTGAATAAATTCGATAGATCCACTGTGATCGTAATAGAAAGTGATGGAAAAGAGAGGAAAGAAAAGAAAGAAAACAACAAAGAAATCGCATTGCCTTGGGTGCAGCAGAAAGGTAAAAGGAATGTGCTTTAGGCCATTCATTAATTTAATTCCCTCATTCTCAGCAAAAACTCGTCAGATTCATTCCATGTGACAGAGAAGGTGTAAGACCATCAGCTATAAGCTAAACCACCCGTCAGATTGCTGGGACTTGGTGGCCTCCAACGGTTTGGCTTAAGGCTACACTTAGGGTGCTAAATCATCTCCTTATTGTAAAAAGCCTTAAGGTTTCCTTGTCCTGCAGTTCTCTGGAGGGTTACCTTCTCCTAGGCACGTGCACAACTGGAGCCCTGGGGAAGCTAAATACCTACTCTCCTGGGAAAAGGCAGCAGTGCGAAATACCAGCCGTCCCATTCTTCTGCAGCTCTTTTGGAGCTCCTGACCGACTAACCCCTGAGCTGCTGCCAAGACAAAATAACTCTGCCTTGCTCTGTCAGGAGGAAAAATGTCCTTCCTGTTTTTAAAAAGGGGTGACCAGAATAATGTTCAGATCAGACCGACATCCCCATTCTGTCCTAATGGTTGAGACAGTGGGAAAGCGAGAGCTGTTGATCTACCAGGAAAGCTGGCAGTCTTGGGATGAAGAGAAACTGAGTGTTCCCCCCAGATGTGCAGGAGGAAGGGCGTGCTCCATGTTGCATTAACATCTCCTGAGGGATTTTGCTGTGAGAAGTTCAAGTGTAGGAGAGGCTTTAAAGGTGCTGATAATGTTTTTCTGCTGTACGTGTACACAGAGAAACTGTCTTGCTCTCCACCCTAGCAGAGGTTCTATCACCAGGGTTACATCAGCTAAAAGTAATAGTTACGGAGAAAGTCATCCAAATTTGCAGCAAATGGTTCTGCTACTTAGGTTTGTCAATAGATCTAGGCTTTATGAAGATACCATAACNGAAGAGAAACTGAGTGTTCCCCCCAGATGTGCAGGAGGAAGGGCGTGCTCCATGTTGCATTAACATCTCCTGAGGGATTTTGCTGTGAGAAGTTCAAGTGTAGGAGAGGCTTTAAAGGTGCTGATAATGTTTTTCTGCTGTACGTGTACACAGAGAAACTGTCTTGCTCTCCACCCTAGCAGAGGTTCTATCACCAGGGTTACATCAGCTAAAAGTAATAGTTACGGAGAAAGTCATCCAAATTTGCAGCAAATGGTTCTGCTACTTAGGTTTGTCAATAGATCTAGGCTTTGTGAAGATACCACATCAATGCTAATCAAGACTATGGCAGGACTAAAAGTAAAAGGCAATGCTGGCAGATATGAGGTAAATTGTATTGAAAGAATACTTTGAGGTTCTCAGTTTTCAGGAGTTCTAAGTAAATTGTCCAATAATAAAAGAGATGGGGGGAATTGATACGAACAGATCATTGAAAAATATGCTGTAATCATGGGACCTCCAGAGGACTGCCAAAAAGTAGGGGTGGCATGAAAAAATTTCTAATGAAGGACAATTTATAGAGACAAGCAAAAATACAATTGTGATAAAAAAGAATAAATATTTTAAAAAATATTTAGGCCCTCTGATAGCCTTTCTGATAACACACAAATAAAAATTCCATTAATGCCATGAGAAGGCAGTGGTTTAAAGGTTTAAAAATAAATTCAGAGTGCATAATAACCTTTGGAACTTTTTAGCATGCTGCATAATTGTTGTTAAATCAAGATACTACTGGGATGTTAAGAAGCTAAACATTTGTCCAAATAATGACAATATATCTTGTTAGAAGAAAACTCTGATTTTTATTTTCTTTAAGACTCATGGAGACTGATAGTTCAGATGCTGAAACGCCATTGAAATTTGGGATATTTAAATAGACTGTTCCTTCATTAGCTGAGTTTTCCTAAATCTTCCTCTTCAACTTATCCTCATTGATGCCTGGGAAAAATTTCTGCAGGTGTGTGTGGCAGTGGTGTGCTGTGATACTGCAGCTGTGTGAGCCCAGTATAGCTGGTTCTGCACAAGTACCATTGGCCATCTTAGACATACCGAGCTCTGCCTGAATTCCTTTACCCTGACAGGGTTTCAGGGTGTGTCAGACTTTGACACACATCAGATTAATTGGGTTGAAAGTCAATCAAGCACCTTTGTGGGGTTTTATTTAAAGGAGAAAAAAAAAATATCAGATCATTTCCATGAAAAAGAGCGTTTTAAGATGTTTCTGTGGATGTTACACTATTTTTAATAGCGGAGAACAGGAAAAATTCCCTTCAGTTAACTTTTTCCTTCCATAGTATGCAGTGTCTGCTTTTTTAAAGCTGGGTTTATCACTTCTCCCTCATTCTAAATGAAATGCAGGGTATAAGCTGGTAGCATTGCACAACATTTTGGTGACTTCCAGCATGTGGTATGTAAATAAAATTGTCCTGTCCGAGACAGACGTCCTTTCACAAAGCCCAGGAGTTATTCCTATTATCCCGGGGTGACATATGAAGAATGTAGAACCAGCCATTCAAATTAGGACATCCTGAAGATATTGGACTGGCGGTAAAACCCAGTTACAAGAAAGTAATTTATAAAGTGTCAAAAGGAAGGCATATACCATACATATTGTCTTTGTCAGAGTGTTCACTTCAGAGGTTAAGGGAGTGATGAAAGCATTTGTCATGTTAAATTAGGTTTTAGCTCTTTAGATTCATGCCAAACTTGGAAGGGGGAAAAAAAATACAAGAAAGAAGAAAAGAGGAGAGGAAAAAGAGTCACCTTGTGTTTTTCACAAAGTGACTGCTGCCAAACGTATTTGAAAGCCCCTACAGGGCTCTGATTTCTGCCAATCTAGATTTGAGCATCAGAGAACATCTGACCATCAACATGTCACTGTGTTAAAAATGCGGTAATTTAAAGTATTTAGACTTTCCTTTGGGGAAAAAAAAACCCACAAATGTGTTCTTTCCTGTGGAAATTGAAGGCTACAAGGGGTTTAAAGATGTTCCACTTGAAAATAGTATTTGGAGACTCATAACTCCTAGAGTATCCATGGTATTTTATCCAGTCCTACCACGTGCAAGAAGATGCAGGGGAGAAAAAGGGGAAATGACAGAAAGAAATAATAATAGCACATCTGCACCCCATCTTTAGTGCACATGTTGCACCTGAAAATGTTATTACTCATTTATTCTTCAGTGTTATTTGGCCTTGAAGACACAGGAGGTCTAAGACAAATTTTTGGGTTTCTGCATAAACTTAAGACAATACATTCACTTCTGTGCTTTCTGTGCTATAGAGAGGGCTGAATTGCCAAAGGGTCTGACAGTTAATTAAGCAAATGAAAATGCCACCTTTTATTATTCCCATACATATATATATAAAATTAGAGCCTGAAAAATACCTGTGCAACAGAACAAGTATTTTGGTAAATTTAGAAAGCACTGTAGTAAGTGTTTTAAGGATAAAAGACCTATGAGCAAATAAATGGTTAATTTATTTGGTTATCCCTCTTGTTACCCACAAAAGTATTAATTTATTTCTGTGACATCCAGGCAAGAAAATTTATGGTTTCTGAAAAAATCAGACCTGCAAATAGAAGTCTCATCTTTTCTCTGCATCAGATATGTGTACATACTACAGTTTGCATAAAATTGTATTCTTCGGGGTTGATATCAACGGGAATTATTTTCTTCCCACAAATAACTCAGATATTTGCTAATGTAAGTGCTTGTATGAAGTTCCTTGTTTATTCATAGCTTCAGTTTCTTCTCCTCGTAGGTCCACTTGTCTTTTTGACCCTGATTCCAGAGATCAGGATTCATCAAAACAGTTTGCTCAAGTGGTGATCATATGGCAATTGATTTTTTTTCTCTCTCTCAGTTCTTTTTTGATGAATGGCAACTTACATTTCATTTGGTTTCTTAGGCTGCATTTGTTATTTTTTTAACTTGTAGAGTCAGAAAACCATTGACTTGTCTTGTCCAGGCTTCACTGAAATCAAATCTGCTAGTCGTTTTGGGAAGGGAGACTGAAAAAAGGGAGAATGAAGCGAAGCTGAAACCTCTGAGGCAGAGGTCACCTGGCTGCCAGTCACTGCTATCAGATTCGCTTGAAATCAATGTAAACCGAGGGAGCTCTGCATCTTGCAAGATTAGCTGATGACAGAAGGTTCTGTTCTTAAATTTGCATCAAAAATAGGTGTCAGTTAAGGGGCAATAATTAAATTTTTGAATATGCCTGTCATATTCTAAATGTCATGTGTTCAGTGATTCATCCTGACGGATAGCAGTCAATCCGAGAGAGGAAAAGAGTGGTTGTAGCTCAGGAAGTTTGTCTGATGCTACCTCTGAGAAGAGGCTTTGAGACTTTAAGGGAAAGCATCTGGCCCCATTCCATAAGAGAGCGACACATTAGTGCTGGGAATTGCAGAGCCTGGCTCCAGGAATGTTAGATGTGGCTATCCAGCCCAGCAAGCGTGTGTTTTGCAGTCCAAAGGTGGAAGAGGTTGATTAGATGAAGGAGACAGTTTTCCCGGAGATAAAATGCTCCATGCATAGTGGCACAAAGACAAGAGGATTTTTAGGTGAAATGACTGGGGTAGAGTGTGCCTCCACTTTTCCCGAGTCCAAACCAGAAGGCGTTGATCTGCGGGTTCGTTCCATCACTGTACCTGTTGTTTGCCTCGTGGAGATCGCCGGGATAATGGCAGTAGCTGCCCATCCGTGTGAAGGGTCAGTCTCACCTGCTGGTTCAATTCCCTTTCTCTTTGTTGGGGATTTCCATACAGTAAACCTCAGCACTCGAAAGGAGAGGGAGGCTAATGCTGCCGTAACTCACAAAGTGCTGTCACATGCTTAGCGCTGGAAACGGAAAACCCTTTCTGCTTAGCTACCAAGGCAGATGAACACACTCTGAGACCTTGGCAAGAAATAGGAGACCAAGAGGATGTTTTCTGTTGTGTGTTACTGGAGTTCANGTGCTCCAACCCCCTGATTATTTTCATGGTCCTCCTCTGGAACTTCTCCATCAGGTCCATGTCCTTCCTCTATTGGGGGCTTTAGACCTGTACACAGTACTCCAGGTGAGGTTTCACCAGAGCAAAGTGGCAGAATCACCTCTCTGGATCTGCTGGCAACACATCTTTTGATGCAGCCCAGGATGTGATTGGCCTTCTGGGCTGCAAGTGCACACTGCTTTCTTGTGTTGCGTTTTGGAGGGAACTTCTGTTTGTTTGTTTGAGTTTTTTCAATGCATATTGCCCAACACAATCTAGAATGGGTCTGAGAAAACAGTCTTGACAGATGCTGTTCAAATATATTGCTGTGAACTTGAGTAAAGGAACATCACTGCCTAGGTGATGCTTGCGGTACTGCCTGGTGCTGCTCTGCTCGAGACGTGAGGTGGCAGAGGGCTAGTATCATGGAATCTCAGGGATTGGAAAGGACCTTGGAAGATCATCTAGTCCAATCCCCCTGCTGGAGCAGGAACACCCAGAGCAGGTCACACAGGAACGTGTCCAGGTGAGTTGTGAATGTCTCCAGAGAAGGAGACTCCACAACCTCCCTGGGCAGCCCCTTCCAGTGTTCCCTCACCATGAAGAAGTTTTTTCTCGTAGTTAGGTGGAACCTCCTCTGATCCAGCTTGCGCCCATTGCCCCTTGTCGTATCAGCAAACTGAGCAACATGAAGTCATGGGATAGCAATGGTTAACTGGAAATGTTAGAGAGATGATGTTTAAAATGAGTAGTTTAGTAATACAGTGATTATTTATTCAGTGAAGGGTTTGGCTTTTTCTGCTCACCACTGCAAGAATGGCTTCCTCAGAGATACTTGCTTTTGGTTTTTTCTCCTTTTTTTCTTTTCCCCCTCAGTTATGGAGCACACACTCTGCTTCGCGTGCGCTGTTGTTCTGCCATGCTCAAGCTAGAAAATATCCTGGGTTTCACAATGGCTGTGGAACAGAGCCTGTTCTCACTTTCATCAGTGCCAATACCAAATATTCTGAGTTTTTTAGTAGTCCAGGATTTAATCCCAGAATCACAGATACGAAGTTTTGTCAGAGCAGAGAGATAGCTGAGATAAGTAGATGGAAGACAAGTCTTGCAGGAAGTCAGGGGGTAAAATGATGTGAAAGCTTTGAGACAGTTTAGTGAGGCATGCTTTATAACCCAGCCCAACGTTCTGAGATGAGACCATTTTTCAGGGGAAGGGTGAGCATAACGGGTATTGAAGATTAAATTTTGCTAATATAATCCCAAGCCAGAGATACCTATCAAATAAACCTGTGGTCATTCTCTTTGAAAAGTCAACATTCAATATCAGTGTGAAATGTCTCATTTATCCCTGGGGAAACATTTCTCTGTGAGCAGCTATTTATATTGAGATCACCAGTTGATCTCTGTGTTCGTTTATATTCATTATTTGTTGCTCATTATTTGTTGGTGTCCTACTTTGTTACCTCATTGTGTTATTTTGCAATTAACCCCATTATGGATTTATCCAAGTGAAGAAGCACATTTTGGCTTTAGGAATATAACTGTTGTTCAATGGGGAAAAGGCAGATTGAACGATGTGACGTGGATTTTGTAAGCATGGCTAATGTAGCTCTTACAGCACTAATACAAAAGCCTTGAGAAAACCCCACCAGTAAAAAGTTCTTCATCATACTAAAGAGAAAGAGACTACTGGAGGAATATTCAAGGAATTTGCAGTTGGACAGAAATATAAAAATGGGAATTAAATTGAAGTTGTGAAAATAATAAGACAGAGTAACAAACTACAGAAACTACAAAGCAAAAGAAGTTCACAGTGGGAAGAGAAATGACACTATTGCATGAGTGAAACCTTCACTCAGAATACAATCTGGTGAAGATACGTCCTTTCAGTAATTTATACACTGTTTAAGTAACAGATTTGGGTTTCATTTCACCTTTTGCTTATTCAGGCTTTACTTCTATTGTAGTCTTGCTGCAGCGTACTAACTGGTCACTTCACTACTCAGAAACCCCCCAGCCATTTTATATATTCTGTATGCCCAGTAATGAATCATTAACTTGCTGAGTCAGTAAGTTTGAATACGTAGCACACCATCTTCATGTTATGTTGTGCCTTACTGTTAGTTCTTTATATGATAGCCTTGTAGTTGTAGTCAGGGAAAATAGCATCTTCCTTGACAACTTACCTGATCCCTGGGACAAATTTTGCACTCCAGATTTCCATTTACAAAATTATAGGATAATTCAGGCTGGAAGGGATATCTAGAGGTCTGTAGTACAATCTTGCGGGTGGGCATTAGGAAAACATTCTTCACAAAGAGTGGTCAGTCACTGGAATGGGCTGCCCAGGGAGGTGGTGGAGTCCCCATCCCTGTCTGTGTTGAAAAGTAGATTAGATGTGGTGTTGAGGGATATGGTGTAGGGGAGAACTTTGTAGAGTAGGGCTGATGATTGGACTCCATGATCCCAAGGGTCTCTTCCAACATAAACGATTCTATGATTCTGCTCGTCAGTCTGGTTTGGTCTTCAAGACCTCCAAAGGCTGAGATTGGGCAACCTGTTCCACTGCTTGGGTGTCTTCATGGAGAATAAATATTTCCTCATAGCAACGTTGAGCCTTATTTCACTGTATATCCTTTTCTCTCATGCTCTCTTACTGTATACCTGTCACCTAGATGGCCTGTAGGTATTGGCAGGCCACTTCTAAGCCCCCATTGCCATCTTTTCTCCAGGCTATACAAACCCAGCTCCCTCGGCCACTCCTCCCAAGGCAGATGATCCAGCCCCCAACCATTCTGGTGGCCTCCCCTGGAATTGCTCTGGTTTATTGATATCTTTGTTGTATTGGGAGGCCCAAAACTAATTCAGACTAATGAGTGGAGAGCAGATGGGAATAATCATCACCCCCGATCTCCTGGCCATGCCTCTGTTCCTACAGCCCAGGATATTGCTGGCTGCCTTTGTTGCCAGGACATGTTGCTGGCTCATGTTTGGTGCTTTGTCCATGGGGACCTCTCACAGAGCTGCTCCCCAGCCAGTCAGTCCCCAGTTCGTACCCCTGCATGGAGTTATTGCCATTTCTAATGATTTGAGGCATCTTTGCCTGAATACTAATGAGTGCCAGACTCTGAGATGTGTTGTCCTTTCACTGCGTATGAAGGAGCATTTGCTTTCCACAACAGAACTTGACCATGATGGGTAGGGGCACACCAAAGCTTATTTTATTTAGTAGAGTAAGGGGTGGCTCCTTTCTTGACTGATGCATATATGCTTTCTTAGTATTCAGGGAATTCTAGTCCTTCTTCGTTTCTCATAATTCTTTCTGACATCAGAAGGTTGAATTACAATGCCAAAATGAAGAATGTAGTTGGTTAGAGAAATCATGTTTTGACTTGTATGTTGAGCAGATTTGATAATGGGAGAATCACTGCTGAGCCCCACTGCGTGATTATTAGACATTATTAGTGTCTTTATCTTGGCTATTACTAAGTAATTACTAGAAAAGACAAAGCATTTGTATTAATGTAGTTCCTGAATGGAAAAGGAATTTCATTCTCTTTATGTTGATCTTACAAGACCTTAGGTCTGGGTTTAGTTTGTTTTCTTCTCTAGGATGTCCAGATTTATCACCCTGTGTTGTGTTCAATTTTTAAAGGGTAATATACATAAACCATAACAGTCCTGCAGTTAATTTCATTTTAAGCTGCCTTATTATTTTTTTTTTTTTAATTTGCTGATTGGTTGGTCAGCTGATTTCCTCCAACAGTTTTCTCACTAAATGCTTTGAGGAAAGCCACAGAACCGAAGATGTTTTCAGATGCTAATGTGGCGGGATAGGTTTCTGTTTGCTGAGAAGTCAGTCAGTCTGTTGCACGCATGCTGCCTGTAGCTGTATGTTAACAGTTGTTTTATTTAAATCCCAGTCTACCGCACTATTTGTGTAGTTACATTTGATATTTTGTATATTTCCATCTTCTCCTTTCCATTTATTCATTCCTCCTGCAAGAGGCTTCCTACTTTCTGTGGGGTACGGGTGACTGCATGTAACTAATGTAGTAATCAGAGGCTGAAGAGTTCCATGAGGAAGGCAGGAGGCGATCAGAAGTCCAGCTCTGGGCTTCCCAGTTCAAGAGAAACAGGGAACTGCTGGAGAGAGTCCAGCATAGGGAAACAAAGATGATGGAGTAATTGGAGCATCTCCCTGATGAGGAAAAGCTGATAGAGCTGAGACTTTTTAGCCTGGGGAAGAGAAGACTGAGGGGAGACCTTACCAATGGTCATAAGTATCTGAAGGGTGGGTTGAAGGGGGATGGAGCTGGACTCCATTCAGTGATTCCCAGTGACAGGACAAGGGGCAATGGGCACAACATAAGAACTTCCATTCAAATATGAGGAAAAACTTCTTCCCAGTGAGGGTGGCAGAGCCCTGGCAGAGGCTGCCGAGGGAGGGTGTGGAGTCCCCTTCTCTGGAGACCTTCAAGCCCCACCTGGATGCAGCCCTGCTTTAACAGGGGGAGTTGGATGGGAGGAGCTCTGGAGGTCCCTTCCAGCTCTGACAATTCCATGATACCTGGCTGCTTCAGCAGGAGGCAAGGCATGAACTGCTGGTCCTCAGCATCCCGCTTTGGCCACATAAACCAAGTTTAGCCCAATTGTAGCAGCAGAAAGTGCAAAGCCAACCTGCTGCTATCAAAGGTCTGGCAGTGTAGCTGAAATAGTTCTGGGTAGGCAGAAAAAGAAAGTTAAACATTTTTAAAGTTTAAATCCGGAACTTTGTGCTACAGCTGTGTTAGCTAAATGCAGAAACCATGAAACCCTGGTGTGATTCCAGGGGAGCGAGTTTGATCTAAGGCCCGTGGTTTATCAGCAAACTCAGATTTTGCTCCCGAAAGCTGGAATCGGTCTCAACTGAATTGGAGTTGTGAGGTTAATGTTTTCTTTCGCAGAAGAAAGGAGATTCTCTGGTAAGAATGTACTGTTGCCAGATGATTTCTGTGTTCAGTTATTAGCAGTCTTTAAAAGAGAGGGAAACGGTGCTTGATATGCAGGGAAAATGAATAGACACTGGGAAAACGTCAGGAGTACATAGCAAATATCCCACGGCAGTGCGAGGGCAGGCGTGAGCTTGTGACATATCTGCTGGTCTCTGGTAAAGGCAAAATACTTTTAAGTGAAAGCCAAGTTCAAGGATTTCACAGCAGGCTTGCTACCAGTTACTAGGGAAAGGCAGTGCAACATCGTAGTCACATTTACCTGGCAGTAATGGAGGTTATTATGCCTGTATCATTGAAATTCTCTTCTGAGGAGAGAACTGTGGATGTTTATAGGAGTGTGGTGCAGAGCCAGGACCTAGAAATAGAGAATTGTGTTAAAACTGGCCACAAGGCAGCAGAGAGCACAAAGAGAAAAGAGTTGCAATTTAGGGCCATAAGATTTATTGAGCCACAAGTTTTTCACCTATTTGTTTGTCCATATATATCCCCTTCTACATCTTGAGACTCCATTAATCACTGAAATGCAAAACCCCAACCACATGAGAAAAGAAAAAGGGAAGAGCCCATAATGGATGAAACCTGGTCACTAAAGACAACGCTGGGATCTGATGAGACTTACTCTTGCATGGGGAGTTTTTAACGTTTTGGTTTTTTTTAATTGACATTTTAATGGCATTTTAACTCTTAAAATAAAGTTATTGTTTTTAAAGCAAGAATATAATTTGAATCTTAAAAATAATCCAAGTTCTTTAATGTGGGTCAGGGATTTGGGGCCTGGTTCATTAAGAGTCTTAGGGTTGTTTTCACAAGAAGAATTTTTCTGCATCTCTGGAGGCTTCCTGAAAATCCTAAAATAAATAATAGAAAAATAGTGATTTAAAACCTAATTTCTAATACAAGCCAGACCTGGCTGTCTAGATGAAGAATAAGCTTCAATAAATGGGAGACAGACGCGAGTCTCTTCAGTATGAAGAGTAGCGAGGATGCAGAAATAGAAATAGGTTTTTCATTACATGAGGGATTCCGCTTGGGCCAGAAATGCCAAATATTCTGCGGACCGCAGCTGCACTTTCTGCCTGCTCTTGTATTAGCTGGTAATAGTAAAACAATGATGTGGAGGGAGAGACAGCTATTTGTTCTCAGAAATACAGAAAAGTTGTTTGGCTTTTCTGTGCATGGATTGCCATATCCTACTCCGTGGCCCATCTTAAACTTCTTTTGCAGCAAATGGGCCACAAAATAAAGCAGACATTCTACTTGAGTGCCACCTGAGGATGCACGTGCGGCTGCTGATGTGCTCCCTCAGCCAATTTATCCTTCTGTGGCCGTGACACTCCTTAGTCAATTTAGGGCCTCGTTATTTGCTTGCACTACCTGGAGCACTGCAATTGCCGGAGCAGCCACAGGCAAGTGCCGCCCATTAGGCCTGCAGCTCAGGACATGCCTTACTGGGACCGAAAGCAGTGCTCTGATAGACATTGAAGGGAACAGCAAGCTGATCTTGATACTTGGATTGGGTTTGTGTCACTGGATCAGCACTACCCACTCTCGCTTCAGCAGAGAGGCTGGACATGGTATTGGTTTTCAGGATGTAGTTTGGGGAAGGGTTTCACTTTATCTCGTCTTAGAATATTTGTGAGGGGAAAATACTGGGGTTGAAAAGTTGTGCTTTTCATCTCTTTTACATTTTATATAGAACTCCCAACAGAATGAGTTTTATCTTCGGCTTTAGGACAAATAAAGGTTTAACACCATCTAATATACGCAGTTCTCTTCATCGGTAGACCCTTTATTTCTTTCCTGTCAAAAAACTGTGCATGTTCTTTCCATAAAAATCACTGTGAAAACAATCTGCTTAACTCTGTTTCACAGAGCTATGAAGTATTGGTTTAATATGTTGTTTGACTTTTTAAAGTGAGCACTCATACATCACTCATCCTTTCTCCCATGTTTACCAGCGGGAAGCTGTGAGCAGCTAGAACACAAAAAGGCTTTTAAACACAGCACAATTTGCTTAACATTGATTTGAAACTCCTGGGATACTGGATCCACGGCAGGTAAATTGAAAGGGGGGGAATTCTCTTTGCTTCCACTATGTGTGCCTCTGAAAATTAGACATTTGTCACTGTGGTTTCCATGATTTGAGGAATGGGTGTTTAGCATGGAATTCGCCCTATTGGATTTCCTGGATACCAGTTTCAAAGCTATCCTCATCCCAGCCTGCATTTCAACACCAGTCTGAAGCAGGAGACCTTCCAGTAGCTTCTTTTAGTAGAACAGCGTTTTGCTGCTGTACAGCACAGCAGAGGGTTTCGGTCCTTGGGCAGGCGTTACCCTGCTGGGACAATCTGTGCAGTCTCTGGGCTCATTCTGGCACTGCCTTTTTCAAGGACCCCAGGGAGAGGGGGAAGAGTGAACTGCAGGCAGGGGGTTTGTGCTACACGTTGTCCCCTGCCAAGCACCCACAGCTCTGTGTCCTGGACCTCGGGCTGTCGGTTCGCACAGTGGATGCCTTTGGCCTGTACCAGTGACCAGTGCACATGCAGTCATTTTCCATGGGAAGGGGCAGCACGTGTCCTTGGACTTACAGAATAGGATGGATGTTATGGAGTAACTTTTGAGTATGGAGCCTTATCCCGAGCACAGAGCTTAGCTTTTCCGAATACCAAAGCTCAGGGCCCAAAGTTTAAGAATTCTAGTTCTCTTAGTGTGTAGATTAGGGTTTTTGTCTTCAGCTGTCAACTATTCTTTAAATACTTTTAACAGATTTTGTTTTAAATGTTCTCCATTAACAGCTTCTGCTGCATGCAACAACTTGCATACTCTGCTCCCAGAGCAGCTGGCAAAAGAGGGTATGTAAAAGTTTCATCTATTGCATACCTTGCTTTTCCTTTAGTACAGCCATGACTCTGGAATCACCTGTATTTTTTTGTAGTTGTAAGAAGCCGTTTCCAAAGTCAGGGATTTGACACATGGGCAAATCACTGAACACAGTGGATCACCAGTAAGTTTCTGCGTGAGTGGCTTTAGCCTAAATTTGCAAGTTTTTGTACTCAGTTTTACTGTGTTGACCCCAAATGGTTCTGTTTTCAGAGACAAAAGGCTTCTGTATTTCTCACAAGGCAAATTAGGCATCAAATACTAAGGGTAAGCTACTGGGCTTGGGAGGTGGCAGTAATTCAGTCTTTTACTTTGCTTGGTAAGGTTGCTCGTGAAAATCTTCAGATGATCAGTGGGCAGGAGACGGGCTTTGACAGGAAGTTGATAGTTTTAAGCACTCCCCGTTTAGCTTGTCTCCATCATAAATGTTAGGCACATGGGTACTTGGCGATAGAGGGAAAGGCACACAGATGTATTGAAGTCTTTTCTCCCTTGACTGGAAATTTAAACACAACCATGTCCTTCCCTGGCTGAAGGAAAATACAAAATCCTCAATGCTTTCTCCTCCCTTGAAGTGTCTGCAGGGCTTCTTCCAACCCTCTTTTGCTGGCATAAATTTTGGTAAATACAATTTCTGTCAACATGCATGTACACTGTGCATGTTCAGTCTTTAGTAAGTCAAGCTAGTTACCAGTGCCAGCAGAGGACTGGGGGAAGCCTTTGAAACCCCCGTGTGTCACCTTTGTGAAAATACCCCCTTTGTCAGCTCAGGAACTGGAAATCCTGCCATCATTATCCCTGGTTTTCAGTACTATAGATGCCCTGCATGTCATTTACAAATTGAGATATTATTGCTTAGTATAAAATGCCATTTCAAGTAGAACTCTCTGACTAGTCTGGTAGGATAAAGAGAATGCTATTTTATGACAGCTTTACCTTTTAAAGCTTTTCCTAAATATAAACAGAGTTCTTTTTCCTATAGCATTTTCTTGGCACTCAAAGGTCTGGATTGAAATGGCAAGTTTATAATAGAGGTTGGGCTGCAGATTATAGAAAGGCCAAATTTGTAGCAGGCAGAATCATATTATACACGTCTCTAGATTGCTTGTTGTTTGTGTTGATGTGTATAGATACCTACACATTTAACTGTTTCCTATATTATAGAGGAAAATTATATAGGGTTTGCTGATTTCTTTCACCTGCTTTTCAGTACGTTACACGTTAGATGTACATGTCATATATAGATAATAATTTTTGCTGTACTATACTATAAATTGAGAGAAATTATTAAAATATTTCCCTTGGGTTTTAGCTTGCTTATTTTATGTATTTGTCAGAGTTTTACCCTTGGCCTGTTCTTGAAAATACTCCACCTGTACCTTTCTGAAGTTTGTTGGAAATGCACATGTAGGTCAGGAATGGGAAAATTAGTCATGGCTTGTGTAGGCTTTTCTTTGGTGAAATTCACAGGATCTCAAGGAGTTCAGTATGTTGGCATCATCAAACATATCAGCCATCCCTACGTACTGATAGTGAAGTATAAAATTGTACCGTTATAATGAGAAATGTGACGTAGGCCCATTGTTGCCGCAGGGTTGGCTGTAGTTTCAGCACAATGGTTGGGTATAAGGTTTAGTACTGTATACACAAGGATTTCTGAACACTAAAGCTAGACTCTCCCAACAGACTGACAGATGAGTTGGGGCTGCACAAAACTCCCCTTTCCTGTGTACGTTTTTGTGAAAGAGGGCACCAGAGAAAGTCTTCAGGTAATAGCAGTTTGTCCCAGCTACGAAGCTGGGGAAGAAGATCCCTCTAACTCTCATCTTGACATTATGGATTTCAAAGCACCCTATGGTTGGGCAAAACTTGAGCTGAAAGTACCCTTTAGGCACCTCTAAAGCTTTAAATCGAAGTTTTCTCTCTGTTTGACTGGCTGAAGGTTAGGCACAATCTCCTGTGAGCAGGGGGCGAGGTGTGGGGGGGGTGGGCAGGGCAGACAGCACAGATTTTTCACTTTCTCCTCTCTTAATGTAAGATCATCTGGATTTGACCGTCCGTTTCTTCCCTGCCCTTGGCAGTGGTGCAGGCACCACTTCACAGCGTCTCTCTGGCACCATCAATCTGTTGTATGAGCTTGCGAGGCAGAAATGGGCTGGGATGCCATGCTAGGAAAACAAATAGCACCAGTGTCCTAGCCAAGGACTAACAGATGGGGCTAAATTCTGCTACCCTCTTCGTAAATCTAGCTAGAAAATTGATAACCAGCTTTTCCATCTTAACCTGAAGTAAACCAAGTCCCAGGTTTACAAAAGCAATTCCACATACCACCTCGTAGCACTTGCCTGTATGGTTCAAGTTAGGGTTGATAGATGTGTTCTAATCATAACTTTTCTTTTTCTCCCCCCCCCCCAATTGTGTTTTCTTATGGGCAGTTTAATTCTTGATGGCCTAGACATCTTCTAGATGACCCTGATCCTTGCTGATGTCTTTCAAGAAAAAGTCATTTGAATTATGCACTTGGATCTTATAAAGGGAAAACACATATTCCGTAGTGCTCTCATAATTAAACAAAAGTTCCTGTAGAAGTCATTATTCTAAATTCCCTTTTTGTTGAGAAAAAGCGAGCATCCTATTAGGAGCAATAAAATTTTTTTAAGTTTTATTTATTTGTAAAGCAATAGCTGCTGTGATTGAAATTAAACATGGATTCATGCTGCTTCTGATTAATTTTAGCACAGAGGAGCCAAAAAAAAAAGGACTTGATTTTTCTGTAAATAGGCTAAATTAGCTTCTGGTAAATAATGATAGTTGGAGAGATTGCCAAGAAAGACAAAAGTTTTATTTCCTGCTCAATGAAATTACTTACTCATTTTTAAAAAATAATGCTTGAAGTTAAGGCTATGATTCACTGTTTTGTAGAATTGAGATGAATAATAGTTAATGCTAATTTAGCTTATAAGCACTTTACTGTGGGGAAAGTAAATGTTATTATTCCTGCATTCCAGATGACAAAATTGAGTTTCAGTAATGTATATATTTTACATTACTGTAAAAAATGGATTTTTGGTCTGCTGGCTTGGAGTGTGTGTTTTGAGCAGGATCAGGCTGTATGTTCTGGTATTTACAAGTAATGTAATAACTAGCTCCAGTGAAGAGCAGTGGGTTTCAGAAAGAAATCACAGAACAAGGTGGTAAAGCGTGATGGACAACTCATGCCTATTAAGACAGCAAAGCACAGCAGACCATTCGTGCCTATTTTCGGGTAGTTCAGGAGGTGAGATCTCTGTGCATGTATGTTTGTGGCTGTCAGTAATGAGGTGACTTCACCAGGAGCTGGGATAATGACACCGGATTCACTTTCCAAAGAATCCTAGATGTTCACGTCCCATTTGGAGCAACACTTTACCATTCTTTTCCCTTACAGTAGGCAAAATAATTTGTTGTAGCTAACGTTTCAACACCTTTTTTTTTGTGAATAACTAACTAATTATTTTAATGAATATCGTTATACTTTTAAATATGATTTCTTGTATTCTCTTAACGCTTAAAATGAGGGTCAACTGAGTTTGGGGGATGTGTGTGTCAGAGTGTTTTTCTCACTGTCTTGCTCCACCATTTGTTCCCCGGCTGCTTTCATTTTCCTGGATAGCTCGATGAAAGGAGAAGGCTGTAGCCTTGAGTACTACCAAATCAGTTAAAACCTTCCCCTGGTCTTTTAGGATGCAGGACTTGCTCTCCTAGCATAACCTTATCTATCCATTTTTATTTCAGGAACCCAAATTATTGTCCCTGTGGGGCTAAGTATTGTTTTTTCAGGCTGTTTGCTGGGGAAGCGCTGCTCCTTGGAGAAGTGCAGCTATTTCTCCACTTCTTTCCTTCTTGTGGGCTGAGCAGAGGGGAAATAGAAATCAGCACGGCCCAGCTCTGAGAAGGCTCTGTTGAGGGGAACCAAACCCATGGTATTAAGTGAATCCACTGGTTGTTGCCAGGATATCAGGCAGGAATGACACCCTTTGCCCACACTCAGTGCTAAGTCACTTATTATAATTACTCTAGCTGAGGTATATTATTTTTCCAAAATAGACAATGATAAAGGAGCGGCTTCTTCAGAGTAGCAGTGAAGCTGGACCACTTGGGGAATCTTTCAGTGCTACTCCTATTGTGAGAATAAATGGCAAATATCGTGTTCAGGAGCTATCAGTCTAGTGTCTCTTATTAGCAGGATATTCACCTTAAAAAAATAGAGTTACAGTACAATCTAATGTGGTTGAAGCTGTAACGATAATAATTAAATATTTTCTATCAATGCTCTGTTCTTAAAGGAAAAACAGAAGTTTTATTCTATTTTCCATGCTACTTCTTGAAAAGAACTTTACAGAACAAGTAAAAAGAGCAGTGCGTTACTTCTGCTTCCTGGTTGATTTTCTTTTGGAGGGAGCAGATCCCAGCCCCCTTGTGAAGTTTTCGGGTTTACTCTGCCTGCAGTTATCTGCCCCTTCCCACCTCTGCGTTATCGTCTAGCACTGATAGTACACACTCCTCCTTTCAGTGCTGCCATGTGTAGAAGAAGTTCTGGTGTGTCTGCATTACTGTTAGTAGCAATAACGTGTTTTCTCATTGAATAATCTACAGGAATCTTGAGTCTGATTCCAAGGAATGTAATTTGTATGGTACTACTGAAAAACAAAATAATTATAAGGCATTGCAAAAGAAAGATGAAATATAAGGAGATGTGATGGTTAGCAGCACCTATTTGTTTGTAATGCTGACAACTCCGTTTGCCAATATTCACAAATTGCTTTTAAAAATTTTAATAGTTGTTTTGTGGAGAAGACTGAATATTTTGATCTTAATAGTGAGATTGTGATTTCATCTAAATAACCTGATACAGATTAATTAAGAGAGATGTTGCCCAGCTGCATTGAATCGCTTATGATTCCATGATAAGGATTAATAAAACTAGATTGATTTTTATTTTTTTTTATCGTTGTTTGACTCCAGAATTTTGTTCATTTTTTTTTGATAGCTTTTTATTCTTTGATTCCTCTGTGCAATTAGCATAGAAAAGTGCGCGTTTTCTTGTTGAGGCGTACGGATTGAAACACAGCTGGGTGCGTCTTCTTTTACTGCTTTTGAAGATTGCTTGTTAAGTGCTTGTATTCTGGTGCAGCAGCAACGGTGTGCGGTGTATTGTGCTGCTAAAAAATTCAATAGCTTCAGTCTCCAGCGTTTGTACGCCACTGCCTGAGCACTTCATGTGCAAAGGTAGAGTCCTCCTCATCCTTGTCTTCCCCTCATCCTCTCCCCAGGTTCCATATATTTTGCCAGTTATTGCCACAGCAGGTGTCTCTCATCAGATGGAGGCCCCCAAAAATGTGAATGAAGTAGCATATAATTTAGCGATTGATTTACAAGGCAGACGCTGAAGGATAAATGCTTCTCGCTCTGATATCAGCGGGCATCCACTAAATCATCAGCCTGCAGGAAGGCATTGTACAGCCATCCACGAGGAAATGGGGAGGTAAACTAAGCTAAGCAGCGTGCCACGGCTGGCAGCTGGGAGACATCAAGGAAGGGTAAGGGAGGGGAGACGGTTTGGGTGGCTGGGGCTCGTCATGGAGACGGGGTCCTGGGCCCCAGGCCTCTGCCCGGTCGTGTGCCCCACAGCCTGGCCTGGAGATTCCCTGGCACAGCATCCTCTGCTTGCAGGGCTTGTGTCAGGAAAGCTTTCAAATAATGATAAACTCATATTTTTCTTTTAGTTTAAAAAAAAAGGGGGGGGAAGGAAACCAGCAATATTGTGCTATTTCCTCTAACTTTTTGCCAGCTCAGTCTCCAAGGTGCCAGTGTCTCAGGGAGGCCAGAGTAACGTTGCTGTGGCTGCTTGGAGCTGCTCAGGTTTCTTGTTGCAACATTTGACAGTATTTCTGGTAAACCCAGCATAAGGATATTTAATGTTAGAAGTTGCCAAAGTCTTTTCCTGTCTATCTAGTGCCTCAATGTTTACATTTACTGAATCCCTTGCACTCTGTCCCATGTATATCATGTGTGGGTTTGGATCATGGTGCTAGTGCTAGTGGGAAGCTGTGGGACCTGTCGGGAGCTGGGGGTGACTTGGGACTACTGCGATGTCAACCTCACACTTATAATTGAAGAAATTTGTTACCCACATCACAAACCACAACTCATAAGGACTCTAGAGGCTCAAGCAGAGGGGATCTGGCCCTGTTTGTAGTGGAGCAAAGACCTAGGCTTTCCTCAACTGTTTTTCTTTTCCCAGTACTGAGCTCAGGGGTAGAAGCTTTAATTTAAACGCGAAATCATGTAGAAGCTGATTAAAAGGTACTGAGGGAACAATATTGAGTTAAGACAACAGGGTTTAACCCCAGATTTCTTCCTTTGTTCTAATTATCAATTAGGATCCTATTGAGGCTGAGTTCTCCCTCACTTCACAAAGCTGACGGTGGTTGTTCCCTTCATGTGCACAGTTAAGTTCTTCCTCGGCTCTTAGAAGGGAAAACTGCAGGTTGCTTTAGAGTAAACCTGTTTCCCTCACAAATACTTAGGATTTATTGCCATCTATCTAAAGATGTGATTAAGAATGGTGTGGACCAGCTCCTACAGTTTTCATACAGTCCGGTTGTGTTTTTCTCAGAGGAATTAAGGTTCATTTCCCTGTTCTGCATACAGGTATTGAACCTCAATTAGACAGCATTGTTCATGACTCTCTAGCAATGGTTTCATATTAAGATATAAAGCTTGTGTGGTGCTTTGTTGGTCATAGTTGGTCACAGAGCATAAAGAAACGCTGTGAAGGATACCTGGCCCTGAGATGCAGTGCCTCGGGGCACATTGTTTCTCCGGCTCACTTTGTAATCAGCAGAAACTGTAAAACAAGTGACAAGTGGTCATAGAACAGTTAAGCTATTTAGGGGTATTTTTATTTTTATATCTCCTGTAATGAAACCTTAACATCCTTGCAGTTGAATTTACATGACGTATCTAGTGAATAGTCTAGAAAATGGTACCACTAATTAAGAGATACCTTAAGGACTGGGTACAGATACAGGCAAAATGTAAGCATTATGGTCCCATTCTGCAAAATTTATTCTCTCAATTATAGCCGTCAATGCCGGCACAGCTGCTCTCAAAAGTAAAGTCTGCATTTGTAGGTAAGATTTTGTAGGCTTGTTCCCAGTGTTCTGATATTTTAAGGCTTGATAAGTTGCTAAGATACAGGCAGAAAGGTAAGTTTATTTAATATATTTTGTTGAATAAATTTTATAAAATATTACCATGATCTGCGGTTCAGTAGGTTATATCTGAGGTTTTGCTGAAGTGGAATTGTCATGAAAAATAGTACGGACTTGATTCATGATTGCATTATTCCTTTTTCACACTGGTATAGCTACACTGAAAATAATTGGCTTACACCAATGGGGCATGACAAAGATGCAACGATGGATTTGGCTCTGTATCTTGAAATGAAATATGTGCCGCTTGCTGTTCAGCATTTGCTGTACCTTAAGAAAAATCATAAGGCAGATTAGATCAAATCACACTATTAAAAGAAACATTTTTTTTTTTTGTTCTGTGCAGTCGAACTCATCTGAAACATTTATGTGTTCAGGATTTTCTCAAAAGCACACTTTTTTCTTGCCCTGTATTTAAAAATTGATAACCAATGGGAAAAGACTGTTGAGTTATAAAAACAGGTTTTTTCTTGTAACTGTGTCATCCACTGGTAAAACATAATTGAACTCAAGGTTTGCATTTGCAAATGACCTTGACTAAAATTTTACAAGTCAAAGTCATTAAATTAATTCTTTGAATATCTAAAGCACCAGAATCACTTTATGGGGCAAAACCTGTGTATCTCCCACTGAGGACCCCGTACTGGCAAAGTCAGAAAGTGACTCTTTCTGCCTCTTATGGGATGATTTTAGGCTCTGTTTACAAAGAAAATCGGTATCAGGCAGCAGTTCAGAGTGAAACTGAATGATCTTAAGAGTCTTGTTCTCGCCTATGGCTCAAAGAACCAGCTTGTAAACTCTCTGGGGGTACCTGGCTCGCTAGTCTCCTGCAACCGCTAGCCCTTTATTGGCCCCAGCTTTGGGAATAACCTTCACTCCACTGCTTTCTGCACATGGAGGCTGGTTTATGTCACGAGGATGACATTGCCATGTTGTGGGTACTGCCTCTTCCAAGCACTGGAATAGCTTCTGCAAGGGCAAACTGGCTGTAGCATATGTGCTGGGTGGATGTAACTCCATGGCTCACACCGCTATGCTGTATTGGTTATGGAAATGATAAATAATGTATTTCTCTCTGCCAGCCCCCTTTGCTCCTTCCGCTCTACTCCCTCCCCAAAGGGAGGCTGCAGGCTCAGATTTTTTCCTTCATTCAAGTTTTTAAATTTTATTGGGCTTTTCCAAGTGCAATAGAAGGGAAAAGAACCAGAGAATGATTACATACCTTGAAGTGCCTGAAGATGAAAATCCTTAGTCTTAATTTCTCACCTTTAAGCCACTATTCATTTCTTCTTGAGTAAATACTTTCCCAGAAGCATTAGTGACAAAAGCAGTTGTCTGCGTGGATGTCCCCCTTGTAAGCACATCTTAGGTTTTATCCCAGTGGTGCTTACCCAGATTTCCGTCACGTGCCGAGTATAGCATAAAGCACTTTGGAGACTGAATGTTATTGCAGATTTCAAGTACAACCACAAATTGATTGGAATATACGTTGTTCTTTTTAGCAAGTTCTTTACAGTTTATTCTTTAGGGATCCTTTAGAAGGCGTAAGTCACTGGCTTACAGTTGCTGTTCAAAGTAAGCTGCCTGACTGTGTCTGACAGTACCCTTCTCCACATTCCCCTCTTCTTCCTCTAGCTCCCTCACTAAACTCTATCTTCCTGTGAGTATACTCAGGTAGGATGACAGAAGAGGGAGAAGGTGTCTGTCTTTAAGAATACCAATCCCTAAGTAGGGTTGTTAGTCATACAAATAACCATAAGTGGGTGCTGTTAAAACCCACAGGCAAGAGCAGTTAGTACTAGTTGTCTGCCATATTATTACTCCGTACAGTGTTGTGTATACAGACAGCCTGGTGGGCAGTTCACTGGCTCCCTGGCCAGTGAGAAGTCCGTAAGCACAAGGCGCCAGGCCGGACCACAACCATCTCGACACAAAGTCCTGCAAAGGACTGGGCTGGCACATTCCACTTCCTCTGGCTGAGGCTCTGGCTCCTGGTTTGAGAGCCAGCCAGGTATATGTCCCAGTAGTTTTTAAGCTTGTACCTGTCAGTCAGGCATATTCTAAACAGGCCATGGGCATGGACAACTGCTAGATAGGGAATTGAATCTTTTGTCTCTGCTTGCTGGAAGAATTAGATGGCCTTACGAGCGAGAAAACATTAGTGATTTCCTTGCTGGCAGATCTGGGTTATGTTGGCAGTGCAGAATCTGTAAGAGACTCCATTCAGTGTAACTACGTATGTCCCTGGGCAACAAGGTATCTTGTTTTAATAAAAAATACTATTATTCTGCTCTTTCTGCATATTTACAGGTCCTCTGTGTTGTACAAGCAGAGTGGAATTGTTAAAAGTGCTACTTGAGGAGAAGGGTGTTATAATCCTGCCTTTGGATTTCCTCCTTTAGAGCAACCCGTGTTTTAGTAACCTCACAGGAGTTCCATAAAGTTGAAAAAGGCCTCAATCTGCTTCATGCTAATTTCTGGATTTCTTAATACACCTTCTTCTTAAGAGTTTGTGTTCATAATCTGCGTTTTATCTCCACTCATATAGATACTCTAAAATAGATGGAATTCAGGTATCGAACAAATGCTTCCTTTTTTACTTGGAAAAATATACATGATTTTAAAAATAATTGAAAATGGAACTTCTTATTATTACCAGTGCTATTGTGAGAATCAGGCTGGAAGCCATATAGTTCCGTCCTTGCCAAAATGGGGCATAACCAAGTTTGTTTAGCAGGCTTTTCATGAGTGTCAGTCCTTACATTGAAAGCTCCTATCCTGTCACCTGTTTTTAAATGCTTCAAATTTAGGAAGCCTGCTGCAGATGGTATCAGTAGTTTTACTGATCTGAGGCCTTGGGCAAATTCATTTGAATTGCTTTGAAACTGCATATTCAAAATTCAATAAAATAAGAGGGTCTGATGGTGCAGCTGCAGCATATCCCCTCCAGCTGGGTAAGCTGAGATGTTTCAAGGCCCTGGACTAGCAAAGCCTGGGTGTGATGTACAGATTATACAGCTCGCTGCCAGGGAAGAGGTTTTGGCAGGCTGGGTGCAGCACTACCTGCTGCCAGCAGACTTGGGAGTAACAGTGGCTTTCATGCTACGTGGCATCTTTTGCTGGCTTTCCTAGACAGAAATTTGTTGGTGCAATAGTGGCGGCCGGCCAGTGGGAGGGGATTGCCTCAAGGGTAAAGGGATGGAATGTAGGAAAAACAATAAAATCAAAACGCTCCAGTTGTTTTGAAAGTGATTGGCTATCCCGAATGCCTTGGTGTGGATCCAAAATTATCTGCTCCATGGGCGGGTTTTGTTAAATTGCATTCAGAAATCATATTTGCCCTTGGGCAAATACCCTTGCTTTTTATGCATGCCAGGCATGCACCAAAATAGAATTCACGAGGTGCTTTAGTCAAAAAGCTAATGTCAGTCATCATACCTTTTATGCATATCCAGTCCCTTGGTTCTTTATGCCCATTTCAATATGCAGAAGTGCTTTTTATTATTACCCTGCCTGTAAAGCACTGATATATATATTTATGTAGGCCGTGTAATTTGTTGCAGTATAGACCTTTCCTGCATATGTAGTCAGCACATACAAATATAAATTAAAATAATGAGGCATAAAGTATTTTAGTTCTTGGGTTCTGATTTTCTGAGATTTCTGCTGTTGAACTGTGGAAGTCATTCTTTTATGCGCTGTGCGTCCATGCTTTCCAAATAACTTCTTCTGTAGCAGTCTATACATGGCTTATCTTTGTAGCATTGTAGTGCCGGCCTCCTCGTGAGCTTCACAGTTCTGGCACGACCAGCCCAGTGCCTAAAGGTGAGATAATCAGAGAACACACACAGGGGCGTCATTTGAGCACCATATCGTTGGGCTGCACAGTACGTCCCTAGTTACTGAAAGGGTCTACCATGAAATTTAATTTAGAATTTTACAGGCACATTTTGAATCGGCAATCTCTGTAATAACTTTCCCTTTACTCAGCCTTTTAACTGTGAAATTCAGTTGGGGAGTTTTGAAGCAGCAGGTAGTGTCGCAGCACTCTAGAGGGATTTTGCCAGAATTCAGCTAAAGTGCTTGCAAGTGTCATTTCCATATTTAACTAATTTCAGTTTTTAATTAGCTCCGTGTGAAAAATGAGAGTTCACGCTGAGCTAAGCTGTCAGCCTAGAGTCTTGTTTCCTTTCTAGCCTCTCAGGACATTTATTGCAGCATCCTCTGGTTTTTTCAATGAGAGTGCCTAGTCGCCCCACGCTCGGTCCTTCCCCTTGCTCCCCGGCAGGAGGCGGGCAGTGTGTTGTGTCTAGCTTGCTCAAACGGAGAAGGGAAGTTCTGAAAAATATGTCAAATGCAAAATTGGTTTAGCAAAGGTTCAAAGAACTCCACGGGCCTGGCTCATGGGCAGAATAAAACACGTTCCTTCCTAAGACCTCCCTGGTCCTGTGCAGTCAGTTCTGTTCAGAACAATATCTGATCGTTTCAGCTGTGTTACTTGTTGCATGGGGTGATGCCACGTTTTAGAAAGCAAAATGGGAAAGCAGGTGTTTTTTTTTCATGGTGCTTTCTGCAACGAGTGCTAACAATGCAATGCTCCAGAGACTCTTGCATCCCAAAGGCTTGTGGTCCTCTATAAAAAGAGAACTGCTTTTGCATAAAATTCTGCAATGTAGTATAGGGATGGAAATTTTTTAATCCTGCATCTGAACTGAAAATTTATCTCTGGGGACTTGAATGCAAATGGTGAAATACTTTCCAAGAAGGAAGGGAGAGCTGCAGTTTATGTAAACTCTGCAAAAACATGGGATGTGAACAGATTTCTGAAATAATTTTATGAACTGATAGCAATCCTGAGTTACATTTAGGTGACAGTCACATAATACCATTGTTATTTTTGAAAGAATGCAGTCATTAAATTGTCAAAATCACATTTAAATGGAAAAAAATGGTGAAATAACTCGGTAGGTGTTATCACAGGGTAGTGGTCTTTGTTTTTTTGAACCTGTCCTAGAAGGTGAGATTTGTAAAGATTTATGAATAGGTTTGGTAGTGTCTTCATTTTAATTTCTGTTCGTATCCTAGCAAAATAAAGGTTGTGTTGATTTTATTTCTGGCTAATCAGTATGGACAGCCACTTCCAGGAGACAGAAGCAGATTTTCTCTATTAGACCATAAAATCAAATGCATCTTTCTCAAATTGAAATGGATGGAAAAAACCTCAGCTTTAGCACTTCCTGGGTACTTAAATGTTAGTAATGTTGTGAAAGAAGAAGGTAAATGCGTTGCAGAAACCTGTCAGATACGGTGACACTGAGGAGTTTCTAGTCATTTTTCTTTTAAGTTATTGAGGAGCAGCTTTGATACCTGCTTGCAAGATGAAGCAAATTCTTGGAAGGAAAAGAAAAAAGGAAAATAAATTTCATAGTGAAGAGTCAGACTGAAATGCTAGATAGATTTTCAATATAGTTTAGGCTTTGTTTTTATTTTTATTAAATATAGTATTTACTCTTTCATCCATCAAAGAAAAAAAACATATAATCCTGGTTTGGTTGTTGGCCAACTGGGTGTTACCGACATGAAGAAGCACAACTCGAGCATTAGCTCTGAAATACTAATGTGTAGTTCTAGCTGCCATTTATTGGAGTTTGCTCCTTGTAGTGTATATTGTCTTCTCTTAGAAGGATAACTCCTCCTTATATTCTTGGTATAATTTAGTAACCTTGTTACATGTTTTAAAATGTATTGTATTAATCATTTAACGTAATTCAGTTATGCTTTACAAAGTCTATGTAATTGAAGGCAAAGGTTTTTGAGGGTATGTAATCTAGCTCATATTTTATTCTATGATTCATTAATTAATTGTATACAGTGATGTATATGCTAATGCATTATCAGTCATGTCTAATTCCCCCTGCAATTTAAACTGTTGACTTTGGAGGGTGGAGGTTTTTTGTGGATTGCTGTTGCTTGTAGAGAACACTATTATTTCTTTTTTTTTTTTGTTATGATACTCACATTCTCAAATACCTAAAATAAATAGATGAGTTCTGAAGTGAAGCTCTCTCCACTGAAGTCAGTGACAATTTTGACCTTGATTACTATGGGCCTTGATTTTAAAGAGCTCTAAACTGGCTGATGATGAGCATTCTGCATTGCTGACCTCAGAGAGTGGAGTTGGCTTCTGCACCATTTCGTATGCGAGATGGAAAGCTTCATTAAAATGCTCAGGTATCAGATGCTCGGTACAATAAGTTGACTTAATCTTTCTCTTGTGGACAGCAGCTCCATCTGTAACAGTCATTACTACTAAGTTGGCTGTGATATGTGTTATATCAAGAAGATCACATTGAGGTAGTCTTAAAAAGCCGTACTATGCAAGGCAATTTAAGACATAATGGATGAAGAAGAGTAATACAAATGTTAATATTTAATTTGTGTATATTATGACAATGTAGGTATCCAAATGAAATATGATTGTCTTCCATGATGCACGGTGCACAGTGCTTAAAATGGCCTTAAAATGCATACATAAGCTTTTGTTCATTCCCAAATCAGCTGGTGGTATTGTGTAACAGGATGTTTCAGTGGTACAACTGATAATCATATACAAACACACACAGAAATTCTGTGTAAAATGCATGTTGCTGCAGTCTGAAAAACTGCAACTCTGCCACTTCAAAATAAAGCAGTGATCTGAAACTAAAATCCTGGCAGAAACCCCTTCATTGATTTCTCTGTTCTCTAATGTACTTTCCTATTGGTGTGATCACACTAAAATCATGTCCTCACTTGCAACTTGCACTCCCTCACCTGCTCTAGAATTCTAGATGGTGAGATGAGATGGCACTCATGCAGGAGGGCAAGATTTCAGTCTCTGCTTTGTTAGAAAATGTATTTTTCCTGTGAAGGCAAAATAAGCAAACTCCAGACTTGGAAACCTGCCTAGAATAAGACAGGTATAAGATTAAAAATAGAATTTATCCCAGTTACAGTAAACCCTTTATGGGAAATGCTTAGTAGAAATGGAAGGACAATGGAAAGAAAATTCTCAAAAACATAACTTAAGTCCTATTTGATAATTGTTTGTTGTTGGTTTTTTTTAAAGTTCCCATTAAAGAAATCCACAAAGGAATGTGAGTTACAAGGCTGTAACTGACTGACTGTATAAGATATCTATCAAGTACAGTCTATTTGATTTTCACCTGTGTTTCTAGTCCAGATCAGTAGGACATCTGATTGACAATACATTAATAATGTCAGGTTTGCAAGGCATATAGAGGTCTAAATCTGCCTAGATGCTAAATTTTTACCTCTTATCTCACTGTCAGGACAGGATTTAGGCAGTGTTTATATGTACCTTTTGAAGCGTATCGTGACAGAAGCAGAAACATTTTATAGTGTTGAAAATGAATGAGAAGCTTTGGGAGAAGAAATCATATTTACTTTTCAGCTGCAGATTTATTTCCTCTTTGTAATGAACTTTTAACTCCAGTAATTAATTACTTTGTGCAGATAGTAAAACCTTAAATTTTATCATTTGTGCAAGGTTTTACAGTCAGGTGGTTAAACTATTCTGAGTAAGTTCTATTAAGGGAGGGAGGAATATGTTCTGTGATTAGAAACTATACTTTTCTTGCTCTGTGGGCAGAACTTTGGCCATTTGTAATTGTGCAGTTCTAATTCATTTAGTGTATGCAAAGGAATGCTAAAGGTAAAAACAATTCTCTTATCAATGTGGCTAACAATCCGGGGTCTAGTGAAGATCTGAACGCTTTGGAGCAGTTAGATGATGAAAATCTTGTTGAACATGTTTGGGGATTAGGGCAGTTGCAGTTTCAGAAGACAAATGTAGTTAAATAAATGTTTGACGTGATATCCCTTAGGGTTACAGTCAGTATTAAAAGAAAAGCAGTTCCTCTAATTCTTGTAAGTTCAGGCATCAGTGATTTAAGAGGGTATATTTGTGCCCATGTTCCTCAAAACACCGGTTTCAAGTCTCAGCTAGGTTCTTCCTCCTCTTGGACACAGAATAAAGATGAGCTGGGTACTTTGTTCATGGTAATGGTGTCTCTTAGGTGTGAAATTAAAATTGGATTCAATTTGCTTTGTATTAACATTAAATGCTTACAATTGCTAAAAAACAATCAAACAAACAACAAAAAAAAACAAACCCACAAAGAAAACTAGGTTTTCCATTGTGCTTTATTCAAGAGCATCCCTTCCTGCTCTGCTAAGCCTATTTCAGAAGTGGCAGTGTTTTGGCAAGGCTGGTAAAGCGGATATTGTATAATGTGATTTGGGACCTTCCTTGCCGAAAGATGCTGCACTAGGTAAATAAAAATATAACCACTTTTCTTATTAGTTACAGCCATTTAGTTCAGATGCAAGACCAAAAAGATTGCAGCCTCGACTCTTAAAATTGCGGCAAGAAGTGAGTTCATTTTATACAGTTTCGGGAACTGATTAATCTTGTGCCAGTTTTCTACGCTCTGTACAATCTAAGGCCTGTCACAAGGAAAAATGAATAGTGCACTGTATTCTGCTTCTCTCTTAAGGTCTTTGCAGTGAGATTCCAGATTCTGAAGGTAGCATGCAATGCTGTTACCCTTCTTGTGACAAAAAGATTGCTCCAAGTGGCACAAAATCAAAACATTTCAGCAAAGAGGACTGAAACGAGAAAAGTTGAAAAGTCTAACCCGGGGAATTCTTTCTCAGTCCCAGTCTGGGAAACTAACACCCACCCAAGGCACACCTCCTATTCCCGCAGGCTGAAGCTCTGCCTGCCTGTGGTTATCCTTGCAACTGGGAGCCAGGTCTTTGTGTCCTCCAGTTTCCCCCACCCCCACAGTAACTGCAAGTGTGTGTAAGCTTTTCAAGGGGTTTGGAAGTAGAAAGACTGAAGTTGGAGATAGAGGAATGAACTTTCAAAGCATTGCATGGCAGATAAGCACACAAATCACATTACTACTAATGGGATTTGTGGGTATATCTTTCATGCTGTGCTTTGAAAATTCATTCCATTCAGTTTAGTGATGTGCACGGGGAAAGAAATCAGTCAGCTTGGAGGGGGGTGTGACCAATTTTTTAAAAATTGCCTTTTTTGGGTCCCCCTATTTCTTCCATGTGAACACAGTGACAATGAACCATCTTACAGCCTTCCTTCCATCTCCTTTTTCATCGCTAATAACATTTATTCAAAGGAAAGCAATTAATAATTCCCAGCAGAAGTTTTGCTGCCAATTATAACAATACACTCCTTCACAGATCCTTTATCCTCTTTCTATAAAAGGCTTCTTGGGCTGGTTGCTTCATGAAGCAAAAGCCCTGTTCTAAACAGTTTATTGTCTACAAGAGTTTACATGCTGAGGGTGAAATTATGCCTGAGGATTGCTTTCTTAAGTTTCAGACTCTGTGAAGTTGACTTTCCTTTCCATTGTGTTCTCAAATGGGCACAGTATCTCCTTGTGTCTCCCTGGGGAGTGGAAGGAGCACACCTGAGGTTGCTGCCATAGAGGGGGGCACCATGCTCTCCCCTCTTACACGGCAAGTAGTAGATAAGGCTCCGCCTGTGGTTCCCTCAGCATATGCCCCAGAGATTCCAGTTTTACCCTCAGAGTGTTTGTAGGACCACTCGTGGACTAGAGAAGCACAGAGCTGTATTCTCTCTGCAGCTGAGAGAAGGCTAGCAGAAGTGGTAGCCTGATATTTATTACGTTCATTGTTTCATAAACTTACTGGCTAATCAGTCCTCATGGCTTTCCTCATGGACTCAGGAAATACACTGTCTTCCTCTTTGGAAAGTGATAAAAAGTCCTGGCTGTTAGTTCAAATAAAACTATTGAAGAGCTCAGGTGGAGTTAACAAGAGTAGAAGCTTGTAGATGGGAAGCATATCAAAGCTTGTACGTGGGTAACAATATCAGCTTAATTCAATTGGCGGGGAGGTGGGAAAAAACATGCCACAAGATATGAAAATACGCAGCAGTGCCATTGCAAGTAATGGAATTCTCCACTTTTAACATAGTAAACTTAAAAACAAAACAAGTCACTCAGAAGCCTAAAGTCTTTTTCAATGTTACGTGTAGGATAAATAAGACAGAAAAATGGGTCTTAACCGTTCTCTGCCAGCCATTATACAGGCAAACCTATAGTGTTAACAAAAATAGCGTGATCTGTTAATTCTTCAAGTTGTTTATTTTGGTAATGCTTTAAATTGAGTTCCCAAATGAACTTTTAATTTAATTTATTAGGAAAATGTGGTGCCTACCAAATAGCATGCTGACGATTAAGATGACCTGCTGAGAATGAATCACCTTGGAAATAAGTTGAGCTTGAATGGTCATGGTCAATGAGCAGCACTTTTTGCGTACGTTCTACAACAACATTAAATTTAGATCAGATTATCTATTTTTGAAATACTGTTTTAACCTTGCCAGCAAACAATTGAGTGTTCACAAGTAGAGGAGCCAGTACGATCAAGAGTACATCCAAATGTTTTGCATGAGGACTGTAGGATCTTAGCATAACAACATGAGTTTAAAAACTCCTTACATACTGGTAGTCCAAAGAGTTACTTTTTTATACCTGATCTTTAATCTCTGGTATTAAATGCAAAAGTTAAACCCTTACTTTCTGTGTCCTTGGTATCTCCAACAAGGTATTTTGAAAATGTGCCTCTTGTAATTATAAGTGACTCTGTTGAATGAAATAGAGTATTTACTGCTGTGCTGGTGAATAACTACAGTAGGTTGAGAAACTTGCCTTGTGCTATTTTATATACTACGTTCTCAGCCTCTTTAGATGTATTGAAGCTCATGCCCTAAGATAGCTAAAAGTTGTCCTGCTTCTAGGGAATGTTTTGTGGCATAAGAATTCACGGGTTTGTCGGTGATTTGGGGATCTAAACGCTCCTCACGTTGTCTGAGCTGGTGGAAGAATTAGGGACAGGCTGTGGTGCAGCATAGAGGACAAAACCACATCTAATACTCCAAAAATCATTGAGACTAGTGGGTACAGCACGGACTGTTGCAGTACAGGTAGGAGCAGCTGTGTTGGGTCGGATAAAAGTCAAATAACCCATTAATTTATCTCCAGCATCCAAAAGTGGCTGTCTTGTAAGAACAGTCAAATCCTACGTGTACTTTTTCCTCCTGATCTTCCAACGGCCTTTCTGAGCCGAGGGGAGGTGGCATAACAGCATTCCTTGCTTTGTTCGCTCTTCTCCTAATAAGTTTGACCTGCTTGAAATTTTCAGGGAGCTGTATCACCTAGCCAAAAATTCCTCTTCAGTTTGATAATAGTCAGCTCAGAGCCTGTTATTTTACATGTGGAGTTAAGATGACTCCTCTCCAGTGTAGGTTATTTGACCTTAACCAGGTTTGATTTTCATCTGCCGTTTCATGGCCCAGTCGCTCGGTGGCGTTTTGTCCTTGAGCAGTTCTCCGCGGCCCTTTCCTTGTGCAGTGTCAGCACCTGACTCTGCCACCACCCTGCACGGCCTGCCTTCCCTTCGGAATTCTTTCATACCACAAATGATAGGTTTGGGTGTTCTAAATAATACTTCAAACTTTCCTCTAGATAATAGAGCAAAAATGGCAGATGTCCACCCAGCAAGCCATATGGCATTTGTTTTGCTTTCAGAAAAAGGCCTGGGAACATGGTGAATTTTTCGGAGCTCTCTTGGGTGCCCTCAGGAGGACTCTGGCATCCTTGGCGCAGTCACAACAGGTATTCAAGGAGGAACAGGAAGTTCAGGCAGTTAGTCCTGATTTTCAGGAGAGACATCGCTGTTTCTCTAGCAAAGAAAGGTGACACTTGTTCCCATTGTCTGTTTTAAGACAGGTTTTTTAAGTAACAAAGACTTTTTTTTTTTTTTAATGATTTTCCAAGCCCTTCAATATATGTTAAAGTGGAGGAATCACAGGTTAGAACTTCCTGGGGACACTTTCTCCCCGTAACAGAGTGAGAGGGCATTAATCTAAGTGTGACTCCAGGCTCTTGGATTCAGCGAGGTTCTTGGATTCAGCAGCTCTTTTCCAGACAACTGCCTTTAGAGCTAAAACACGTTAGCAAAATACAGATCTCAACAGAGATTTAGTTCAGCAAATTGTGATGGTGTGTGTGTTCGTGAACTGTCTTGTGACCTCTTCTGGTGTGAGAGGAGCTGGGGAAGGCTTCTTTCCTTGTTACAGCAACCCAATAATCCGTGCTCCTCAGCTGGAGACCTGAGAGCACTAGTCAGAATCCAGTAGAGTGTTTTCAGGCACCACACAAGTTTTTCCCAAGCAGTTCCTCCATTGCTCTTTCCTGCCCTTCAGACCCCTGCTATTCCTGTCTCGGGCTTCTCTTGAGGCGAGGTTGTCAGCGGTGATGAATTGTGCATTCATTTGGTAATGGGGGCAAGTAATCACTAGGGAATAGAATAGGCCGAACACGCTCATTTCGCCTGTGACTTGGGCTGAACTCGAACCTATTTCTGCTGAGGAAGAGTAGTAGAACATTAAATTATTGCATTTCCAGTCTTTTAAGTAACTGTTATTTTATGAATACTAATTGAGATCGGTACAGTCAGTTTCTGGTATTCCTGAAGTGCACAAGTCTCAGCAGTAACGTTTAATGCAAAGTAAGCATCTAATAATGTTTGACTATTTTTTAATTTTTGGGAACATATTTGTACTTTTCAAGTTATCTGGGTTACCCATCTTTATGGGTAACCATAAAATAAAGCACTAAACTTCTTTGGCTTCATACAAATATTGCAGTGCCTTGAACCAATATACAGACCACATGAAATAAAAAATAGATGTGCAGTTAGTTTTTTGACTATATATGCTATAAAATTACATGTTGCTAAGACCTTTTGTTTCATGATGTCTGTGATATGTCAGGCCTGATTTGGAAATGACACTGGTGTTGCTCAAGACTAACATAATAAGTTACATCACTGTTCACCTCACGAATAACAAGTTACATCACTGTTCACCTCACGAGTGGAGAGAAAGGAAACTTCTAGTGTTTCTTCTTCCCTATAATACAATAGCCTACATACAGCAAATATGCTTTTAGTGTTTGATTGCTGATGTCATTCATGATACAATGGAGCAGTTGCTTTTAAACATAATGTGATTTGGTATAACCCCACAATGTGAGATTACAGTTTGATGGGTTCATTTTGGATGACAATAATTTAGGGTTCAGTAAGTGTGACCACCTGGAAAATGAGTACATAGAAACATCCTGAGTTCTGTTCGCTCTTAAAACCTGCCCAACTCTTTGAGTCATTTAGGGAGTACTGAATTTTTTAAGAAGGAGTAGTGTGTTCCCAGACCTCAACCAGGAAGATGCAGTAGAATGGGGAAAATGGTGGTATATTAATGTTTTTTCCCTTTAAGAAGGAACACCACAGAGGGAAGGGGTCAGTCCCACAGCTGATTCTGCTTTGCCAGATTCTGCTTTGCCTTTATCTTTCACAGATACTGAGTTGTGCTACAGGGACACCTCTAGGACCTGAGGACACCAGAGGTTTCTCTTTTTAAAAATACATGGTTAAGAGTGCCAGGAGAGCACAAAGGGAAGGCAGAGCTTTCTGAGCTTAGAAACCATTGTCTAATAGACTGAACTCTGAACAGAGTAAGCATTGGGTTTATGGCCAAAATGGGAGAAGACTGAAGGGAAGAGGACACTGCTGTGTCTTAGAGAACATTCAAGAAAATTTTGCACCTAAGTTTTGCCATTTTTCTGTGGATTTGTATACCTTTGGGGATTTCTTAAAATAGTATGTGATTCACTCCAGCAGCCTCTGCCTTATGTAAGTCTTAGATTGATCCTTGACAGCTCCACCACCTGGAGTGATGAACTAGTTCTCGGCTTTTGTTCTTGCTGGGCATGCAGGCTGAGCTTCCAGGTGCTTTTGTGTGTGCTGCTGGGGTGGGAGTGAGAGGCAGATTAATACTTTCTACTGAAACCTCAAGTAGTTTAGTTCAAAATGTATTGTTTCTATATTCTCGTTTTTTAGAGAACTGAAATACACTATTCACTATACTAGATGTTAGTGTTAAATGAAGCAGACAAATTCTGCCAAGCTCAATGTTTGAAAATATATTTGATATCTGATCAGAGACAAGAAATTAAAAAATATGTTTAATGCTGAAGAAAAGCAAACAATACCAACAAAACACATGCAAGTACCCTGTAAAATACAATTTATGAATACACCATGTATGTAACGGATAAAATGGCAATTTCTTGTGTTTTAAATCTTCAGGGATGTGTTTATCCCTGAATATCAATCTGTAAACAAAATGTAGGTCTCTGGAAATGTGTTGAAGTGGGCTGTTTAGAAAAATTAGCCTTCATCTTGGTGATCAGCTTTGGATCTAACTGAGTATCCCAACTCAGCTCTCTGGTGAATACCCTTATGGAGAAAATGTGGCCAGTATGTAATAACTGATGGAAGTTTGTCCTTGGGGAAGAAGGCAAACCCACAGCATCCCAGATTACTTAGTTGTAGTTTAAAAAAAAGAAAAAAAGAAAAACCCAAACAACAAAAAAAAAGCAAATCCCAAAACCAACATCAAAAGCCACACAATTGAAAAAATAGGAAATGGGCAGAAATTCACTAGCCCAAATTTCTCCTCTAACACACATGCACTGCACTTCTGAGTAGATCCCCCTATTTCTAATTAAACAGGCTTCTACTTACTCCTTTGCTAGAGGCGTTTTTGTTTGATTAACAGAACAAAAGGTTAATCATATAAATTTGCCAGCTCATAGCGTTCTGAAGCAGGAGAGAATAGGTGGCTCCTTGTTCCCCCGGCTCGGCTGCCAGTCAGGTTTGCTCTGTGCAATGCAAACACGGAGCTTTCCCTCAGGCCCCTCTGACATACTTTTCTCGAGGTATTCTTGGTGGAAGGTGAACGTTCCTCATGTTTGTGACTTCAGCTGTCTTGATGGAAGTTTGTAGATCACGTAATAGATATGTGAGCTGTGCAGGGGATTGTCACTTTTTCTCTGTAAGGGACTATAGCAGACATGCAAATCCCTGCCCAGTTAGGAAGGAGCTCTAATTGCTCCTACCTAATGTGCATCTATGAATAAAACACAGAGCAATGGAGTTATTAATGAAATCATGCCATACTTGGAAGCAGGTGGTTCAAAGTTTTTCTTAATACCATGTTAATAAGATCTTTTATAATTCCTTGTCTGCATTTACCTGGTAATTACAGCTAGAATTCTCCTGGACAGACTGGTTAGCAGCTAGAATTCTCCTGGACGGACTCTTAGTTATGATTTCCCCATCCCTTTGTTGTAAGGAATGGTTCACACTTGAAGCAGCACTTTCATCTCTGCAAGTGACCTACATTTATGGTTATGCTTGCAATAAGGGGAAAAAAAAAAGGGCATCTTTGAATAGACACACTGAGAGTATAAAATGCAAAAGTCTCCTCTGACTTGTCTTCATTTGGGAGCTCTGAAATTCCCTCAATCTTAGTGCACTCTGTGCTTGCCATCTCTGGAGCCCTGGTGTGTGTGCACCTGGCAGCACAAACGCAGCCCGAGGTGCTCTGCTACCGGCCGGCCCCGCCCCCGGTCCCGGTCCCGGTCCCGGCCCCGGCCCCGGCCCCCTCNCGGCCCCGGTCCCGGCCCCGGTCCCGGTCCCGGCCCCCTCGCTCGGCGGCACAGCCGGTGGCTCCTGCCGGGTGGGGAGAGTCTGGGTACGCTGCCCACTTGTTTGGTCTTTCGGCTGGAGGAATAATTTTTCAGTTCCCTTGCCATACTGGGAAGAAAATTGCTTCCTTGAGATTAGACTGAAAAGCCTGTTAGAAATGTTTGTTTTGGCAAAATCTGATGAAACATTTGATCTCACGTAACATTTCTGACTATTTTCCATGAATTATAAAACGTTCTCTAGAAATAAATTTTGGGCAGTTTCTCAACAGAACAGCCTTGTCGGGTTCATACTTGGTAATTTTTAAAACACAAGATGTTTTTATGTCTTTTCAAATCTTTATCCCTAATGGAAGAAAATTTTGCAAATTCCACATGAATGCAAAATCTGTGAACTGCCCTCTTCACACACAGTGTCCCCGGGGTGTAGTTACTGTTCTTCAAGAGCTGCTTGGTCTGCAGGTGTGTCCAGGGGATGCTGATGTTGTGAAAGCCATCCTGCTTCTCAGCTGCTTTTGTCAGAAATATGGAGACTGAACTCAGATTGCGTGCTGAGATTTCCAGGAGTTGGGATAGATGGTTTCCGGGGGTGGAGAGCGCTTTGTTCTCTTTTCTTGGGTTTTAGGAATGTGTGTATGAGTCAGTCACATCTAAATGGATCCCCTGTATTCAGAGATTATGTGGGTGATGTCTAAAGCGCTGTAAATTGCGGTTCCTCTAATAACTCTTTTGCCTTACCTATCCTTAATACTTAATCTCTGGACACTTAGCTGTGTGGCCACTGATGGTCCACTTGTGACCACACCACCTCTTCCACAACTGCTTGTAATTGAACACCAAATACCAGCTAACCCCAGGTGGATGTGACATGGCAGAAGCAGTTATAAGGGTGCCCATAACCATAAGTATTTTCTGCCCCTAAACTGACAGTGGGCCCCCTCAAACACCAATTTGGTGTATAGCTGAAAATGCTCTTCTCTCTGGTATGTAGGTTTACAACCACCCCATGTAACCAGCAAGAGTGCTCGTGGTGGAGGTAAAGGAAGTGAATAAAACCAGCTTGGTGGGCTTTTCTGCCCCTCACCACCCCTCTGTACTGGGGGGATGCCATAGGGATAATGCCATGGAAGTATGGAGATGTATTCAGGTAGCTTCTGTTTATAGGCGGCGAAGATGCACATAAATCCCCTGGCTGAGTGATTCAGACCTGTCAAGGCTCATGCATTATGCACAGGACTTACTCAATTAGCCCCTGCCACAGAGCTCTAGCTCGGGCACTGGTGAAGGTGCTGCCATGGCCCTTTTCCCAGCTCTGTACCGTGGGAGTTGGGTGCAGCTGCCTGGTCCCTGCTGTCCCCGCAGAGCCCAGGGTGCCGCACGGCTGCCCAGGGAGCTCCGCTGGCAACACACCTTCCCTGGCCTGGGCTACAGCGGCTCGCTCTTCTGTGGCCCTGGCAGCTGAGATTCCTGCAGCGGATTAGAAGAAACCATGAGGTTAAAGGATATGGCAAAGACCTGTGTTTGTCATTAAAGTTTCACCAGAAGACAGAAAGCTGCTAAGTCTGTTGATTTCAAGAAGTAATAACCACAAAAGACTTGCATCACAGTGTCATTAGTATACATAGGGCTGAAGATAATTTTATCATCAACTTACAAACGATGACTTGTCATTTACACCCGGAGCAGGTATTTGCAAGCAGAGCTTTTTCTCCAGGCGCCTGTGCCCCGGGGAGGCGCGCGTGGCGAGGGCAGTGCCGACGGCTGAGCACAGCGCTTGCCTCGCTGGGTAACGCCGGACTCCTTCGGAAAATGTAGAAGACCTGCTAAGTCAACAAAAATAAGACAGATTTATGCAAATCACCAGGGCTCTCTCTTGGTTTGGTTGGGGTTGTGGGGTTTTTCTTGACGTTGCCTTTTTGTTCGGCGTATTAGCATTCCTCTGAGACGAGTCCCCCTTTCCGCGGGTTTCCCGCAGATGCTTAAGTGACACCAGCGGTGTTGTGTCCCCCGTGCGCTGACTGTGCCCGTCTGTTTTTTGTCCCGGCAGCGATGCACCTCCTGGGGCTGAACTGGCAGCTCCAACCCGCCGACGGACACACCTTCAACAACGGGATGCGGCCCGGGCCGCCGGGCGCGGAGGACGGGGCGACGGTGCCATCTGGAGGCAGAGGTGAGGCTGCGGCTCCGGGCCCTCGGCACCGGCTTTAAAGGGATGTTTTCCCACGGAGGGGTGTTGTGGGATCTCTGTTTGAGGCTGGTTTGAGCATCGCTGGTGTTTTCTGCGTGTTTGCTGGTTCGCTGTTCGGGTGCGGCTGTTCCCGCTCTGGCCCTGAGTGCACAAAATGATGTGATTTCTAGAATCTCATCTACTAATGAAGATACGCTCCCTCAGGCACTAATGAAGAAATGCTCAGTCAGAAAATGTGTTTTACCAGCTGCACGTGCTCTTTCCAGGTATAGTTAAGAGAGCTCAGAGACTGGACTTAGTAGGCAAGCACATTTTGCTGCTTGGGACAAGTCAAGGACATGGGCTTCCAACTGGGACCAAACTCCTGGTTTTAGTTCTTTCTCAGATGCAATTCTAATAGGACAGACCAAGGACAGCAGAACCATAGTAAATCACCTGTCCTGTCATACTAGTGTGGTCAGTGTGGGCAACAAAGGGATTCTTTCTCTCCTAAAGAAAAACTCTGTTTCAGTTGAGGATGATGGAGACTGGGCAATGAGAAGAATCAGGGGAAAATATAGAAATACTTCCTTAAACTGAGAAAGTATATATTATGATTACATTTTCATGTCATGAAAAGGACTTTAATAGTTTAAATTGAGTCCTTTTTTTAGTGGTGTGGTTCAGGTGTTTTCTTTCCTACATTGCAATGAGGCTTTTTCTGGCTATTACAAAAATTATGGCATGAAGACAGAACAGAACATGTCAATTAGTCAAAGCACTTCACAGGCCATAGTGCACTGGGAAGGTAGAATGAGAGTGGACTGAAACAGAAGAGAAGTAAAAGTGGTCAACAGAAGAATTTTGGTCAGTGCTGACCACCTATGGTTCATGTTCAACTTGCTGGTTGCTGAAGCTAATGTTCAAAACAAATGCTGACACAAAATACTTCCATTGGGTGTATTTTCCCGTTGGGAAAACATCAGTTAAAATCGAGATGGGTAAGGAAGCTGGGGTGTTCTTTGATGTGCCTGATCATTTCAAAGTTTTGCTTCTCTTTTCAATAAACGCTGCTGCTGCATCTTGACATCTTCACATTTTCCATGGAGGGACTAATTTTGGCTGCTTCTCTGTCATGAATTCCTACATCTTACTGCTTGCAGAAAAACCTGTAGATTTTCAGACAGCAGTTTGTTGGTTTGGCTTTCATCTCTGACTGACTGTAGGTCAAACTAGACGAACAGCACATCCCTAAGTACAAGGCAGAATGTTTATATTACTGCTGAACTTCTTCCAGATTGTGCACAGGTGAGAGACCCTATGGTTTTAGGCAGGAACCTGAAGAGCTCAGGCCTGCAATTACGGTCACTTAGCAGACAACTGCAGTGCTTAACACGTGTCCAAATTCCCTCCCCTGCAGCTTTTTGTTGCCATCTCTGTGCAAATATAGGGCAGCAGGATTGTTGAATTGGAATGTGCTCATCTGCCTGGGGCACTTCAGTGCAAATTCTGGCAGTTTATCCCAGCCCCACTCTAATTAGCTTTGCACATTTGAAGAGGCTGAGATGCCGGCTGTTTTGGCAGTGGTAACCTCCTGTAGAGGAGACAGAACTGCTAGTTATGTCTTAAATTGCCGCAGTTAGCTTTCCTCAGAGCATGTTGGAAAAGTTTACTTGCTCTTCTGACATTTTGTAGAAGGTTGCTGAAATGTTGATAATCCAGGGGAAGGTGAGAGAACAATACTTAGGCAGGTAACCCTCCACAGTGGAATAATATGAGTGACAGCTTTGGATGAACGCATGGAATATCTGAAAGACAAATGCTCATAGCAGGGAAGGGTGAAAAGTTTTTCTACCTCACCTTTCCTTTTGTTATGTCTGAGTTAATATTGCTGTCCTAGCAGTTTTTAGGAAAGCCTCTGACAGCTTTTAACACAACAACCATTTCGGGACTCAGGCCTCTGGCTGTGGAGAATGACCTTTCTATAATTGACCCAGCTCAGGATGGAGCCGTTCTTTTCAAAACATGGGTCTCCCAAAAAAATCCTTTAACCCCCAGACTGAGAACGGCCACTTAAACACAAGCTGTGCATACTCAGCAAGCAAGGCATTTTAAAGTAGAGCAATTTGAACAGGGAATAGAAAAAAAAAAGCAGATATTTCAATTTGATCTGCTTGTTCCTTATTAAGAGACTAAATTCTGGTATGAAATAATAAAACTGCAATTTACAAAGAATGTAAATTACTTTATTACTGCATTTTCCTATCTTAATGAAAACAAAATTCACTATTAAGATAACACAGTTGCAGGTTTTTTGTAATTACATACTACATCTCTCTAATACTGGCTATGTCTGAAGAGTAGGCAAGTGCAATGGGTAGAGAAATCCTCCGTGTTGCTGTAAAACTGCAGGTGAAATCTGCAATGCTCTGGCTCTAAACTAAGCACAGGAAAGCTTGCACCTTTTTTGCACCTTTTGGGTTGGTTGGTTTTGTTTTGTTTTATTTTGTTTTTTTCCTGTAGCTTCTGGAAGTTGTGCTGAACTGGGAGTTCAGATTAAGAGACAAGAGTAGAGAAAAATTCCTTTCTTAATACAAATTATAAGGTAGTATCCCTTCATAGCACATAAAACCCCCAAAGTTGGCACTGCTGTGGAATTCTGGAATTGCTACAGGGATGAGAGAGATAGTAATGACATGGGAAAAAAATTGCTGAGAGGGAAGCCCATTTGTCTGTTACAGTTGCATAAGGATAATGTTAGAATTTTGGTATAATGAATGTAAATTACGGGGACAGGGGAAGGGGAAATAAAAGCATGTTTTGGAATAATTGCTTTTTCACAAAGAAATGAGCTTAGATGACCTTATGGGATTTTTCTGTGCCTAGATACTGTTAATCTATGCCAAAGATATATTCTACATTTAAAATTATGCGATAGGCTAGACACAAATTTCCATAAAGTGTGTGACTATGTATGTGCCGTTTCCTTTCTAATTGACAGAATATACTGTCAAAGTCAACTTTAATAATTTCAGAGGACACCCAAGATAAACTACCATTTATGTGGAAATATCCAAACTAACTCCAGCTGCAGATCCAAGTAAAGAATGCGTCGGTGTAGAGTTTTTTCTGTTGATGACATATTGTCTTTGGTGAGCTTGCAAATCCAGTAAAATGTCCACTAATTCAAAATGTACTTAATATTTATCTTGATTATTTGCTATAGTAACTTTCTATAAAGCTGAAAAACACAGTAGGAGATTGTGGTCTCTGATCCTAGGAACCCACATTTTAAAAGATAGCAAAGATAATTACAAGCAGTGATTGTGGACCTGAAAGATCACTTCGGTTACCATAAATATACTAACTAGTTGGAAAAGGTAGATTTGAACATGTGTTTTCATATTCACCTAATCCAGGATTTGTGTCTCTTTGGACCAAACAGCTTGATCCAGGTTCATGCTCAGTTTATGAGATATTTCACTAAGTCTACCAGAGTGTGTGTGGATTTTGAAAAGACAATTACAGTTAATCAAACAGCAGAGTATTGAAGTGTTGTGAAAAATACCTGTTTCCAGTTATCAGATTCAGCATTTTAAATATAATGGCAATAACAAAACAAAGACAGTTAAATTTACTGCTAAATATGACACAGTCTTACTTGTTTGAGATGAGAGAGGGGGGCAAAAACAGATTTCTACTGCCCTAGCAGAAATTTGCCTTGAATAGCTATGGACAGCTAAATTTGGCAGTCACTCTGAAGCTGTCTAGGTTGTCTTCAGCTCTCCAAAGGATTTTGAGACCTCTGCCAGATGCTGCACCTCTGAGTCACATTTTGGGTTGCACGCAGAAATTATTGTTGTCTAATTGTTGAGATACTTAATTAGCTGTGCAGCAGACAGGCAATGGTAAAGGAATAATAGAATTATTAAATGGGAAGATATGGCACCCTTACTTATTGATGAGTTGGGGATGCAGATAGAATAGGCCCTGACTTGAAAGCCTGAGACACTGGTGCTACACACAGCCGGGTTTCTGCTGCAACCAAATCCTAGTCCTTGGGCAGCGTAAGGGCTCAGGAACAACTGGAGGGAACTCTTTGGAAAAGACAAAAAGGTAGAAAACTAGTAACTCATTAACCATGTAAACAACATGAGTCTTTTGGTTTCTACTCCTTCCTTTCAGATGCTTTAAACCAGGTGATCCAAATGTAATAACAATCAATGTATTTTAAATGTCACTTCCGTTACCTCCATTCAATTTAATCAAGACATGCCATCATTTTCCAGATGAATTAATCTTATTAAGTAGTTATGTGGCTAATGTAATGTAGATCTTAATTAACACATTAGCGAGCAGAAGTAATATGGACGCTCTGAAGGCTTGTGGATATGGTCTTCTGAAAAATACCAAGCTCTGGGGCTGTCTTAGCAGAAGCAAAGTATTTGGCTAAGTTGAACAGAACAGAAGAGGAGTTTTATTTTTGTGATTTTTATTTTATTTTGATGGTCATGAGTTCCCATCTTTAAAGTTAAGTGACGAGGTGTATTATATCAGAGATGATCATTATGTTGATGTGGAAAATCATGCTAGTATGTTTTGGTCTTGTAAAATGCAGCAGACTAACAGATCTTCCTTTTGTTTCAGTTATCGTTTGCTTTTGATTCTGAAAATACTTAATATTGGTGAAGCCTTTCCCCCATGAATGTCAAGAGAGACTGAAATTTTTAGGTGTCTCAGGGTATTCAGGCATGTTTCTTAATTCCACCTGCAGGGTGAGATTGGCTGCAGCTGAGCTGGAGCAGTGGTTTTAAGCACACACTGTCTTTGCAGAGTATCTTTCCGTTCTCCACAATAGAAATGTGGGATAGTAGCCAGAAAACCTAAGATTTTTATTTTGTTTCAGAAGCTGGTTTACTAGACTCCTGAAAGCTCATACAAATTCAGAAGCTTTCTTTCTCCTCACTTCACAAAATATAGCTCATTAGTACCTCAGCATCTTCAGCATAACTGAAGTTCAAGATGTGTCACAGCAGCTTCTCCAGACGCTCTCATTTCCTGGCTTTCTACTTTATTATAGCCGTGGGAATTTGTCATCAGCAGTCAATCTATTGTACACATTTCAAAAAGAGTCTGTTTTCACTTGGGTCCTAGGGCACTTAGGTATTAGTTGGAGATATTTTGAAGCATAAGTTCATATAGGAAGGGATCAGTGTGGTATCAGTGCATAGCACTGATTTTTCCACAGAAGAAATTTGTATAGAAAAGGCAT
>VZTM01034117.1:186573-312750 GCA_013400555.1 Jacana jacana | reverse complement strand
GTACCCTTAAAATCTGTGATTAATGGATATTTTCTGTGGTTTTGTGGTCTTTTAAGTGTCTGTTGTAATAATTCTAAAATGAATGTATCACCATGTTGTTTGGAAATACAGAGTAGGAAATCAAGCATTGCTTTATCCTGTAGCTTGAAAGCACTAACTCTCCACGTATCGCCCTCCATGTTTAAAATATGTGTAGCCTCAGAAGCATCCTGTTCTGCTGAGAACAGAGGGATTTACACCATGTTTTAAAGCTTGACTTTTTCATGGGCTGGAAGCCAGAGCACTCAACCAGAAAGGTCTTCTATCTTGTCTTCAATAATGCATGCTGAAGAACCATCGAATGGTGGATTTTTACTAACCACAACACAAGGGAGAAAGACTTGTAGATAAGTCCCTGTTTTGGGCAGAGAGAACTCAAAAGGCAGCACGTGAGTTGTATACCTTTCAAGAAGAAGAGGNTTCATAGCTGCTTAATTGATTCTCTCCTGTTACTGTATTTGATTAGTAAAGAGCAATTACAAAATTAAAGGGTTGTAGGGACTAGAAGATTGCAGATGCTCCGCAGAAGAAGGTTCACAGCCTTCTTCAAATAGAGTGGCCAAATTCTTAGGTACTGATTGAACTAGCAGGCAGACTCAGAAAGTGAAGTTACGGTTTGATTTAAAGGGTGGCATTACTGCAGATGTTCATCTTGAATGCATAAAAATATCTGTGTTAAAAGTTGTTATCTCATTTTGTTTGTATTTGCTTTTATTTTATAGGACCATGGGTCACTAGGAATAGCAGCATAGACAGTGGAGAAACAGAAGTTGGCCGCAGGGTCACCCAGGAAGTGCCCCCAGGAGTTTTTTGGCGGTCTCAGATCCATATCAGCCAGCCACAGTTCCTGAAGTTCAACATATCCTTAGGGAAGGATGCTCTTTTTGGTGTTTATATAAGAAGAGGACTCCCACCATCACATGCCCAGGTACATTATAAATGTATTTGTCGGCTTTCAATGTCAAAATGCAAAAGTTTAGGGCATCTGTGTTAGATTTATGGTGGAGCATATGGACCTCAAGCTTAGGGATTCCTGGGAATTACTTAAGCTGTGATATTTGACTGAATACCCTGATAGTATGATTCCTGATTTATTACATACCTCGACAGTACATTGATAAAAGAAGTAATCAATGATGGTCTTCCCTGTTCAGATATTGAAGGTAACTTACAGTTTGGCACTCAAGGTTTTCAATCTCCAACAAAATCTTGGCACCAGATGGGATAAATCTGTCCAGTTGTAGACCAGTCAAAAATGTTGATCAGCCTTAAGAGTATGAAAGCAGTGTATATAGTTGGAATGCATGCATAGGTGGATGTGTTAACCTGTAGTTTTTTATCTTCATAAAAGCTTTAGTCTCCACAAGCTGTTGGAATGGCACCTCTGGGGTATGCAACAGACTTTGGTATCATGGCTGTCCAGCCACATTAGAGAACATGCTGCAGTGTTATGTGTTTGAGAGCTTTAAATGTGCTGCTCTTCCTTCAAGGACAGTATTTAGGTGTAGTATTTGACTCAAACAGGGGGCAAGGCTTGCAGTCGGGAAACCCGGTTCTCAGTTTCTAACCAAGATGAGAACTCAGTAACCCTGCATTTCTACAGTGACACTGTAGTATAGTACAGAGCTAAGGGCTGTAGGTAAAGATAGTTTTAAAGTGAGTGAGACCCAACTTAAATTTGTTTTAATTTCTTTGCTGTGAGAAGATACACCTAGATTTTCTGTTACAGACAGAATTGGTTTTCTTAGATTGAAAAATCATTCATTTGAATTGGAAGGGTTCCCATTTACTTAGATTAGAACTGTAATGAGAAATAATACATTTGCAGTTACGCATTCTAAAAGGAAAGAGCCTCCATTTTTTAGTAGGAAGGTAGAAATAGCACCCAGGTTTTGGAAAGACCCCCTTCCTTCGTGCAAGTGCCTACTGCTAAAAATCTGTTTTCCATTCAGAAAGGATTACCTAAACTTAAAATGCAAAATGCTTTGTAGTATTTTGGTTTCCATAAAGAAAACAGAACTCCATGATCCCTTTTGGGGAAGCTCTGTTTAACATTTCTAGTTGTCTTGCCCTGATTTGCAAATTGCTACTACTTTTTCGGGGGTTTTTTTGGTTTTTTTTTCCCCATCTAACACAATGAATTGTAATTACAGAAATGGTTAAAATGCATGATCTAAGCTAAAAGCCTAGAGGCTCTAACATAATTGCAGTTACATATGCCATATAGGGAAGGTATATCCATATTGCCTGCAAGAGAATATCAACCCGAAGTGAACTGTGTCCATGTGCACATGGTACAAACAGTGAACCAGTTAATTTTCTGGGGAAAACTCCACTTATATCCACTGAAGTTTGGATCGGCTTCTGGATGAGAGGCAAATTTATGGAACTGCTCTGCGTTGTCTCTCATTCCCTGGTGTTTATTCTTGCCTGTATTCTGAATTGAGACCTAAAACCTTTAAACAGAGTTGGGAGGAGAGAAAAGGTTTACATGGGTTTATGATCTCTACTTCTAAGAATTTGAGAACAAGGAGCTTTGAGTATCCAAACTCCATCAACTTCCAGTAGTATGCTGTTTTAAAATGCTCTGTGAGCTATTGAATAAATACATACCTGTCTGGTAAGAAATAAGGATCACCAGTCCACATCCAAAGGAGGAGAGGGCAAGTGGTTGATTTTCCATATAGCTAGAGGTTAACATACAGCATCCTGAGCTGATGACTAATTTTCAGCCACTTCCAGATATCCATGCAACACAGAGATAACCACAGAGTATGTTCCAGGGTGGGAGCCTTTCTTAAGAATGTTTCGGTTTTGGCTGTAATGTTTTAATATGTTGTCTTCTTTAACTCTTGTGATGATGTAATGGCATAATTCATTGAGTGTATCTCATTGGATTCAGAACTTTGGCACTCATTTCCCCTGTCAATCCACCATAAAAATGCCAGCAATTTAGTTGAGGGAAACAGAAGTATAAATCCTGAGTGAAAAGAGCTGAGAGCAACTAAAGCTCCTAAGCAAACATGGCAGTTTGCTATAAATCCAAGTTAGTTTTAATTGTCTAAGACATGATGGAGGTATGCCTGTATCTTTTACAAGAAATCTAGTTGGATATGTAACTGGTGATACAAAATATTTTTTTAATTCAAGCTAAACTGTTGCACTGTCATCAGATGTAATTGTTCCGGGTTTCTGAGAGGACTAGATCAGGCAAAGTTGCTCTTCCCTCTTTCACTCCACCTTACGTGAATAGGATATAAATTCTATGACCTTTCAGTTGAATTGAATAATGAGAATTTCAACTGTGCTTTCTACTGAGCTGGATTCCTCCTTCAGAGAACCTCTTTTCCAGTCTTAGGAGGAAGCAGTTCCAACCCTCTTCCATGACTGGAGTTAGTGAATCCCACCAGTATGATCTGCAGAATTGCTTTCCCGTATTCATGCCGGGTCCTGGTGCTTGTCGACAGGGTGGTGCAGCTGAAGATTGCTTGGCATTTTTGCCCAGCAATCAACATTCAGCCAAGCTGCTACCAAGAGAAGTGATTTTAGAAAAAGCAAGGCAAGCTGTTACGGACCTGAGTTAGTGAAAAGAAGTGATGTTCTGACAGAAAGGAGCAGAATGGTTCTGTATTAATGGAAATAGTCTGAAGTTGACACCAGACAGTATTTTAAAATTGAAATTTAAAATCCTTGTTTCTGCAGGTTAGGGACATGAGTTTTAAAGCACCAAACAACTACACTTGACAGTTCCTCACTGATCAGCGCTGATATGTCAAGCCAAGTAAAATCCTATGTGGGAGCAAGTCAATAATCAGCAAATTAGGTACATGATTAACCTGAGACAACAAGATGCAGTTCCTGTCTGAGAGCCTGCTGAGATTTAACCTTCTCAGCATTACTGTTTAGCAAATATTCCAAATGCCTGGTTTAGTCAGTCAAAGTGATGTAGCTGTAAACTTGTCTGCTGTGGGGTGTGCGCAGGGAATGGAGCTCTGGAGGAGAGAGGTAAAAATGCAGTTTTGAGTGGCAAGCAAACTGCAAGCAGGAATGCATTGCTTTCAAGCCAGATTCTTCCAACTTGTGTAGTACTACATAGAAATAAAATGTACACTGCAGGCTTGAATGCTAAGTAAGAAATTAGTAGAAGATAGCCATCTTAATAAAATCGATACTGTATAGAAAATGAACTGTAAATGTCAAATAGTGCATAAAGTGACTCTACAGCGATTACAGCAATTATGATGTTACTACACATTGGTAGAACGTTCCAAATGATGCGTGAAATAAGGTAACCTTACAGCAACATCACTGTAATGTCTGGAGAAGGCAATGCGTGGAGTTGTGTTGTTTTCAGTTTCAGCAGAGTCTTCTATACTTGCCAATTTTTCATGTCAAACTGAAAACTGTTTTCATTTAGAGCAGGAAATGGCTTCCTTTGAAACAGCTTGAGTAGCTGGGGACCTTCAGGGTTACCTTGGTTTTCAGCCAGCACCGAGACACATTTAGGTGCTCTGACCACCTTAAAGTTATCTGATGGCAACTGTGCTGTTACCATGGCACGCCATGCTGCGTTGCACCCCGGGTTGTGGCACATTCAGATGTTGAAACAAATCCCTTGGCTGTCGCTATGGGTATCAGATGTTTCATGGGTGTGTTTTAATGAATAATTACCAACTGGATTTTATGAAGAACTAATTTTAAAGCGCTTTGCAAACAAGTGTCCCTGACATATGTTTTCTTGGCTGCTTAGGTCTTACAGGGCTTTGGCATAAAGATGAATGCTAGCCAGAGTGCCAGACATGATTTTCTCCTTCTTCTCCCCCCTCTCTGTTTGAAAATGAATCCATTGTTAAGACAAGAGCTGTAAGAAATCTTTTCAGTTCCTAATTTCAAACACTGTTAGGGATTTTGTGGAGGCACACAAATAATTTCAAATCTAAGAAAAACCCAAAGGTTGTACAGGCTCTCTGCATTTTCAGTCTTGACCCTCGCAAGCTCTCATTGCTTCGCTGCGCTTTCACAACTAGGTCACTTCTCCTGACTGGGCTCAGTTGATCTGTGCTGTAGGGATGGTGTTGTGCAACATGCTCACTACCATATTCCAAAAACTCCAAAATTGTTTTTCTTACTCCTCATAGTTGCTGGAAAATGAAAGTCATTATTAGCCTATCAATAAAATGCATTGGACGACTGAAAGCACTGAATGGAGAAATTATAAAAACAAATTGCTCAGAAAGAACTTTGTATAAGATTTAGGTTTGTAAATAAAAGTACGCAGTCGGGTTTTGGTATGCTGTCTAGTAAAAATACACAAACTCACAGAGAATTTGGAATTTGTTTAGAGAAGTAGCTGGCAAGTTACTTGTTTATATAGAGCTTTAATCATAGTAAGTTCTCCCTCCTGCAAAATTGAACTCTGAAGATGTAGTCATTTGGGATTTCTGGTGCCTTTTTGTTTCTGAGCAGTTTTGCCATTTTTCAGTGACTTGATATGAAGCCATTAAATATAAAGGGTCATTAAAACAGAAAAAAAAACCCAAACCAACAAAAAAAAAGACTCTGCAAAACTTCCACATTATTTCAGAGATTTAGTTTGGTTTGACAGATCCATTCTCTAATTCATGTGATTTATTTGTCTCTTCCTTCGCAGTTGTGTGTGTTAGCTTAAAAATTCCAGTTGTTTCTTAGGGATCATGAAAGTACTTTCATTCTTTTCCCAGATAGTTCTTCTAATCTGTGTGTATTTGTCAGTAAGTAGCTTTAAAGCAAGAGCCATATCTTCTGTGTAAAATTATATCAAAGTAATTAATCATAAGAGTGCAGTAAATCAGAAAAGTAACAGGGTCACAAGAAGCAAAATGATGATTCAGCCAACTATGTGAGGAAATCTCTTCTGGTTATGAATTCACATACTTCCTTGGTGACTCTTCAGTCAGGGATTTGAGATTTGGTGGTACCTGCACCATGCTGAGGCAGTACGATTTGAACACCCAAGGAACCACCAGCAGATGCATTATCTTCCTTCATTTTCCCTCTATCCTGGGAAATCCCAAGAGGGAGAGAAGTTTATTGTTATGTTCTGTACTGGTTTGCATTGGTATGTCACCATTCATAAAGTTACTCAGGTTTAGTCATTTTGCTGTATCCTGAGCATGCAATACTTTTCTACAGTTTGATTGAAGAGGGACAGTAGTGGTCTTAATTTTACCGAAGTTAAAAGTTGTGCCAAGCTACCCGCTCTCACTAGGTCACACCCCGCCAGTGTGAGAGAGATTCTGCAGCTAAAACTACTGCAAGTAGTTTCAGCCTGAATAGTCTTCCCCTTCGATCTTGCCAACCGCTGAGCCTTCTCTGCTGTATGAGGTAGAATCAGCATCAAACAGAGGGGAGGCAGAGGAACCTGCCAGCACAAGCAGAGACGAACAGCATGTGGCCGGTGAGAAATGTCAGCTTTTATTGCTACTTCCTTAGTTGACCCTTTGTGAATGATTGCTCTGAAGAGCAAGAATTCTTTTTCCCAAGTTGTTGCCCGAGTAATAACATTTCCCGAGGAGGTGATGAGTCTGTCCTTAACCTCTGACTGTTGGACAATAGGTTTTAGCAATATTTCCAAATGTCACTGATTGAAGAGATAGATATCTGTGCATTTGGCACCTCCGATTCTCTGAAAGTTACTGACACGCCAGAATTTTCTAAGTCTCCGGTGTGCATTGGCTTAAATGTAGTAATTTACTTCATTTACCTTCTCCTGCAAAAGTCCTGTGTGAAAAAAGGCTCAGGTGGATGGCAGGCTGACATGAACAGTTTGAAACTTTTTATTCCATTTCTCCTCCTCCTTCCCACAATTAAAGGCATGGGAAAGGGTGCATGGTGCACCTGCTGTGACAACAGCTTTCAGCATCAGTAGACCTGGGCTCAAATTCCAACCCTGCCATGGATTTCCTTTGTGCCTGCACACTGGTGTCCGTTCCACAGTCTTAACACAGAATCATAGAATCACTTCGGTTGCAAGAGACCCTTGGCATCATCGAGTCCAACCATCAGCCCTACTCTACAAAGTTCTCCCCTACACAAAATCCCTCAACACCACATCTAACTGGTTCTTAAACACAGTCAAGGATGGTGACTCCACCACCTCCCTGGGCAGCCTATTCCAGGCTCTGACCACTCTTTCTGTGAGCAGTTTTTTACTAATGTTCAACTTAAACCTACCCTGCTGCAGCTTGAAGCCATTCCCTCTCGTTCTATCGCTGATTACCCGCATTTAAAAGTACTTCCATACCTTCTCCCTCTTTGTCAGGCTAAGTGTATCAAGGACTGTATATTGCTCATATATAACTGTTACAAAATTTCAGATCCCAATGCCCAGCTTTAGATGAAGTATAGCATGGCACTGAAGTGTTAAATCGGTCCATCTGTCTGTCTCTTCTACTAGAAGGAAGAATCTTCGTTGCTTTATTGCATGTTGTGTACTGTCTGCTAGAACTCTGCGCTAGTGAATGGAATACAGCGTTCAAGACAGCCTTCTGTGGATGTTTAGGCTGTCTGGAATGCAGGATCACAGTTTTCTGCTTTAACTGAAAGCAAGTGAAGGTGTATGTTTTCTCAGAGCTGTGGCAAGCACGGACTCCGTGTGCTAGAGATGGAGGGAAACGCAGTGAAACTACTGGCAAGCAGGCGCATACCATTACTGTATTTTATTGAACACATACATCTTTCTTTAGACGTGCCTATCTATCTCTATCTACTCTTACATAGATAAATGTGTCTAAAACAAGATGTGTTTTCACAGGGGACTTGTTATACAACTATCAAAAGATTAGATATATTGGTTTTGTTGTTTCTTAAGGGCTTCCCTTAGATAGGGACTACGAGAGCTAGTAAGATGAGCACAGCATTTGCTTGAGAGCTCCAGAATCGCAGACATTCAAGACAGGAAAAAAGGCTTATTAGGATAGCTAGTCCAGCTGCTTTGTTATGCAGAGTTATTCCCTGTTGTAGATTAACCAATATTTCTTCCAGTCCTGTTTAATTGTGTGACGCAGTGGCATCTCCCTTGGGAGGCTGTTACTGAGCTTAATAGATGGGAAGCTTATCTGACCTTCATCTTAAATTTCTTTCTTTTTTTAGTTTCTTGCCATTAATGGTGCCTTCCCTCTGATACTCTAAATAATCACTTGCTCTGTTTGATCCCTTCTCCAAAGATTAATGTCATGTTCTACCTTACTTGGAAACCATGCAACCAGAAATTCTCATTTTCCTTAATATAAGTTCAATTTCTTCAGCCACTTGATTTGTGTTATTCCTTTCCATGCTCCCCCTGGGTTTTGTATCCTACTTGTCCCTGATTGTTCCACGTACAAAACTCAGGTAAGCAACTCTTAGTCTGTGCTGTAAAACTTGTACAGTGTATTTTTATCAGGTGCTGATGTTAGACAGACACATTTCCTGTTTGTGCTGTTCCTGTTTGGTTTTATGTTCTGGGGGTTTCCATTCAATTCCATGTCTGGAGCTACATCTGAGACGTCTGTTCCTCTTGCAGCAAGAATTTATTGTAGGTGATTGTTAAGAAAAGGGTGCGTGTTTCATAGGTTGAAGATTCCCAGCTTTGAAAGCTTTTTAAGAACCTAAAATCTGATGGGTCAAATAGTTGATTTCAACTTCTTTCTCAAAACCAGCCTGTCAAGAAATACCATTTGTGCATTTTTTGATCACCTCTGCAGAGCAAATATGCATAATCTGATGTCACTGTTTAAGAAAGGATAAGAGCCACAGAATCTCTGTGTGTTCCATGGTCAACTAGTAAATATTTGTTTCACATTGACGTATCTTCCAGAAATTTTATGAGGAGGTAAAAGAGAAAATAAAGTGTCAGATTTTTCAGCTGCAATATCATTCTGTATTCAGGTTTGTTTGTTTGGGGTTTTGTTTGTTTGTGTTGGTTTTGTTTGGGTGGGGTTTTTTTTCTTTTCTTTTTTTTTTCCCCCCCTGTTTTTTTACCCTGCAGTATGATTTCATGGAACGCTTGGATGGGAAAGAGAAATGGAGTGTGGTGGAGTCCCCCCGGGAACGTCGAAGCATTCAGACCCTTGTGCAGAATGAGGCTGTGTTTGTTCAGTACCTGGATGTGGGTTTGTGGCACCTGGCGTTTTACAACGATGGCAAGGACAAAGAAGTGGTCTCTTTCAGTACAGTTATTCTGGGTAGGTATCTCGACAAGCTGATCCCTTTCTCTTTCTGTTTCTGTTCAGGAGATTGAGTCAGTTAATTAGCCATATGCGGTCTCACAGCTTACTGCTCACCTGATAGTGGGTCATCTCAGCAACACGGTGGAATCAAGAGCAGAAGAATATCTAGCCTATGACCCGAGAAGCCTGCAGTTTTGTTAGAAGAATAGGGTTAGATTTAGTTGAAAATCAAACTGAGTCTAAATTCTCCAAGCTTTATTACAAGATTTGTTGAACCTTGAAGCATGTAATGAACATTGCTGCATGTCTTGTCACAGTGGCATAAATAATTCTGAGGTAGTCTTATGTGGTATTCTGTCCTGGATGGTGAAGTGTTAAATGGCTCTATGTTGTATAAATCTGTAATTCCTGTAAGTTTAGGGAAAGAGAAACTGCAAAAAGTCCAAGTGAGATTTTTAAGCTTGATAAAAAATAGTTGGAGGTCTTTTCCAGCCATCAAGCTATTTTTTTTTCCTTTTGCATTTAGTATAAAATTAAGTTTGTTGGCTTAAGGCCTAAAGGGTGTAGGAGGATAGCCAATACTACATCATTAAGTATGAATATAATTGTTTCTGTTAATCTCAATTAAGATGAAAAAAAGATATCTCTTCTGTATGTGGTTTTGCAAGAGCTACTAGGGTGCTATGCATGTTGAGATATATATATGTATGTATATTTTCCCACAGAAGGCTTTTTCTGCCTCTGTAAATTCAACCAGAACATTTGTGCTTGTATCTTCTTATGTGCCTAATGTGCTTAGAAAACCTTCAGATGCAATAAACTGTCCTTAAAAGAGTTGCCTGGTCTAGGCTACAGCTTGCAAGACCATCAAAGGTCTAATAGTCAGGTAGACTACTTGATAGTGCAATAATAGTAATTGGACTGAAAGGTGGAGAAAAGTATAGTGTTTCATCCAGTTCAGAGGTTCTTCTACACACACACACACACACACCCCTAGTATCAGATGGTTCACAATCAAAGGATCTGAGTCAGATGAGTGTTTCTCTGATGTGGAAGAGAAGAAAGAATAACAGAAATTATGTTAACTCCTAGACAATACTAAATTTACCATGATTTTGAATACATAGAAAATGTTCTTGTGTGCAATGAAGCAAAATAATGAATAAATGTATAGACAAGCTTCTTTGTGAGACAAATTGGTATCTTTGAGCATTATGTTTCAGTTTTGCTTTTCATTGTTTACATGAATTATTTCAAGAAGCCAAGCTAATGACATCTCTGAAAATTTGCTTTAGAGGTTTTTATTTAGTGTCCTGTAACTGTGAAATTAGATTTAAAGTTGTGCTTGAATTTTTTCTCTTTTCAGTTTAATTTGACAGAAAAATACTCTGTCTGGTTCTGCTAATTCCAAATCCAAAATTCACTTTCTGTGTTGTACAGCTGCTCTTCGTTTGGTATCTGGGACTGACAGAGCCCTGTAGTTTGGGCCCACAGGGAGTAATAGTGAGGATTAACAACATTCTGATCAGATTTTTTTGTTCCAATAACTCAGTGTTGAAAACATGTTCCACTGAAATCCAACAGCTTTCAAATGAAAGTGGTCTTAAAAACTAATTTCAAAATTGGAATTTTATTTCTAGGTTGTTATTATGCAAAGTAGTGTATATGTTATCCAAATAACAGCAGAAGTTGTAGAAAGTAAGTATTTTGGTACAGTTGAAACATTATTAGGCTGGTGTGCTTACTCTTCTCAGGGTATTACACTTCCATCAGTCACTTAAACTCTGGTGTTAAACCTTGACCTCTGTTTTTACAGAACTCTGCTTCATCCTCTTTCACAGCTACTTGCACCCTTTTTTCCCCTTTTTTTTAGGCTAAAGTATGTTTGTCAGAGCAAAAGAGCTCATCTTAGTCATGTTCAGCAGGTATTTGTGTCAGCTTAATTAATGAGGCCTTAAAAGTCTGTAGAAGCAAAAGAAGATGCACTCCTTAGGATAATTAGCTTCATGTGGAGGAGTGGTTGTCCGAGTTCAGAGTCTCATTGCAAAAGGGAGATTGTGGGTTTTCCTGATGAAGCGTTACGTTTGCTACGTAATATGAATTCAGACATAGCTGTAGAGGTCTACAGAGGCAGTGCTGTCTACCTGCTGGAACAGGGGGCTGGAGTACTGGACTTTGAGTTCTAATGGTGCTCAGAGACTTAATTCGTGACTTCAGTACATCACTGGATGTCTGCGCTTCATCATGCTGCCATAAAGCTCAGTACCTCTTTGCTTTGCCTGAACTCTGTGGTGTTAGTATTATTGGGGATTGTTCTTCTAAGTATTGAAGACAAAATAAAACGAAGAAACAATAACCAAATAATTTGTAGCCTAAATAGGTACCAGCTAACGTGCCTGTGATGCTTGTATTTCAGATTCAGTGCAAGATTGCCCACGGAATTGCCATGGGAATGGCGAGTGTGTATCAGGGGTTTGCCACTGTTTCCCAGGATTTCATGGAGCAGACTGTGCTAAAGGTATCGTTTTCCCTGTGTTTACAAATAACCACAGTGTGTGCTTGTGATGTGTGGATCCACAGTGCCTGCTAGATCAATATGCTCTTTTTAGTCTTAGATCTCTTAGTTAAATATGATCAAGTTTTGCTATGTTGCTGATGAGCTTGCATAACTACAACTTTTTTTGTGTCAAAGGTAGTAGGCAAAAATGGCAAAAAAAGACTTATTTTTTGTAAAAGTGGATGAAATATCATCGATGCTTTCTGATAATCGTTAACTGGTCTGCAGCAGAAGACATTATCTGCATTGGTAACATGTAATCGACCTTCTGGCTTGGCCAAGCCTTACTTCTAGTACACAGCATCTTTCTTGCATATAAAATTACTCTTTGACCAAAGGAAGTTTGTCTTTAGGAAAGTAGCACTTTATAAAGTCTTAAACCTTTTTTAAAATGCTGATTGCAAATTATAACAACTAAAAGGGAGATGCATGAACATCAAAAATCTAAAAGACTTCTATGGATTGGCAGCATGTGTTTACTAAGTCTTTCTGAGAATTTGGGATAGATGTTGTAGGGAAAAGATTCATAAAGGAGGACCTCTGTGGTTTATGCAGCTGGTATCACGTATGTTGTCCAAGATTAATGACTTGGTTGTATTCCCTGCTGTTCCTGAGCACAGTCATAACATGGTACAGTTCTCTTCCTTCTTAGTTTGTGTGAGATTCAGGCACACTTCAATATTGTGTGCTTACAGTTGTTTTCCCCAGGGATAGGTTCGTTTGTGTTCAAAGGAGGAAGGCCTGGTGTTTGAAAGCTTTTTTGAAACGCCTTAGAAATGGGCTTGTTTCTTCTTAGACTCCTGATCTAGTCCTGGGAAAGTTTGTTGTCCCCTACCTCTTCTCCTGGTGTAGCAGGGTGGCATCCATCATACCCGTGCATGTCTATGAAATACTCCTTCAATAGCTGTTACGGTTGTACTGGAGTGAGTGATTTCCAGTCTGTATCTCCCTCTTTGGCTCTTGAAGGTGCTCCAGTAAAAAGAAGAAGCCCCAAGGGCCTTTAAAGCTAATGATGTTAGTTCAGTGCTAGACCTCCTCATTTTAAAGAACGCGTGCATGTTGTTTGATTAACCAAGAAATTAAGAGGCTTGGCAAACACATAGAGGAGATATCATCTGTCTATTACAAAGTAACTGGTGTGATAATGTGTGCTATAACTACACACCCAGAGCTACATGCATTTCTGTGCTGTTAACCTGTGAAAGTGTATGCATGCAGCGACGGTGTGCTTCACACATACGTGGCCATTAAATCAGCTCATTTGCATTTTGAGTTGTGGAGCAATCCTGCATTCTGTACTGGAGCTCCGTGTAACACTGCGTTCTGTGTTATTGCTAGAAGACACTTTGTTCAGGCTACGTCAGATAAAGAGCTTTTCTATAGGGAACTTGTCAAACTATCTGTCAGGCTTCTACCCCTCAGTGCATTCCCTCTGCTTCCCTCCTTGTCCTTTCTGTGTTGTCTCACTCCCTTCAAAAGCAGAAATGGTTCCTTGGAATCTCCTTTCAACTCTCTTAGTGTTTTCTTGTCAGACATCATGGTATTTCTAAAGAACAAAGAAGCCCGAAAGCCACATGAAATGACAACGTGGGTCCGTTGACAGCGTTCTCGTGCTGCTGAGAGGGAGCACGGAGCTGCACATGGAGACGCTGTGAGACCCACCCCGAAGCGTGTGGCAGGGCTGGGGTGTAAGGGCCGTGTGCCTCACCCGTTTCACAGGCACTGGCGTACCTCTTCTCAGGTCCACTGGTTTTTCTGCTTACTTGATTGGATGTGAGAGCAGTTTCAGAAATCAGAATCTTATAAAAACCAGTAAAATGAGATAGAGAAATAAGTCTTCCGTAGCGTATTCCATATATGTAAGTATGCTTAATACACATTTACCGTAAAGTTAAATTTATATTTAAGCTGTCACAAGCTTAAATATAAATTTATAAATTGGAAAGGTAATGATCTTCCTTCCATCTGAATTTTTGTATACTATTGTTTCCCTAGGAGCACCTCTTCCAAAGTTTCAGTTCTCCACTGTCAAAGAAATTCAGGCAAGACTCAAATAGGGAAACGTGGAGGAAGTGTGAACAAGCTCCTCCAGTGGCTTGTGAAACTAGATTCATGCAGTAACACAGCAATCCAAGTGCTTCACATGGGGTGAAACCCATGTTTGACAGAGATAAAGCCATAACCCTTCACACCAGTGAATCCTCAGTTAGAGGGCTGATTTTGAGGGCGTCAGAGGCAATGAATCTTGAGGGGAGTCACCTGCAAACCATTTGCAGACGCTGCACAGGGACTCCCTCTGTTACTTTACTCCATCTGTGTAGTTCTAAAAGAAAAAAAAATAGAAGGAAATCTGTGTGAGAGAGCATGGATTTGACTGTGGATCCATTAGTTCCAGGAAAATACCATGAAAATTACTAGAAAGAGATGAACTTTTGTCCCAACCCACAGGCTGAAATATACCTTGATTGAAAAGAAGGAAATTTCACTCTCTCAAACACTCTTGCCAAATACTTGGGGGTTTTATTTTTCTCCCTTATCTGTGGAAATAACTTATTCTCAGGTAGTTGGTATCAGCAAATACGCTCCATCCTTGTTCAGGCAAGGTTCCCTTTGAAAAGCATTTGGAGTCAAACCTAATTAAGAATTCCATCTGACACACACAAAAAGGTAACGTTATACTTTAATCCTGTGAGGGGAAAAAAAAAAAAGGTGTATAAAGAAAAAGCAAGTCTGATAATCAGAAGATAATTCAGTGGGCAGAGACGGATCCAGATAAAGATGATGTGGCTAGTTAAAGCCAGTGGAAGATTTGCAGTCAATCGAACTGCACTGTGAGTAACCTCTCGTGCACAATTAGCTCTAGGAGTTCCTGGTAAGAAGGGATAAGGTGGCCAAGGATTGATTCAAGAATCAGACCCGCAGCTGTGATTGTGTGTTATTCTGGTGTGTTGTCACTCTGTTATTTTCATCTCTATTTTTCTGTAATGTCCATGACAAAACCACCCAAGTATGTCAAGGCATCCTTCTTCCTTAGTGTTCCCGCTGTTCATGTCTGATACTAGTTTGGTCTTTCAACTCTCTGTGGTAAATCTGCCAGCAGGCATCCTTCCTCACGTCCTGCTTTTCACCATTTGGTGTGGAGTTCCCTGTTTCAATGAGTTGGGCTCCCAGAAGTGACTCAGGCTCTGCTGTAATTTCATTTCATCTCATAATATTTTTGAAGGGCATGCAACTCTTCCACTCCTTTAACAAAAATACTTCCAAAGACAAATTGGCAAATGTGTCCAGACTCCCCCCAGCTCCCCCCCAACTTTAATTTTGCATTGTAAAGTACTAGGATTTGCAGCATAAGCCTATGTGGCTGATCTGGAAAGGTGAAACAATGTGCCATCAGGTGGGATTTCTACATTGACATGGTGGGTAAAGCCTGTGAAGAGATGATGTCCTGTTTGTAGGAGGAAAACAGCTGGAGTAGCTCTGGTTAGCTGCCATGAAGTTGCCATTTAGCAGATGCTTCTCGTTGATTGTGCAATGTAATAAGAACGATGTTTAATATTTTAATCGAAACGGATTTGAAGGCTTTTGGATTTTTTTTTTTTAACCAGAGATTTGTGCTATGTTTGAGCAGTTGACTTTTTAATCTGATTTTAAGAACTCTAATGATTCATATTTATGTTATACGCAGTTTCTTTTCCTGTTCTCCTTGTGTGGGTTTTTCATTATTTTATTTTCATTCTGTTTGTTTTTGGCTTACTGGCAAAGGACGGCGCCACTTTAATAAGTATAAAAAGAAGGGTAGGTTTTTTTACATTTCTTTTTCTTTCTTTTGCGACATCTATTTAGTTTGAAATAGTTACTAAGCTGTAAAGTGTAGTTATCTGTTTTTAAATTTCTTCTAATGGCTTTGCTGTTTCTGATGATTGCCCGCACCACAAGAAGAGTTCCTACCGCTGCCGTTTTCTTTGTTGTGTGTGTAATGTTAAACTCTGTATAAAAGCATGAAAAGCTGTCAATCATTAGGTAAGTAAGGTATAATTGCTAGAAGTAGCAACTCTGACTTGTTCTCAGTTGTTATTCAAAGTTCAGTTGTTTGGGGCTCTTCTTGCTCTGAGGTCATCCAGAGGCATAGCGCTTGGGCAATGGTGCATAAAGTAATGGGTTTTTTTCGTTCTGTTGAATACTCTGCTTGAAACTATGGTCTTAGTGCCGCTTCCAGAATACTCCCAGTGGCATAAGAGCTTCTGGGAACGACTGCAGTGGAGAAAACGTCAATTTTGGAGTACATCTTGCTGAATAATTGAGTACTCGGTTCATTGTTGTAGAGCACGTGGTGCACGTGAATGAGTGGAGTCCCACTGGTGATGTATAGGAGTATTAGTATTTTCTCCCTGTGTGAGTAAGGAAAACAGTATTTCCCTTCATAACTTGGCTAGAAATTTTAGGAACTGAATAGCCTTTCTCCTTTGCCTGTCCCGCGGATGTTGGTAGCCTGACAGAGGAGGTGGGACCCAGGGTGAGGCAGCGCTGTGGGGCTGTTGAGAGCAGGCCCTTTAAGAGGGAGTTACTGAAAGGGCACATATGCAAATAAGTGGAAGTAAGCGAAACGAAGTATAGTGAAGGCGAAACAAAGTGTGGGAAACAGCAAATGACACAAATGTTGTAGCCAATCATGGGGCAACTTTAAGCCTGTGGAAAGTGTGTGGAAAGCTCGTGGACAATACCCCCTCTCCCTATCCGAAATGTAGTGCTTAGCGAATGAGGACCTGTAACTGTAGAACGAGTGGGGGTGCTTCCCGACTATGTGTGCTTCCTGGGAGTGCTCCCTGGGTGCTTCCTGAGGGTGTGCTTCCCGACTGTGTGTGCTTCCTGAGCGAGGTGCTTCCTGGGTGCGCTTCCTGATTCGGGTGCTTGCTGGAATGGCTTCCGGATTGATGGCATCCTGATTGATGGCGTCGGGCTCGACTGCTCCTGGCCGCGGCATGGGGCTTCCATGGCACAGTCAAACTGGTGAATGTGTGTCTTGTACTATTCAAGTGAATCACTGCAGACTCATGCAATAGCAGATTGTAGATCAGACAGGTGAAGAAGAGTGCCTTAAACATGATGGCACCCAAAGCTGATGGGTGTGGCAGAGAAAAGAGTGGGAGAGGAACAATAGTATAGGCAAAATGCCATTTTTATGGCACTGGAAAAAGATTGTCACGAGCAACAGCAGTTCTTAAATCTAATCATAATAGATGCTTTACAAGCAAACCAAATAAATAATGCCAGTTCCTGCCTCCAGGAACTTACCACGTCATTACAAATTGGTAGGGAATGAATGGGAACCAATTGACAGATGTGGAGATACAAATTAAATACATGATAGGCAGCATGTTAGAAACACGCTAGCAGTGTGGTTGCTGTCACTTTTGGGGTAAAGGCCATTCTAAAGAGGGATAGTGGGGCAGATAGATAACATCAGGTGGGTTAGGGGCAAACAGGGTCTCTGAAGAAGGCAGACCAGAGGAAAGAGCTCAGAAGAGCTTATCTTATATGTGACTTTCAAAAGTGTTTGAAGTCATGGAGAAGCTGAAGTCAGAATTCTAACAGTGAGCAGTCTGGGGTGAAGCAGGTGTGTAAATGAAGTTGGAGCATGAAGTTCACGTTCCATGTGATAAGAAGGACAGACACAACACGCGCCTGGGAAGGAAGAGCCACATAGCTGAAGGTTAGATTAACAGATTAACAACAATTTTTGCAGCACTGTTGCACACAGCCATGACTGAAGGAGACTGAATTTATCAATGCTGGAGAAAGAGGTGTTGATTTAATGTATATTTTATTTGCTGAAAGCTAAGGCAAGAATTCTGGCAAACAGATGCTATGCAGGACAAATCTGTAAAACTGTGTCCAAATCTAAACGTGGGGTGAGGAAACAGATGAGTCCAAAATGACCCTTAATTACAGGCAGATCCGTGGTGTTGTCCATTGAGAGCAAGAATGCAGGTGAAGGCTGAGTAGTGGGTTCCAGGGAAAAGAGAAAGTGGAGAAATAACTTTATTGGCAAGTGTTTTATGTGTTCATAATCACAGCGTGTCTCATCACACTCTATTCATAAAACAAAAAAAAAAGGCATGCTTTACTTTGGAAATTCTGCATTCATGACTTGTCACCCACACATATCTCACATCCTTTCTTGCAGTTGACAAAATTCAGCATGTTGAGCTTCTCTCCTAGTATCTCTTTCTGGGTGGGTTTGTTTTTGGGTTGTGTGTGTTTATGTGTGTCTGTGTGCCAACTTGCGTGTGCGCTGCAGCAGCAGCACAGCCCTAGCTTGTCACTCAAACCTTCTCTCGCAGTGGGTGGAAGCATCATTTTGCTACTTGAACAGACAAGGCTGTCTTTGGCAATGTTCCTCTCCAGCAGTTCCCACCTCTCTGACTCAGTACCTTAAAATGCCTTTGTTACAAATGTTCTTCTCGTTTTCCCAGTCTCTTATTAGCAGCCGTTTTTCATTTCTGGCAAACTGATCATGTCCTCACCTGCCTTCCAATGAGTTCTCAGTACAGGGCAGTGCTTGCCTGTCTGCTCACCGTTTTCTTAGTTTTACAGACCTGCAGAACACTGAAAAGGGTTTTGTGCCATTAACTGTGCCGAAAATAATTACAGAATAAATAAATGGACATGTAACCTATTTTGACAATGATTGACAGTCGTTGCCTTCTCTCAGCTGCTAGCTTGCCTGCATGAAATGAGATCGGAGCTTTGATCCAGTGTCAGGTAGACAAGTGGAGCCAACACAAAATCTACCACTCTAACTCTTTTTAATTGGCAATTTAAACAGGAGCCAAGAACTGAAGGGGTCACAGGCTGAATTTTGTCTGATTGTTAGCGGTCATGGCTCCAAAAGGGGCTCAAGACGGGCAGTCAGTAGAGCAACAAGGAATAGAATACAAGAACCGTCATTTCTAGCCTGCGGCTTTGCTCATCAAGCCTCATAAACTGGTGGAGATTAGAGGTAAAAACAGGGGACTGGAGAGTCTGGACTCCTGAATTCAGTAGCAGATAACTTGTGAAATTTCTGTTACAACACAAGTCATTTAGCATCTTAACGTCTCGTTGCTCTTTAAAAACACGTGCCTGTCCCTGTGGTACACTGTAGATTAAACGTGAGGATTAGCAGGTTTTTGCAAGGCACGTGCTATTAGTTGTAGGATGTGGGGACATAAGGTACCAGGATAACTCCCTGCCTGCGCCGGGCTAGAAATCAGTGCTTCGTATCCTTTGCATTCTTCATAAGGGAACTTCTATGAAGTTGAAAGAGGAACCAGGAGCTACTTTTAGCATTGTGAATATCTGAGAAAACACACTAAAAATATGGATTTCAACAAGCTTTCAGCTTATCTTCCTGTTGCTCTTCAAGCTTTTATGGCTTCTGCCCATTCCAGCATTGAATTCAGGGTTATAAAGAATTTATCTACAGAAGAGCTTCTGAGTAATTTCAAGCGGGGCTGCTCCTGTTGTTTAGAAGCAGGTCCTTCCTTCTGTTTGTCATAGTTCTGCCTTTACAGTGTGGCAAAAAGGCTTTAAAATTGTTCAAAATATTTATTTAATGTTGCTAAGTATACTCAATACTTGCATCTACTGTAGCAACTTAATTCATGTTTGTTTTCTGTATTAAACCAACAGAAAACATACAGCCATGTTTGTGCCTGTATTGGATTGCCTTTTCATACGGTTCTAAATTAACATTGCAACTTATGAACTTGAAATTATGTATGACTCCTTGCCCCAAAGAGTTTGCAAATCAGTGGTACAGTTAAGGAGGTGATTTCTTTTGGAGAAAAGTTCAAAGACAAAACTAACAATGAAAAAAAAAATAAAATGGGGAAGTTGAGGGATTCAGTAATGACGGAGGAGCAAAATAACAGAGAAGTTGCAAGTGCCACTGCTGGACAAAACAGGATAGCTAAAGAGTCTGTAAGGAATTATGAGTCTGTGGTTTCAGTGAACACTGAATCATCTTTGTCTCCCAGCCTGTAGAAATTCAGAGCTGAAGGCAGTAACGTAGCTGAAGCCAACAAACTGGAACCAAGTGTTGCTGGCTTAGTTTAAGTAAGTTTACTTTGCTTATGCCCAAGATGGAAAGCATATAGAAGCACAGTAAAATCTGGTTAGTGGATTTTTCTTCAGCAGCATTGTATTTATATTTTCATACTTATTAGAAGCGGGGTACGTTCCTTTGGTCTCTCGCAGCTGCTTTTGAAGCCTGGTCTATTACCAGTTGCTTTGCTTTGTATTTCTTCCCTTCTCATAGGCGTGCAGCAACAGCACAGATATTTACACCAACAGTTTCTGTTTCAATGGGATCTTAATAAATAAAATATTTCAAAAGGTTCCCAGTGCAGCAAGGAAGTGGACACGCATACAAATACAGCAGGATGCAAACCACTCTGCAGCTTATTTTCTGGCAAGGCAAAAATCTTCCTTCCCATCTTATGGTAGTTCCATCAGTGGCTCTGGGTTCTGACTACTCTCTGCTGAGATGAATTGTGCTCACTGTGATGTCTGCTTTGTAATTTGTTTTTGTGTTTAATTGGCTAGCTTATTTAATTGTGTTGCAATCTATATTTGGGTTTTAGAATCCATTGTCTCCAGGGACTTGTACTGGTATTTGTTTATTTCATTAAGTTCTAAGAGTTCGTCTTTGCAGTTGTGTTGGGATCATCTTGGAGTCCTTGTGATGATAGGAAATGTCATTGAAGCAACCATGATTAAGTAGTATTGTAAATCATGTTATAGAAATACAGCTGTTCAGAGATCCTTAGGCATTTGCCATCCCTGACTAACAGAAACAGCCCCGAATCACAGCTGCACGTTTCAGCACCCGACTGTTTTTCATATGTATATCTACACTTGAACCTGTAGTTTTGATCTTTTCCTGTATTTAGACCCTATGTGAATGGGATTAAATTCAGTTAGCTGTCATCTCCCTTAGCTTTGTCAAACAAAACCAAACAAATTTCTAATTGGAATGTAGAAAAACCTTTCCATATCTGCAGCTAATGTAGAACTGTGCAATTTATCAGGTTATGATTTAAATCTTTTCTGGCTAATGTAATAAGGCCAAAGCAGCCTGGGTTTTACATACCCTGAATACTGCAGCCTATGATGCAGTCCTACATCTGCTGCACTCCCGTTTAACCACAGCTGAACCAGTACCAGAGGAGTAATGGTTTTCAGACCATTCACTGGGAGTGGTGTAAAACGTTACCAAAATATTTGAAGAAATGTTCCTCCTTTCCATGTCTTTTTCTAGATGCATGCATGCCTTCATGCCGTTAGTGCTTCTCTATTGTGAACCACGACACGGTGGCAGGGTAATTCTGGTGCCTGGTGTTTGCCCTTACCGCTGCCTTTTGTGAGCCTGAAGCATCATCTCTTTTGATTCCTCCCTGGCCCTTTCCATGGAGACACCTACTGAAACCTCTGAAACAGTTTCCTTTGCTTTTCATCCTCAGTTTTTCTACTGATGAAGTTATCAGGACAGACAAATGAAGATCTACGTGCTTGTCTATGACAGTATTCAATTTCAACATCTGTTTATTTCCATCTGTGGGTAGAAAGTAACATTTATTTCTCTGCGTGTTCCTGTAGTTGTATCAACTTCACTGCTTCTATCTAAAGCAGAAATTTCACAGCTCTGATTCTGTGTCACCAATTCCCACAGAAGACAAAAAAAACCAGAGCTTTAGGTTGCAGGGCAATGTTTCCAGAACGTTTTCATCCACGTTTTCCTCCAGTCCCACATATCACACACACAGAGTTGAAAAGAATTCTTTCCCCTCCCTCTCTTTCTTTCTTTTTTTTTTTTTTCTAAATTTTATTTTTATTTTAATTGCCTTTATTTTCAAAGGCAGAAAATATATGGCAAGCTGATCAGTCCCATTCTCCTGTGGTGAGCCGGGAGCAGTGCAGGGTAACCTCCATTTCCTTGAATGCAGCAATGCATGTGAAAAAGAAATGGAGCTGTGCTGGTCTGTAAATGATGGGGGGACCCCTGTGCTGGTCTGTAAATGATGGTGTTGATGGGGGGACCCTAGCTGGATGGGCTGCAGAGCACTTGACCGTTCTGACAGTCATCGTGGTGCACCGCAGGGAGACCTGCCATCTCTCCTCTGATACAGGTAGCGGTAGTTGTGGGGCTGCTGCAGTCCCAGAGGGGGAACCAACAGGCTGGCCCAGTTCTGGCTTCACAATGTGCTGACAAAGAGAAGGTCCTCGAGGCAGCCGGACCCTGGCAGGGCCACCTGATTTGTCAAGTGTCTTGTTCTTCTCAAATAGCCTCTTTTCTCCCTGTCTCCACTTATTAGTTTGGTTTGTACCACTTGAAAATCTTTTTAATACTCAGCTGTGGCTTTTGCAGTGAGGTAGTACAGTGGCCTTTGGTTCTCCCCCTCAGGACATCAGTATCTTTAGAGAACTAGGACTTAACTCTTCGTTAATGGCTAGTGAGATTGTCAGAGCTCATATTCACTGTAGCATTAATGGTACGTCAGCCTTTCAATCCTCCCCTAAATTAGTCCAAACGTATCTGACATCTGCTTAATTTTTATTTTCCTTATCCTTACAGAATGCTTTATTATTAAAAATATAGTAAGGGGGGGATTCACAAAGCAAAATGTTTCTTGTACTGAGTGACCAACCCCAAATATTATTTTTAATTTTTCCTGTCGTTCTGGAAGTTGCTGCTAGATAGTGTGGAAAGATCTAGTCATATTTTTAACATAGATTTTTTTGAATAATTGTAAGCAAAGCAGTTATCTAATGGAAATAGATACTTTGTAGAACGGCAGAGGGAACAGCAAGCAGGGTCTTTTTGACAGGTAATGTCACATGGAAGGCAATGAGAAAAACTTATGACCTTTTTGATAAATTTTGGCCAAAGTTTGCTGGGTGTTCAGAAGACTGTAAATATTCATTGCGCAGTTAACGCTGCTCGGTCACTTCTATAAAAATCCTGCCATTTTTTTTTGTGGAACAGCTTAAGTACTTATCGATTGAGAACTCCCATAACTCCCAAAATGGAGGCATCCCCATATCTCTACAGGTATTTTAAATGAATTGAATTAATCATAGGCTTAAAAGTCTCTAGCGATCTTCGTTAACTTTCCTGGGTTTAATTAAAACATCTGTGCGCTTTTAATTTATCGATTCATCCAACTCATATGTCATGTTTTTAACACACCCCAGCATGCTCTGCATCATTTTTAACCCGATTTCCACTTAACTAAAGCAATTAAATTCACCCCGGATTAATTAAAGCATCCATACTTTAGTGCTTAAGTCAGCGTGTGCTGCTTTCCCCAAATGGGTTCTGAATGTCAGAGATTTGACACACCTGATAGGGTTTTTTTTGTCCTTCTGGAAATTCTTCTGTGGATCTCTCCCTCACTTACTAATTGTGGGGTTTGGAGGAGGCAGGGGAGGGGGCTTGGCAGGGCTGGGTGCGAGGTGGCTGCAGCGAGGATCACAGAGATCCCTGACCCCGTGCCTGCGAGCAGGGAGTAACGCTGCTGTTAAAGCAGGTACATCAGTTGTGTGCTCTGTAGTCAGGGCAAACGATTTTCTGAAGTAATTAGCCAAGCATACAACGTCAGTAACTTATCCTTGTTCCTTTTTTGTGCTTCTGGGTGAATTTCTACAAGGTGGCTTCTGCCTTGAAGAGCACAGGGTCTTAGAGCAACCTCAAAGAAGTTCTAGCTCTTCCTCATTGTCACTGTTGTTAAGAATATTGCAGCCTGAGGGAAGATAGCGGTCTCGAAAGAGTTGGCAGTCTCATCAAACACCGTTCTTCCTCACCATGCAGATATATTTGTGAGGCATAAAGACCAGAGGAAATGGGCCTGGATTCATTCCAGCTCCCATTCCAGAATAATTTTCTTGGGGCCAAGTTTACTAGGGGCAGGGCAGCTTCTATCCAGGAAAGTAGTGTAAAAATAGCATAAACTAGTAAAAGTGAAACAGCATAAACCATGGAGCAGCCTTAGAAGTTATTTCAGATTTTCATATCCATAAATGTTCTCCAGTTAAAACTGACAGGCATGCAGAGAAATAGTGAAATGTGCACCCAACTGATGGAAATAGGGTTAAAAATGAAATGTGAAGGGGTGTTGTCGAACAAAACAACTGTATTTTTAAACTATAAATAAGAATACTCATCTGTTTCATGTTTCCTAATTCTTCGAAAAGTCTTATGGGCAAACAATTAGTGTTCAGTACTGTTTTGTTTCAAATAATAATGTAACATCTAGAGCAAACATTTTGAATCAGGGTGAACTTCTTAAAGTTCTAAAGCTGATTTTCTAAAAGGCAATTTTTTTCCATTGCTTTGGCTTTAATGGTTTTGTGGATTTTAAGACTTTTGGAAATTAAGTTGTTTTTTTATCTAGTTAGGTATAACTTCACTTTAGGAGGTTGAGTATAGCCAACAACTTGGTTGTAGCTCTTGAAGTGAACCTAAAATTACTCAGGGCTTTGGTATACAGTTATAGTAGGATTCAGCTTTGACACCAGTAAAATGTCTTCACCTGCTCAAATCTTCATTTAATTAAGAGAAATTAGCATTTGTAGACTAAATGCTACGTACATGTCATCAAGATAAAGACTAACAAGAGAAAAAGGCCAATACAGCGTGAACCTATTCATGGCTTTTAGGTGTTTGGAACCAGGCAGTTGTACATGATGTTGGGTTTGGGTCTTTCCTGTATTTCTACTCCAGTTTGCAGCTGAGCTGGGTTGCATTTATTGGTTTCAGATTAGACTGTCATAAACAGTAATCCAGCTTCTTTACATACTGGCAAAATCATGCATAATATCTCAGCAGTAGCAGTTTAATCTCTGCTAAAGGAAGTCCAAGTGTGAGTTATTAGGGTCTGAATTAATTATCCCCCAGAGGAACTGCACTCAGAATGTTCACTGCTAAGAAGTTTGACCTACATCTGTCTTTGGTACCATTCCTGGTGGTCAGTGAAACGAAGAACTTGATTTCTGTTATGCTAGTGTGTACTTCATTTTTTTTATATAACTTTGTGCAACTGTGTCCAAAGAGCATATCAAAACTGCCCGATCTGTAGGCTCAGACAAGTTTTGAGGGACAACTACAGCACAGTAATGTGCTTCTATTAAAGACTTAAAAAACGTGTACTTTATTTTGTGTGATACACGATGACTTCCCCCAGGCATAGAGGCACCGGGCTGCCCTGCATTTCTGAGTATAGGTAAGAATTCTTTGGCCAAAACCAGGCTCGAAAAATTTGGAAATTCTCCTTGATGAGAAGACTCAAAATGTATCTGCGTGTTTGGAAGTAGAACCAGGTCTTTGTCTTTCAAGAGAACTTTGTGTAAACCTCAACAGACACTATGCATGCTAATGTTAGTGCATATTCTGCACTCATGGATCATACTAGTCAGAGCAGATCAATAGATGTACAAATAGGTGACCACATACAGAGCAGGTGATCCTCACGCAGTTTTCATAGAATCATAGAATCATTCAGGTTGGAAGAGACCCTTGGGATCATCGAGTCCAACCATCTGCCCTACTCTACAAGTTCTCCCCTACACCAGATGCCTCAACACCACATCTAATCTACTTTTAAACGCAGTCAGGGAGGGTGACTCCACCACCTCCCTGGGCAGCCCATTCCAGTGACTGACCACTCTTTCTGTGAAGCCTAACCCTACCCTGCTGCAGCTTGCAACCATTCCCTCTCGTTCTATTACTAATTGCCCGTGAGAAGAGACCGGCACCAACATTTGTAGCTACATGTGCCGTCAAGCACATTTCTCTTAATCTGTGCTCTTTAGCAAAAGTCTCAGGGCTGAAACTCACTTCCTCCTCCTGAACAGGAACATTTACAGATAAAAAGCAATCTTTATTTCTCTTAGGTCCCACGAGGTTCTTTACAGTTCAGCAAGAGCTGAACACCTCTTAGGCAGGAGGTGTTCTTCACTGTTCATACTTCAGAATGGTTTTGGGGTTTTTTTGTGAATGAATGTTTGTATAGAGTTTATACTATGGAAGTAAAGCTGCAGAAGGGGTTCAGACCAAAATTCCATTGTACCCAGGATGTTGAGAGCAGGCCCTTTAAGAGGGGTTGCTGGGAGAGCACAGATGCAAATGAGTGGAAGTAAGTATAGGGAAAGTGAAACTGGGTGTAGGAAGCAGCAAATGAGACAAGGGTTGTAGCTAATGATGGGGAAACTTTAGGCGAGTGGAAAGTGCGTGAAAAGCTCGTGGACAATATCCCTCTCCCTATCCGAAATGTAGTGCCTAGCGAATGAGGACCTGTGACTTTAGAACAAACTGTATCTGCCTTCTGACTGGATTGTACTGCTTTCTGGTTGGAGAGCCTTCTGAATAAAGCTGAAGCTGTTCTACCAATCATTTGGATTGCGTCTGGCTTCACTGCTCCTGGCCGCGGCACCAGGATTTCAGCTCTGATGGTGCCATAAGGCACATAGTAGAGGAAGAGTAGAATTTATACATTATATATATATATGGAATAGGGGCCATCCGCTTCACATAGTCAAAATAAGGTGCCCAATGTAACTAGAGCTCTAGGTGACTCTGGACTTGTTTGTACATTAATTGAAGTTGCCTGGATGTAAAATTAGAGTGGAACGTTTGGGGTCTTGCCTTGTAGCAACATGGTCTGGCAAATCTGTACAGCAGACCTCTTAGGCTGCCTGCTCCTGTTTTCTATGGAAGAGCAGCTTGATTCTCTCGATGTTCCTCACTTAGGACAGTCTACAAACCTATGGCAGAAACAGTAATGAAGAGATGTTTATTACAGCAGTGACTACTTATGACCTACGCTTGCTTGCTTATGTGTTTCTCCTGCAATCTTAGTGACAAGGCAGTCTTGGAAATGCCAAAATCTAACTCAGAACCTCTGTAATTTTTCTTATTTTCAAAGTGATGTTCCTGTTACCTAGTTTATAGAATAGTCCCAGCAGAGGGTTGTAGATTAAACTTTATGGCTGTAGCTTGCAAGTGTCTTAATCTTAACTGCATTCATTCCATCCCTAAGGTTAAATGACAGACTCTGTCATTTTCCCGGAGTCAGTTCTGGTGTCACTAACATCTTGGCTGTGCACTCTGCAGTGGCAGAGCACCGAAGGCTGATTACTGTGTGACTTACATACAAGCTTCACAAGGACTGAATAGATTTATGAACCATAGCGGGACCTCTAACCTGGTAGAAGCATGACCAGAGGAACGAAAAGCTGTGACGTGGCTTTCCTGAAGAACCACAGCAGAATAAGGGAACACTAAAAAACTACTGTGGGAGGAGCTCTTTACCCCAGGAGCCAGCACCATCTAGTAATCTTTCTTCTGCTTTGCTAGTATCTAGTGTCCCAGAAGCTGAGCATCCATGTGTGGAAGGTGACACCACTTCCACTACTTGCCATGCATGGTTACTCCAGGTCTTCAGGACAAGCTACATTCTGATCACTCACCTCCACATCACCTACACCACGAGAAGTAAAGAGAGAGCAGGACTGAAGTCGTTACCTTTCTTACAGTGATTTGGGAAAACAGATCAATGTCAGCCCAAACAAGACTTTTAATTGCAGTGAGATGGAGAGGACTTGTTTGTGTCCCCAGGTCTTCATGCCTGAAGAGTGGCAGTTGTCCTTGGTTCATCCCTTTCTTCATGGCTGACCTGTTCGACTCGCAGTGGCAGCAGTTGCGTATCTAGGCAGTGCAAAGCCCTGTGTGCTGAGGAGCTGAGATGCAGTCCGTGATGTGATGCACGCAGACAGAAGAAATAGTTGTGTTGCATTCAAGTTGCTACTAGTTCAGGGTGATGTATGTCAGGGGAGGGTGTTTCCTGATGGTGTGCAAAAAGATGTAAAACAGGCTGTTCTGGAGTGCAATATGGACATTTTTTGTCTGTATTGTAATTCAATCCAGCTGGGTCAGGAAACTTAATTCTGCAACCACCTGCAAAAAGCAAAACCGGTAGAATTTAAGCATAAACTGAACTCTGTAAAGTGTTGTCATGTCATATGTCACATCTGAAATCAGCAAGTTACTGCTAGAAATTACAGTTTGTTCACATTTGTGTTCATTTTTGGAGTGAGGAAGAAGATTGAACAAGGCACAGTAAGAGACAACACTGGAATGAAGTAGAATTAAGTCCTGTTGGAAAAAATGACAGACAATATAGCTCTAAGACAGACAAGGAGTAGCAAAAATCCCCATACTATTTTTGTTATTGTTCTACTGCGGAAAAAATAGGCTTGAAATGATTCTACATCTGATATGTGACCCATCAGTCTGTAGTCTTAACTGAAGTAATTCTCATCACTCTTAAGTTTTAGATAACACCTCTGGTTACAAATCTGAAAATATTTTTTTCTGATCAATTTTTTCCCATTTCAAATAAGAAAATTCTTGAAAAAATCAATTCTGAAGAGTGTTTTAGCAGCAGATCAATGGGACAGCGAAGATTAATCAGGGTTACGGGACTAACAGTGGATAAGTTGTATAACTGGACAATTACACATTCCTCTGTAGGAATCAATTACTTGGGTTCTTCTTGATCATTCAGGTTAAAGGGATAATGGAAGCCAGAAGACACTGGGACCTTTAAATGATTAATAGTAGCTTTTGAGTATATTTTTGGCACTGTAAAACTGGCTGTTTGTTTCTAATTACTTTGAAGGGTGAAAAGACAGGGAAATACTTGACTGTCATTATCAAACTGTGTCAGAGAGCAGAGCACAGAAGTGTACCTTCTCTCAAAGATTCACTCCATTACTCCCACTTTCTGTTATTCCTCTTATTTTTGCCACTTCTCTGGCTGGTCAGTCTTTGGCAGGCGTGTAAGTTTGCAGATTGTTGTGTTCACATGGGAGATGTGGGCGTACAGGAGTGTGAATATGCCTTAGAGTAATGTTCATGTGCAACTGGCTTTTAATAAACCCCTTGGTTCTTTCCATTGCTCTGCATATGTATAACATCTGATTCCTGGCATCCAAGACCTGTTGACTACCTTTATTATTCATAGGCTTCACTTCATTTGCATAAATGAATATTTGCTCAGGCCGTGTCTTACCCCTTTAGTAATACAAGTGGGAGGGATAAGGGTTAATGGTACTTTCTTGCCAATACACAGGGGGTAAAAGCAATCACTCTGGGATTTGGGAAAACAAGGTTCAGCAGGGTTATTGGTGGCAAGGTAAACTCGTAGATGAAAGCTCGTGTTACTGCTGTGTTCAAGATTCTTACACCGAAAAAAAACCCAAACAAAAAATACAAGTCAAAGGGTCTAAAAAATTTTGGGACATTACATTTGAAAAGTGTTATGGAAGAAGAAAGATGTTCTGGGGACTGAATGTTCTGTGCTGCTGTCTGTGAAAACTGGATGTTACCTAGTGGAACAGAGCAGAGTAATGTCTGGCTCAAATCTGTTCCCATTACCTCATTAGCTATCCCAAGCATCACCAATAGCCTATAAAGAATAGTAGTTGTATTCTCAGAATGCCCAACACATGCGTGCTTTATTAAATAGTAATCCAATTATTTCTCCAGTAAATGAAGAACTGAATTACTACAACTTATCTTAGATTTTTTTTCCCAGTAAGTTTACATACGTGACCATCTGCATCAGTATTTGGTAGTGGACTTTTAGTGCACTCTCACATGAGCACATGTATGACCCTGGATGCTGTTTGTCTTTCCTTCCATTTTCCAGCTGCCTGCCCGGTTCTGTGCAGTGGCAATGGTCAATACTCTAAAGGCACCTGCTTATGCTACAGTGGCTGGAAAGGTCCAGAATGCGATGTACCCATCAGCCAGTGTATCGATCCCTCGTGTGGAGGTCACGGTTCCTGTATCGAAGGGAACTGTGTCTGTTCTGTTGGCTTTAAAGGAGAAAACTGTGAAGAAGGTAGGACGATTTCTTTCTGTGTTGTGAGGTTGTTTTCTAGATTTTGGATTTATATAATAGGTAGGAAAAAAGCAAAGAGCAGGAAAAAAAATGTAAAACTACTGTAGCAGATTATTGTAAAAGGGATAAAAAATGTAGTTCATCACAATTTTACTGGTCTGTCAAAGTTCAGACAAAACTTCTGGCCTTCTGTAGACATTGTTCTGCAGTATTAGGAATGACTGCCACAAATAGCTCTGAATAGTTCCTCTGTTGAAGAGTGAAATGTTTCCTTATGGATTATATCTCTTGACCAATTTATTTGTGAAACACAGAGGAAAAGGTGGCAGCAGTACACAACATTTTATATCTGCAGCTCCACACCAAAGGAACGTTTCGGTTGCTATTAAGACAGAATTTGATGGAACAAATTTGAAAGGCTTAGGTATCCATGATACTGACAGCCTTGGTGTAGGGCTAATTACTCCTGTTAGCTGCAATCACATGGGATTAAAGAAAGGTAGATGTCACACACAAACGATAACTGTCCTTTAAATGCAGCAAAGCTCTTCACTTGAAAGTGTCCCAATTCCTTATGTATGTGGAATCAGCGGATTTAACAAAACAACCCATGCAAAATGTGGTCACAGAGTAAACTCAATATTGGGTTTATTCACAGTGATTTCTGTTAGAATGTACAACATAAATCAGACTGGTTTTCTTTTAAAAATATGTTAGTACGGTTTTGAAAGGGACTTGATCTCCCTGGATGATTGCTAAATAGGCAGTTCAGCCTACCTTGGCACGTCCTCACAGCAGGAATAGTTCAAGCTACTTTATGATGACATCCAAAGCTTATTAATCCTCCAAAAGGAGGAGCAGTTTCAGGAATCAAGTGATAGGGCTGGAGCTGGGTGGTTTTAGGAATATAGAGTCTCTATGGAGTATTCTGAACAGGGATGCAGAGCTGTCCACCACCTGTATCGATTTTTATCTTACCCTATACTAAATGGCTGTTTCTCCCACCAGAAAACAAAGGGAAGGAAACTGCAGGGACATAAATCACTAAGGGGTTTTGTTCTTTGAGCGTGGACTGCAATCATTTAGGAATTAGGCCTTTAGGACAAGACCTTGCATTTGAGTGAACTTACTTGGCTAAAAAACAGAAGTAAAAAGCAAGGATCCTCACCAGTAGGACAGCCAACACTGCAACTGTTTGTTCACTTCAGTCCTGTCATCTCCTTGCAGGAAGGCTTCCCAACACAAGACTGGTGATTAAAACTCTAATCCAGAACTCAATTGAAGTCAGTAGAGTTTTTCCATTGTTTTTTATGGGTTACACTTTAAGCTATATCCAGAAAATTCTTTAGTGTCCATTTTGTTTGTTAGAATTGATAGTTCTCGGTTTACCCTGAATGTATGATTATAGGAAGTATTAAAAGTAAGAAAAAAAAATAAAAATCTGAAAAGCCTTGCTATAGCTAGAATTCTTGTCAAAATCAGTGGTGGAAAAGACTGTCTTTAGCATACTGTACAACGTTCAGTCTATTCCCTAGGAGTGCAGAAGCTCTCTTCCTAGTGCTAAATGCAATCATGCTTTGTGTTGTCATATAAATGCCTATATTATTAGAGAGACTATGGTAGATGGCCTGAAATGATCCATCTTTCATTTAATTCTGCAAATTCTACTTTGTAAGCACTTTCTTCCTCATCTCGATGGTAATTGCCAGCTCCTTGCATGAAATTCTCGCTTTACTTTCAGTTGTCTAGAATGGCTATGGTAGATCTGAGCTAGACATCTTGGATCCCCCTATCACACCTATAAGAGATAGAAGCTCTTGTGCTTAATTCAGCTTCCCCTATGGTCGAAGTTTAAAATGGGCAAAACACACACATCACCTGCTCCAGAAAAGTTTAAATAACATGCTAGTACTTGTCTTTTTGCAAAGGTGTTACCACCATTCAAAGTTGGAAAAGCTACAAAATATTGTCGGCCAGCAAAGTTTTGGGGCAGGTGAATTACTGTGGGAAGTGAAAAATATATAATTGAATTAACAGCGTGCTTGAAAAGGTAAAGTTGTTCTTAAAAAGATAAATGGCTTACAAAGGCAGGAGTTATTGACTGCAAACTTGGAAGGGGACTATAACATGGCAAGAAAGGTTAAAATAACCTTTTTCCTACCTCATGGGCCAATAAGCAAGTCAATAAATTAATTTACAATTAAATAAAAACCCCCATAATGTTTCTCCTCTAAAATTCCATTTGTTCTGCACATCACCATTCTATGATTAATTCAAGACATATGAGAAAAAGGGTATAAAGTGAAGTGGTGCCTCTCCAGTTGGAAGTAGTATCTGATCTTATTTGAGGTCTTTGCCTGAATTAAAATTCATCCATTCTAATGGTAGAATGATGCAAATAAATATAGCTGTATTTATATTTATTATGAAATCTCCTCTATTAATTTGAGCCTGTAAAAGGAATGGTGAAGATTGATTCATTCCCCATTTTCCACTGGGATATTGAATTAGAACAAGAGGGTCAGCGTTTTTTTCTTCCCATTAGCTTTTTATTTCTGATACTCATCATGGTCATACTGTTCAAACAATTTACCTGAAATGAAAGTGGCACCAAAATCAATATCTGTGATGCACAATTTTTGCAGCATAAACACTGTTGTTCTATTAACAAATTTGCACACAAGATGAAGTGGTGTTATTTGTCAGGTTTCATTCAGGCGGGTTTGGTTTGGGGGGAGACGGGTGAAATTGCCAAATTAGGTTAAGTTAAGGGTGCTTTTCTTGTCAGTTTCACGGTCGAGTCATTTTTCAATGACATTTAACTTCGTAAGTGTAATTCATGGCTCTTTGGGGGTTTTATGGTACATATTGTTCAGAAAACTCCTTGACCTCCTTTTTTGTCCTTAGGGATATAAATTGCTTTCAGTACCTTTTTTGTCAAATCTACAGAGGGCCCAATACTAAATGAGCTCTAATGATCTAAGCTGCCAAGGGGCTGTGAGTTCTAAGTCTAACATACTTGCGAAGGCGCATTCTCCTTTGTTTAAACACCAGAGAAGCTCCCTTTATAAATCCTTATTAAATACCATTGTATACCCTTCTAAAGACTTGGGGCCAGAACCTTTGCAGCAGAAGGCAGTGGAGTTCTATTGCAGGTAATCACATTATGCTAATTTTAGCAGCTGAGGATCTGGCCCAAGATGATAACTCGGAGAACATCTATTAAAATAGAACAAGATTTGAGTTCAAAGTAAAAACTCTCCTCGCTTTAAACTTTGAAAGCTATTACTTACCCAGGTGACAGAACAAAACAGGTATAAAGTATATTTGTCTAGAGCAACAGACAAAGGGGGTTAGTGTGTTATTCTATAAAACAAGGGAGATTGGGGGCTTTAAGGGGTATTGATAGGCTTAGTCTGTGGAAATAAGGCTCAGCTGCGTGAATACTGTAATTCAGGATAGAGGAAAGACAATTTATGTAGCAGAAGGTGGTGGTTTTCACATGCTCCGTGTTGCTTTCATTAATAATTTTATTTGAGAAGGACGATGGTACATTTTTGCAATTGGGAGTGCATTAGGACTCCTCAGTCTCTCCTAAAGTTAGCTGTCCTTCCACATGCAGTTGTACACATATTCTAAACTTTGTGCAGTTTCTAATTTTGCTAAGCACCAAGAAGGAATAACATCACAGAACAAGCATTCTGGAGAATGTTAGAACAATTCATATTCATTCAGATATCAAGTCTTGTCTGAAACAAAGGACAAAACAATCTGGTTTTAGTTCTAAATATGAAATTGCAATTTAATATTTTCATGTCCAAATAACTAATCATTAAATCTTTAACGAGGAAAACCTGTAGCCAGTGTCATCATTAAAGTGAAAATCTTACAAGAAATTTTATAGCAATTTTTTCTGTACTGCTGTAATCTGAATTAAAATCAAAATGATTCTGATAACTCATGCCACTGCATCTCTAAATGTGCCTGCCTCAGTCCTCTGTGTCATATCTAATCTGTATACTTACTTTAAATGTTCTGCAACTACATAAAATAATTTGACAAGACTCTATGTTTATAGAAAAATTGAGATTTGAAAGATCAAGTATTGTTCACATAAGGTAGAGTGAAAATGTCTCTGCCTTAATTTAGAAGGATCAGCTTGGAAAAGATGAGAGATAAATCACTTTCATTATAAACTCAGATCTTCTTGGAGCTGCGAGAGAGTGTGCCAATCATCCTGGGGCCTTCTGTTGTGAGTTAATATATACCAGTCATGAGATGAATTCATTTTATTTAGGACATGAATTTGACCTTGGCCCTCAATTCCACAGCACAAGGCAGTTGGTAAAACCCCTCTATGTTGGTATTTGCAGTAGAGCATAGTAAACTTATACAAATTTGTGATATAAGATAAAAATTTAAAAAACCGTAGTTACTGATGGAGTGGATTGGGAAAAGAGCTCACAATCATTCCTTTATTTCTCAGGATTGAAATGGAAACTGGAATTTCATTGCGTGATTTTCCATCGTAACTGCTTTCATTTTCAGACTCTGTTGTTTCTGGATTGAGAAGAGATGAAATCTGTATCTTCTTTATTTCTTTAAGAAGCATTTTCTGTTAGTTAGAATACGGGTTGAAGTAACTGGGACTCCCAGTTTCACAATTCAGCTAGTAATGGAACACGAATCAAACGTTCAGAAGGGTCTGAATAATTTAGGGGTTTAAGTGAAGCTGAAAGCCGCTGCTAGTTGGACTTCTAGGTATTCAAAGTGGAATCGTAATGCTATTCTCACAGTACTCTAGCGTTTCAACAGCAACAGTAACAGTACTGATGAAGATACTCCAGAGAAAAATATCCTTTAAGATGTGTCATATATTCAGGGTTGGTTTTGTTATTTAAATGTAGCACATGAGTCATTGGAACTTCAGTGTATTTCAGAAGAAATGTCCCCAAGTGAATGCTTCTGTGTGGAGCTCTTATTGCATATAGTTCAGTGTTGGTTTTAAGTCTTTGTGCTTCATTGCAGCGTTCCTGCAGGAAGCTTTACTTGTTCAGTCCCCCCCTGTTGTACTTGGAGCTAATGTGAAACACAAATGACTTTCCCACTCTCAAACCAGGTGTTGATGTGACTTGAAGAACTATATCCATTTGCTTTCTTTATCGCAGCGATGAGAGCTTTTCAGAGCAGACACCCGCGTGTTTTCCAAACAGCATCTTGTGTGAACTGACCGTTCTCCCCATTGTTTTTGCCACCTTCTCCAGTTGATTGCTTAGACCCAACGTGCTCCAACCACGGGGTGTGTGTGAATGGAGAATGTCTCTGCAGCCCGGGCTGGGGTGGAATAAACTGTGAGCTTCCCCGAGCACAGTGCCCAGACCAGTGCAGCGGCCACGGTACCTACCTGTCTGACACGGGGCTCTGTAGCTGTGACCCCAACTGGATGGGTCCCGACTGCTCCGTCGGTAAGGAAAACATTTTTTTCCAGGTTTTGGAATAACATTCCTGTTTTGTTATGCTGTTAATAGCTGTAACAAGTTTGAAATGCAAATGATTTAGAGAACTGTCTTTGGAACGTGGTTGGTCCTGTTTAGTTATATTGGGAAAGCGGTGTGTATGTATCTTGGATGCTGGTTTTTGTGGCATTCTTAATTTGGGACCTTCAGCTGGAGAGCAAGGGCAGTGCAGGTTCAGTTTCTATTTCATTCTAATACTGACCCTTGTTTGGACTGAAAAAGTTACTTTAGCACTTCACATCTGTTTCCCAACTGCAGGCGAGGACTTTCACACTTTATAAATGCATTTATGACATTTGGGGAACAGAAAACACTACAGTTAATATGGGTTTGGGGTTTGCTTTATTACGCATCAAAACGCTACTCGCTTATGAAAAACATCACAGAACAGAAAAATCTGGCTTCAAATAAAGGGTATTTTCCCTTTTTCAGTTGTACATGGAAGTATATAAAAACAAACGAGTTTGGAAGAAGAGGCACGAAAAAGCAGGCACAAAAATGTAGGCTAAAAAATTTCATCTTCTCAGAGCTACAGTCGTAAAACTTGATTATTCTAACAGAAGGAGCTAAAGAGAAAAAAATCAGTCTTGACAAGACAGCAAATGCTCCATTTGTGGGGAAAATATACTGGGAATTTTGCATCTGTGTTGTAAGATGGGTCTTGAGACAGAGCTGCAGGTCATAAGCACGTGTCTCAAAAATATTTGCAGTTTTCACACTTATCCAGGTATTTTTTTAAGATTGATGACTTAGAATACCCCACCTGTGACATGAATATCAAGAAATGTTTTTTCTGCTTCATGAATCAGCAGCTGGAAAAAATAATGAATGAGAGTTTCACTGTCAATTGTTTTGGTGGTGCGTGAGGCGAGAGACCCCTCTGTTTGCTCTTCTGCCACGTCAGCTGTCAGAGAGCAGTAGAGCCACTGGAGAACTGGCCATGGCAGTAATAGGATTCCAAAAGCTCTCCTTTGAAAGCCTCTTTTACCCATCACTCCTAGAATCTAAGTGACACGTTCTCTGCTGAATGAGTTTTAGGTGAGTTTCAGTCTCCCTCTTAGCAAATCAATGTCTCTGTATCAAGATCAGCAGAGGTCCAGGTCTAACGGGGCGACGTGCTCCCCTCCTGCACAGTCAGTAGGTGCTGAGAAAGCTACCTCTGCAACGTGGTGGCATTGGAACAGAGGACGCAGCTCCACTGCAGCTTTCCCAACATACATTAACAAATCTTTCTAAAATGACTTTTTAACATAATTTCATTTGTCTTAAAATGCTGGGTTTGAACTGAATATGACCAGGCCATCTTTTGACAGCGTATGATTTTCAGCCGAAGCCTGACCCTTCTATCCACTTTCCCCTTCATGTCTAGGTTGCTGCCTCTGCCCCGTTGTCGCTGGCATGGGCTACCTCTGATCTGTCTTCTTTTCTTCTCCCAGAAGTGTGCTCTGTAGACTGTGGCACTCACGGGGTGTGCATTGGCGGAGCGTGTCGCTGTGAAGAAGGGTGGACAGGAGTGGCTTGTGACCAGCGTGTGTGTCATCCCCGTTGTACGGAGCACGGAACTTGTAAAGATGGGAAATGTGAATGCAGAGAGGGCTGGAATGGGGAGCACTGCACCATTGGTAGGCAAACGACAGGCACCGAAACAGGCACATATTGCTTTCTTTTCATAAATCGTAGAAACATAGTTACTGTTGTGTATTGTAATAGGCTGTTCCTTTAAGGACCCTAGTGCTTTCAAATATTAGCTCTGACTTAAAATGCATTGGGTGAAATGCAGGTGAGCTCCTGGAATCATTTAAAATCAGTTACAAGCTGGTTCATCGAGGGGAAAAAAAAATCCAAGAACAAATTCCACAGCCAATGAACATTAGTAAGTAAAGATGTAACAAATGGTCCATCATGGTATCATCTAAGCCAAGATTTTCAAACTTAACTAAACATTCCTTTGTGTGAATGGCATCTTTTTTAACTTCCTGCTCTGATGCATCGGTGCTCTCCTGCTATTATACGTCACATCTCAACCACGGCCCCGCCGTCACCACGCAGAGCAGGGGTCATGCTGGGGAGGAATAAGTGTTCCCGGTGTTACAGAAATAGCTGCCCAGCATTCTCCTGCCTTGTGCTGTGGCAGTGGGCATGCTGTTCTCATAGAGAGGGTCCCAGCATGGGAGGGACCTGGGGACGGTGCTACGTGCGGCTCTACCTTTCCCTAATAGCCCGCTGCTCACTGCAGCGCGGGCGTCACACAGAGCACCGGGACTAACACGAGGGCGTCTCAGCTGGGATGTGTCAGCCTGGGAAGTTCAAAAAGGTTACACTTACACAAAGCAACGGTGCTCTATAGCCCCTCAATTACCCTCCTTGAAAATTTATTCTGAAAAGAAATTAATTGTTCCTAAATCAAGCTTGTTATTTTGTCTCTATGAGCAGTCAGGGAGTTTATTTGGATTGAAGTTACTGAAAACAAAGGAAAAAAAATGGTTATTTCCCCTGTGCTGTAACCAAAATGGGGAAATTCTGAGTGGTCACGTCTTCTGAACAAAATTATCTGGAATGAGAGTATCTGGCTGTTAAGACAACGTGAGATGCAGGTGAGAGTGTTTGTCTCTGAAGGATGTTGGGAGGTGTGTGAGGTATGCCTTAAAAGAAACCTCCCGAGGCCAAATCCAAGGCCATATTGCTTTAATTATCTTAAATTCTTATATTTAACAAAGGAAGGGAGTAGGCCAGTTGAGATTTCCATGGCAATCAGGGACCCTAATGGGACAGTCCTATTACAAGTGAATTGTTATTTCTTTACTTAAAAGTATGGTGAGATTCTTGCATCCCTCAAGCTGTTTTTCTTTTTCATTCCCCTCTGATTTCTCCCTGGATATACAAACCCATTTCTGATAGGCACATGAGTCAGAAATTTAAAGTATGCCCTTATTGGAGAGAAGAAGAAAAAAGAAAAATAGATCCATATTTTTGAGGCATATCCTTTGATGTCGTGGTGCTGCATGCTTCCACCACGCTATGCTAATATGATTTAAATCAAAGCTTTTATGACTGAACACTTTGTCACCAGCATAGATGCAGAGTGTTTTTTCACAGTCGCTTTCTGACTTCTCTCATGTCAACATATCTCTGCTAGATTAATCCCAGGCATTTTGTTTTCGTATTAAGTCCGTCCCAGATCTTTACAAAATGCCCAGTGTTTAAAATTTCTAATTTTTTTTTGGCATTAAATTGTGTAATAATTGCTTTTTTTAAAAGTTGCCGCTTTGCGCAAAAATTGTTTTGTTTTATAGTCTTTTATTAATAAGCCTATGTTTAGAGATAATTAGCGTATTTGAAGTCTTCATTACTGTGCACACAAAAAGATGCCTTGCACTGATATCTTAAAAGAATTCTGAAAATGACAAGCCCAACTACTGAACTCTGGAGTGAGATTTTTAGTCTAATTTTCAGAGCTGTGAAATATTTTTCCCTATTATTCATGTATATAATCAATTTTTCTTTTCAGAGAAAGGGTGATACTGCTGAAGTGCTTAAAGTATGCATAGGCTGGTTTTGTTTGGTATGGATCAGAAAGATTTCCTTCCAACTTCAGGCGGGTCTGCCTGCAGCAAAGATGCAAAACATGAACTTTGCCCCTGTAGTTACCATGCATTTCCATTTAAAAGGCAGGTTGACACGGTGCTTAGTGACATGATTTAGTGATGGTTTTTGTCAGAGTTTGGTTGCTGGTCGGTCTAGATGATTTGAAAGGTCCCTTCCAACCTAGACAATTCTACAATTCTATAATTTATGATGTCATAAGTTGCCTGTTGTCTGTAGACAGATCCACATTCCTGTGACAGAGCTGTATTAGTGAGAATGTTCAGATGCTCGTGTCCTCAGGCCTGATTGTGAGGTCATTTGCTAAAGGACAAAGCATGATGCCAGGAATGGGGTAGGGTTCAGAGGGACCGATCCCAGCGCTTTGGGTTACATGGGACTGAAACAGAGACAGGGTTTGGAGGATAAGGGTGGTAAACCTAATCTTTTGTCAGTGTTTGTGCAAAAAGTGCTAGAAGTGACGACTGGAAAATGTGTCCTTAGTGCAAATTGGTACTTCGGAACACGGATGAATTGCTCAAGAGGTTTTAAACGTTTGTGTGAAGAACTAAAGTGTACTTAACGTTTTATGGAAACTCATTTTCATTTAGAGTGCTCCCTTTATGGTTTAGCGTTCAGCTGAAAGGTAGACTGACCATTTATTGTCAGAATTACTCACTGAAGGTTGTCCTCCTAAAACAGATTATATTCAGAAATGCAAATTCGATGTAGTCGTCCCTTCCTATTATTATTATTATTTATTATTATTATTTTTTGTTGTTGTTGTTGTAATCCATAGCCATTTTTTTGTCCTGTTTGGAAGGTACCAGGCAAGTCTGCTTGTCCTAAGGCACTTAAGCCAGGCCAGACCAGAGTGAAATAGCACATAGCAGAGTTTGAATCTCTCCTTTCTTTGTACATAGTTTGAATTTTTTGAATACCCATATTAGGTCTCCAGGAGCAAAGAATGGCCAGGCTTACAGCATGAGACGTTTGGGAATTCCCCATATGGGCTTCAGGAAGAAGAATGTGAATCCCATAGGAAAGCTTACTTACTCTGAATTTCCATCTATTGCCACACCAGTCGGAAATCTCTTCAAGTCAGTAGAAAAACTTAGACTTTTATTTCAGTGACTTTAGACCAAGCCAAATTAAAATAAAACAATCTAATTCATGAGAAAAAAAAATACAAAAACCCAACAGGTTTCTATATATAACCCAAAAATACATTTTCTTTTGTCTGTGTTTCTTTGCCAGTTTCTTGCACCATATTCATATGGCACTGGAAAAGAAATCATTATAGCAGCCTGCAGGTATCCAAGTTCATTCTATAGATGGTTGAGAGAATGCACACTCTTTGGCATTTCACCACCTAAGTTCAAAAAATTTAACAAAATGGCAGTTTCTTTCTGCATTGCCTACATTTTAAGAAAAACACTGAAAAATCTCCCAGAACTCTGCGATGGGAGCTGGTTAACACTTTGAACCAGCTGTTTGTGCAAAGCAGCTTTTACCTGTGTGCAGCAAGAGAAATGTGTATTAAAATCAGTGAATAGAAACTGCAAATTACACAGAGCTTGATAAATCTTAGGCCAAATAATACAAAAATGAAAGGAGAGGTGTCTGTTCTTGCTGTAACTCTGCATGTGGCAGAGCAGAGCTCTATACCAGGCGCTACACTGCGCTTTGCTACTTAAGGTAGGAAGAAAAATTGCTTGCTGGAGTGATGATAAAGAAAATGAATCTTTTCCCAGAGCAAAAATAGACCTGTCAGGATATGTTTATTAAGTGATTACTATTCATTGATTGCAATTATGGAGGAAGTTATAGCTAAATAATAGAGGGTAATCTAGATGAGGGGAAAAATATTGGAAAACTAATAACAAAGCAGAAGACTAGGATATTGCAGTTGCTGAGTCTTGAATCAATTTCATGCCCAAATTTTAAGATGGAGGATTTGGCTTTTCCTTGAATCACCTGAGTGTTGTTAAAGTGTGCTGTTATAAAACAGATCTCTTACTTTCACTGAAAATAATATCTGGATGTTTAAAACCATTGGCTTTAAACTGGCGTGGAAGATGTTCCCATATAAACTATCAGGCCTGTATACTAAGGGCAGTGATATATATGGAGATCTTAAGAAGTCGTCAAAAATAGCATTTTCAAAGTGTTAGGCCATCTGTAATTCATATCCCTGCAGCATGAAATACGACTGCTATTAAAGCACTGGTAAAAGTCTCACTGAGACAGCAGTGAAATCAGGATGTAATCCTAAATATTGATGAGTCAAATTTACAAGTCTGCAAACCTAGTGTATCGTGTAAGGTAAGCTCTCGCCAAAAGATGATCTCGGAGGTTTTCTCTGTGGCTTCCTGCCATATTCCCAAAGCCTGGCTCTCGTCTGCTCGTGTCCCACAGTAGAGGTAGGTTGAGCACTCCCACTTTCAGACAGGAAGTGACAAAAGCTTATAGTAAAGGATATTTGATAATACGGATATGATCGTTGCCATCAAGACAATTCCTCTCTGTTCCATTGGTCTTTTTTAATGTTCAGTGCAAGTGAGCTGTCCCCCCTTTGACAGACGTAGAAGCGGAAGCTCCATCTATCTCCCTGGTAGGAGGGACACAAACAGGACTGATGTCTGCGTCTCTGCAGACTCCACTCCTGGCCTTGGTACCGCTTTTGGGACTTGAGCTGCAGAGGAGGGATCTGGCACTTCATTTTCTCCACCAAGTCCTTGACCTCTGTACTGGAAATGTGAAATGGTAGGGCATGTCCCTTGGTAAATAAGGGCCTGGAAATCTCTATCATATCTTTGCAGTTTTGGGGGCCTTGAGTAAAGAAACAAAATTTGAAATAACCTCAGTCCTGTCACCTGCATGGTGGGGAATAATCTAAAATTTTCAGACACATAAAACTGTGCAGGCAAAAGAGAGGAGTCGGTGTGGGGGGGGTAATTAAGATGTGACGTTTCAGTTACAGTACGGGAGATTTGGGCTAGGTGTCAGGGAAAACCTTTTTAACAGTAAATGAAAAACTGAAATTGGTTGGTCTAAGGAACTTGTGGAATCCCTCATCAGTGGAGTTTCTAACAACAATTTAGACAAATGTCTGTCAGGAACAAGATCGTAGAATATTAAGATTTGTACTGTCATCCCCTTTAAGAAAGTCACTCTGCTCTTAGAAGTAGAATTGGTCGTTCATCCAACCAAGGAGACTAATCTCTGTGCTCTGGATTTGCAGGACAATGGGTTGTTGACATATATATTGAGTCTCTCCAAAACATTCAAAGAGCAAATATTACACAGTAGGTAAATACTTCAAAACCTCTCGCTTTGAAGTACCAAGACTCATCCAACTCATCGTCAAGTTGGATGTGGTGTTGAGGGATCTGGTGAAGGGGAGAACTTGTAGAGTAGGGCTGATGGTTGGACTTGATGATCCCAAGGGTCTCTTTCAACCTATATGATTCTATGATTCTGTGATCCAACCAAACTCTAGGTGGATAGTGTTCTACCTCTTTTTACTAAAAAAAATGTGTTAACTAGATTTCCACACGCCCCCCCAGTGTTTTGGGATGGTCATGCCCTTTCCAGCTTTTAGACCTGTTTGGATTTTTTGTAGACTAGAAGCACATACGTGGTGCAAAGATTCAGATTTTTACCTTATCATGCAGTCAACAATCATTAGAAACATTAATAATGCAGCATTGTGGTATCTTTGGATGCAGCAGGATATTTTTGTCCTGTGTCTCAAAGATTTTTTTTCTTCTACTACTGATTTTTCTTGTTGTAATTACAACCGTAATGATTCAAAGATGAGGCAATTTTCAGGAGAGATGGAAAGTGTGTGGGAGGAGACAGTGGAAAGCCATCGTATCTGACAAAGAGCAATTTAGAAGGAGCTAGATGTATTAGACTTCTCTGATGCTCTTCTAACTTAAAATTAATCTATAACAGTTTATAACCTATCAAGGCATAAAACCCCCTCTAATGATGATGATAGAAATTTAGGTTGTATGCTCTGTAGAGGGAGGAAGGTATTTTTTCATTTTATTGGAAAGATGCTTAGAATATTTGGGTCCTGACCACTTTTCATGAGTGATGATACAGAAATGGGTTGGTAAGATACGTGATGGCGGGATCAGAAACGTTGGAGACCTTGGCTGTTCCTGTGTCTGAGGATTCAGGTTCATCACCTGTACAACAGAGTTCTCCGATTGTCTTTACAGCTGGTAGGAGGTTTCTTGATGCGCTCGTCTGTGGTGTGGTCTTTCAGGTGTGCAGTGTCCAGCCTTCATTTGGAGTGGGACAGGGTGGTTTCCCCCCAGTACGTCTCTTCAGCAAAACAGCAGGGTAGCAGGTACCTCATCAGTGCATCTGAGAGATTCTCAGCAATTTCTAACATTCTCTGCACGGCATTTACAGTTTTGTTTCTGCCCTGCAAGCATAGGGAGACTCACAAGGTAGAAATTTTTCTTATAAAGTGGCGTTTTGGTCACATATGCTGCATTATATCACGTTACATTTCATGACCAAAACCAAGGAAACGTGCCAGTCAGACCAGTGGTCCTCTAGTCCAGCATCCCCGCACTTCAGTGAAGTTGCCTGTTCTCTGTAAATAAGGAGTTAGAAATTTCTTCCTGGAAAGATGATGCTTTATATCTTTTCCAGCTACATTTGCTATTGGGGTGCTTTGTTGGTTTTGTAAATGTGTCATCTTATGTTTCACCTCCAAAGTTTCTCAACAAAGTATCTTGTGTGTATGGTCCCCAGGCTGCACCCTCTGTAAATAGCTCGTTTGCGATTTTGGTTTCTGATTTTTACCTTTGTAAGTTCCAGTCCCAGTAACCAAAATATATTTTCATAATTTGGTGTATCAGGGATGAGTCGACTTTCTCAACAATTTCTGTAGCACTAAGGAATCCATAAGTACCATTTGCATCCTCTTACTTTATCATAGCTGAGCAGGATAGCTGATAATAGTATAAATAACTGGAAAGAAATATTCTATGTAGAGGTTTATATACAGTGAGTATGGCTTGACTTTCAGAGAGTTTAAGAGAATTCCTTTCCATTTGCAGAATTTACATGGGGCAGCTGGGGATCTTTTTTGGCTAAAAGGCAAGCTTAGTCACGAGGAAGAACTTTCCTGTTTGCATTCTTTGCTGAGGGCTTCCTGTGAATGACTGAAATGTGTCACAGTGCAGTGTCAGAACACTCGAGCAGCTTTTCTCTTGCTCTATATATAGGATATTTGCAGAACATGACCTTACTTCTTCCCGTTCTGGCCCCAAAAATTTAATGAGCGTGTTTTCAGCAAAGCTTCCTGCATTTTTGTCTGGTACTTCAAAGATGCACCCAGCAGATGCTGGTGAATAGCTTCCCAAACTAAAATCACATTGCTTTTTGCTCCTTTTGGAGGGGCTTCTACATGAGTTATATTGATTTTCTGGCCAATTCTTGAACTTTTAAAAGACCACAAAAAGAGGGGGAGGGCAATCAATCAGGCAGCTGATCTAACTGTTGAAAGGGCAAAACTGTTTTTGCTGTTCATAGGAGTATTCGCAGCGCCAGGCAATCTCCTCTTCTTCCGCAGATAATGTTTTCTGTGTTATTTTGTACCCTGTGGTGTCAAGCAGAGCTTCAGCAAGTGAGTGAATTACATGGCGTTGCTGGATACAAGACAACAAAGGCAGAGGAATGCTTGTTGAGAGGTCAGCGGCATAGATTGTACAGACAGAAATGTAGCACCACATCTTGAGAAATATGTATATAAATCCATATATATAATATTTATACCTCTAAGACACAACTGCAGAAGAGAACAATATCCACCCATCCTTTCCAGGCCTGCTTGTTAAAGATTATTTTCCCTTAATGGCTTGAATTCTTGCCTATACATTCTCATAGTCTAATTCTTGTATCTTCGGTATCAGTTTCACATAATCTTTCATGCTTGAAGATGCAAATGAAGGCAAATGTTTTGCCTGACTGCTGCGAACTCTGTGGAATAACAATCCAGACACGAGGCTTTACCTTTGCAGCTTCTTGTCAATTTTGTCTCCAATTCCTACCAAATTAGCAGTAGGATGCATTAGAAGTTAGAGCTTTGCGTTCCTACGATATTTGATGTTTTTGAAATTCTCTACTTAATATTTCCTTAGTTTAATGTTGTAGTAAAATATTAGTGTCAAAAAGAAAAAGGAAAAAAACGGTCTCTGTAGCATCTCTGAAGTGTCAGTTCAGGATTTGGCTGTGTGATCTATTTAGGGCTTTGGGGAAAAAATGAAACTATTGAAAGCTTTCTCTTTAAACTGTCAGTTATCTCTTGTGCAATAACTAGTCACTGAGGATGAAATACACGCTGATGTTGAATATTGATACATCCTTCTTTCACCAAAATCCCTTACTAAGACACTTTTTTAAAAGATCTTAAGGATTGAATGTGGGAACTCACTCAGGGTACCAGCTAGGACATAACTCGAGCCATTCATATTGAACACAATTTTTATGAAATTTATGTTATTCAGCTCTTTTTTTGTTTGTTTGTTTTGTTGTTCATTTTTTCCATTCCTATTCTGACCTGCTTATGAAATGCTTATTAGGATAACTTCACTTCTGGAGATTATTCCTAAGGTAGCCTCATTCTGTTTAATTTTTAATATAGTTTTTCTGTACATGTAAAAAGAGGCCAAGTTTTCTGTCCAACAGAAATCATCATGTGATGGAGTATAGCTCGTTTGCCCAAAGAAATTACAAACATTGTTTATGTAACTGAAACATAAGAACTGAAACCAGTAATACTGGGGTCATTATCACCTGATTTATAGCTGCCACATAACTTGTAGCTAAAGCATTTAGGTTTCTGCAGTTTCCAGGACACAGTTCTGTAGTGTTTTCAGTGATACAGTATTGATTGTCAGACAACTCTTCGTCTCGGTCTGCCAGTTGGGTTCCAAACACACCCGTGCTGGGAGAGACTGGGCAGTGCTGCTGTCTCCTTAATCTAGCAAGACTTCACAGTCAGAGCACTAAGAGCCAAAGGAAAAGCGGGCCGTGAGAAATTAAGGTTCCTGTATTTATCCTCCTCCTCTCTTCCTTCAATAACAGGGTAAGAGCAGAGAGGTTTCACAGCCCAGCTGTCTCCGTGAGGATTTTCAGATCTGAGAGCTTGCCCTAAGCACTGGGCGCTCCACACTTGACTTAAGTATTTCACTCTACATAAGGACCTTTCTGAAGCAGTTTTCATGGAAAAGTAGTAACTTTTTCTTTCATCAATATTACGGTTTGATGTGGATCATAAACATTATCCCTCATGAAAATTCAGGTGGAGGAGATGTGTCTGTCTGCTTATCCATGTAGGGCTTTTCTCCCTCCCATTCTGCTGAATTTAAAAGGCACTTTTCCCCCTGCCTTGCTGTAATCTGCCAGTTCCGTGGCCCGTGACCGATGTCTAACATCTGGGACTCATTGCCTTTCCTTGTGCTGTCTCACCGGTTACTGGGAGCCGTGCGGTGAGTCCCAGATGTTCAAGTGTAAAACAGTTCCCCTGTTTGCTCAAACACAGCTCACATAATGGCACCCAATTCCCCCCGGGCTCATTTCTGTTTTCTCTGCTGTACAACACCTTTTAAAAGCCTGTGGGTTTCATCCATTCTTAAAACAGGGAGCCATAATTTTGCCAGAGTGCCAGTTGATGTCAGGGTTTATTGCTTTTTCTTAATCCCATTGTATTTTTAGTTCCTGTTCACAGTGTGTAACAGTCCAGCGCAGAGCAGGGTGATGAACTCGACATCAATAGACAGTGGCCAGCTTTTAAAATGCTGTAAAACAAGGTAACATACAAAATAGCTGCAAGGAAAGGTTTAAGTGTTTCTTCTTAAATGGTCTGGAGTGATTGGGATAGACTGAACTACAAGAGCTGACAGTTTATCTTTCATATAATTAAAAAATGTATCCACTTTTAACATTTTACTATATTTTTACAGAAACCCACATAAAGTACAGATGAATCTCTTCTGTATTCATTTCAGTTAACCATAAAATTGCAGATGAGATTATTTTTTTTTTAGGTAAATGTTGAAAGGGTAAAGTTACTCATGAGCGTGACGAATGAGTAAGATTCACAATGCTCCCAGACCATGTAGGTCTTAATTTGCCTTCAAATAGTTTTTCAGAGCATTGAAGAACTGACCTAGAGAACCACAGTGCATCAAGATGCTGTCCCTGTTCTGAGGAGAAGTACTGCTAATAATAGCTTTGTTAGCTAAGAAATCAATATAATTGTGTAATCATATTTCTTAATCAAAAACTAAATCAGTTTGTAATGACAAAATATACACTAGGTTGTGATTTTAGGCTAGAAACAATACTAATAGGACAATTATCCAAAAGAACAAATAACAATAATAGTAAAAAAAGCAGAGATCAGTTTAGGAATACTATGTTTACCTAGAACATGGTGATTTACTGATATTAAAAGTAGCGCTGCTTCAGATGCTGTGATTTTCCAGTTGGTAGGAATCAAAATGGATTGCTGAGCTTGTTGTGGAATGAGTTCCTCAAGAATAGCACAGAAGCAGTTTTTGTAAATTCAGCATGCACAAATGCAAACCCCTGAATGTCCCAGAAGATGCTGATTCTCCTAAAACTCGAGACACATTAGTACAGATGAGAGAATCTGACTTTCTGTTGGAACCACTGGGAATACCAGCGAGTAGAGCTCAAGTTCCTAATGGAGTGTGGTGCCCTCAACTTTCCAGCCCGTAAACTGATCTGACTTCTTTGCTTTCCTTTGAATAAAGCAAGGCAAAAGGTGTATATGCTGGGTTACAGGTCACTTCTCTCAGAAATTAATTAAGAATTAGCATTATAGCATACAGTTTACAATGCAAGACAGCATGCCTAGAATTAAGCCGTTGTAGAAAAGGAAGTTGGGTGTCTCTCTCCTTCTCCCCACTTCTCTTTATTTTGAAATTGCAGAGTCACTTGCATTTGAACAAGAGAAGTATTACTGGAAGCAGGAAGCCGTGGATTGTTATTTACTCCTGAAAAGGGAAAGCAGAAGATGAATTTGTTAAAACATTAACAGATTCTGATTAGTTCTACACCTACTGTTATTTTTTCTCCGAGTAATTTGATAACAGTACAGGAAAGATAATGACAGCATGCCTTTTCTTCTTAAAAAAAAAAAAAAAGATTGAAAAGTTGTTTTAGGCATAGGAAAGAAAATGACAGCATAGGAGTTAGTTAGGAATATGAAAGGAAGGCTGACATTGCTCAGCATGCAGCATTGTTAATAGATAGTCGAATCGAGGAGAAGTATATAGTGACATAGATTTTTATATGCAATGTATCTTTTTTGTTGGCTTCTTTGGAAACTAGGGATAAAATTGCTTTTTGTTACTGCCTCCCTTGGATCGTTATTAATTGATTCTCTATCATGAAGGCAATCCATATGTATCTTCATTCAGTCCTGCGAATGTTTGAAACTCTTTTTTTCCCAAAATAAGCCAGAAGTATTGATTTAGAGTGGAGAAAGCCTTCCATATTCAGCAAACAGGTTAGCAGAGTCAAGGTCGCTTTCTTTGTGAGAGCTGAGAGGGCAATGGTTGCTTGAAGGAAATTCTAGGTGAGTGTTGGACTGCAGAGGATGTTCCGCTTGTGTAAACAGGTCTGCTCTCATCGTGTCTGCATCGCTCCTCTACAAAGATGTGCATGAACCAGAAGCCTAACCAATGTCTGCACTGCCTCACTCTTACAGATGTAGCTGGAAGGCTGAGGGGAAATGAATAAATCTATCCTGATGCCCAAGCATTCACTTGCAGTTGCAGCTTTCCTTAATTCAAATCCAGAGGGTCCTGGAGAGGTTACCAGCTTTACAATTTTTCACTGGAATCTCTTGTTTCCTATCCTAGAACAATTTGGATTGCTTCTACGATGAAGAAAAAAGGGAATCAAATTTGGTCACACAAAGTAGTTCATATCCTTTCATCAAAACACTTAATTATATATGAGATATTGGTCAGATACCAAATTTTATGGATATGCTGAAGTGTCTCCTGAAATGGTTTATCTTTTCCTACTACGTGAAGATTTGTTTAAGTAAACTGAAGGGGGTGCCTGTTAACACCTGGTTATTGCTCCGTTCCTTTTCACCTTTCCATCTTCCGTACACGAAGAACTCAATAGGTGTGTCTTCTTTCACCAGTATCTGTATTTCTAGTTACAGTGAAATTCCCAAAATCCTTATTACCTCATTGGAAAGTGTTACTATGTGGAAAGTTTTCAGTATGTGTGAAATATTTATTCAGCAGAATTGAGGTAATTTAACATATTTGCCTTCCATTTAAAACTGCGTCTGTTTATTCAACCTTTATAGTTAGTTTCTGCTATACTAAGGATTATTTTCAACATTTCTGAGATAAAACACCAAGGTGTACATAAAGTAATAAAGCAAGGTGTACATAAAGTAATAAAAGTATAAAGTGATTTATGGTATTTACTGCTTGAGATAAAAGGTGAGGAGAGGTGTCAGTCAAATGTGAACAGATGACAGTGAAGGGAAAAGGAAGATGTTCTTTTCAGCACTGCTGCCATATTGTTACTTTTTTTTTTGTCCTGTGACTAAAAATTACAGGTTTATTAAAGATAATGTTTCACAGGGCTGCTGCTACTGATTCTTCCTTGAATTAGGCAGCTTTGTTCCAGCCTAGGAAATAATTAAAAGTATTAGGTTGTTTCATTGGGAGTGAGAAGCAGGTGTGTGTGCTGGAAAATGCACTTAAATGTCTTCTGTTTGCTGGTCTCTCCTTCAAGGAGAAAGGCGATGTCATTGAAGTGCGGACAGGCTTTCCAGTGAGCCATACCCAGTTAAGAAGGATTTTTGCAAATATTTTCTAAGTTATTACAGTAAATTGGATATGCACTATGCCTGATGAAATGTATTCCAGCCTGCCTGTTTCCTCTGAAACCTAAAGCCGTTCCAGAGTTCACTTACTTTGATGCAGACCCGTGGAGATCTCGTAAGCTCAGTAGGGTCCAACTGCATGGATCCTCAGGTGAGAGGCCTTTGGTGGTGCAAGGTGTTCCTTTGTTGGCCACAGCCTTGGGGAACCCCTCTGCTGTTTGTGTCGGGGCAGTACTTCTCACTCCCAGCTCTCACCTGAGGAAATCCTGCTGCGCGGTGGAAAAGGCTGCTATATCCTGCCTCTTGTCACAGCTTTGAACGAATAATCCAAGTGTCTAAAAGGGAGGCCTAATTAATGTGTGTGTCCAATCTTCCTTGGAATACAGAAACAGTTCAACTATGGGTGAGAAAGGAAAAATTATACTGTACCCAATTGAAATTATGGGAAACAGAGAGAATACAGTAACCAAAGTTGTAAATTTATTTGAACACCCAGGGTAAAAATGGCTAATTAATCACCTGGATAGAAAACAGAAAAATAATGTTTCCTTGACAAGTATTTTGTATGTTTAGAGATACTATGAGCCAATCATGCTATATATTTCAGTGTTGCAAAGAAAAAGCAAATTGCACAAAACTGTAGCAAATTGTCCTTTAGATATCCCATTGTCCCATTGTCCCGTGCACAGATTTGTTGTTGTTGTTGTTCTGATGTGCCTTTTTGGTTGTTATTGGAAATCGGCTCACCTTTTGGCTGGTCTTTGTTTTTAATACTGTTGAGTCTGGGGAGTTTTGTTCGGTTTGGTTTTTTTTGCTTGGTTTGTTTGGTTTTTTTGTAACTAAAGCAAATATCATGAGGATACATTGTTGTGCACCTTTTCACCTGACATGAATCAATGAGTATAGTGGATTAATTCCATGTATCATACAATCCTATTGAAGCCAAGGTGGAGCCATCTCTAGGTTTCTTGGCCACGTCTCCAGCTCTCTCAGAGATTGTGTCTCCTCCTGAGGGCACTGCTCCCACAAAGCAGCCCCTGTATAACCAATAACACCCCACCTGGCCCAGTGGGGCTTAAAAACTGTGAAATAGAGATGTGAGGCAACCAAGTTAAAAGCCTGGTTGAGGCTTCTGATGGCTTCAGGTGAGAAATGGAAAATAAATACTCAGTCTCTAATCTTAAAGGCTCAAGTATTTGTTCCAGAGAGTTGTCACTTGTAGCCAGGCTAGGGGAGGAGCAGAGCTATCCTTTGCCAGATAGTAATTTTTTTTATTATAAAGCAAGTAGAGCTTAAAGAGTCTTTTCTCTTTCAAACTTCTTCCAAGTGCAGATTAAATGCTCTTGGCTTTCTTGGGGGTGAAATAGTGAAGATCCTCTCCCTACTAGATCAAATCAGTTTCCCAGGTTTATTTAGGATGGTAAGTATCAAGGCAACTGGCTACAGTTGAAGGATTATGAGGTTTTTTCCTTCATTACTTGGAGAAAGAACAAAATGAGAGCTATCCTACAGTTTGTCTGTACACACAGGATTAAAAGCAGTTTCTTTGTGAAAACAGCATTTTTATTTCTGTAGATTTTATTACATGTTTGTTCAGTTGATAGATATAAAAATTGGAAAATTGCATGATATTCAGGAGGCTGTTGTACACTGAAAAGGGATGCAGAGTGGATGCACAGCACTCTAGAATTAAAGGCGTGTTCATAAAATATATTTTATGTAGAGAAACATTCATATTCTATCCTATATCTGCCAAACAGCTCAGCATACACAAATTCTCACAGAACTCAGAATGAATTGTTTATGTATCCTAATTTGTTTTGCATATGTTGCCTAGGTGGCAGAGTACTGCTCCTATATTGTGGACATTATTTCATCCTTTGTATTTGTATATATTCAAACTCGGTAAATGCTAGCTCTAACAAGCGTGAGGTATATTTATTTTATTATTAAATATCCATTATTTTTTTGCCACTTCAGAGTTGTATTTTACTGTCATGAAGAGTTAGGATTCCAGGAAGCCAGAAGGAGTATGAGAAGCATTTAGTGTGTGTGACTAAGCTGGTTTTTTTCATTCCATGCCATCCCACTATACTCCTTAAAAACTTTTTTTGTCTTCAGCAGTTCCTTTTGATTTCTCCTTTGGGACAGCTTGAAGCCTTTGGACTCTCTAGTCTGAAACCATGCCATATGCAGTCATTTTTTGTAATCCATGGAATTAATACTTTAAGAAGATCAGCTGTGAAATATAATACATCTGTCTATAGAGCGCGTTTCATCCTGAAAGGGTCCAAAGTTCTGTACCAAATGAAGGGATGTTTGCTCATAGGACATACTCATCTGTTACGGGGTAATGGAGAAAAATGCATACTTATGTTAAGGCTCATATTTATTCTGACAGAGATAACCTGCACACTTACAGAGGATCTGCATTTGCATAGCTGAAAGTTAATTGCTAAATTATAAATTCTATGCAGACATAAATATCTGATGAGTAGCAAGTAATTATATTATAATAATACCTGAGAAAACTGGGATTCCCTGCCTTGAGAATTAGGAATTATAAAGCTCTAAAACTCAAGGGTTCCTGGATAATGTGGTTTGGAGTGGATCAGTCAGGAGGTCCTCTTGTCCAGCCAACAGCAGGGTAAGCTGTGAGGTCAGGCATCAGACTCAGGCCCACAGCTTTTAAGGCAGACTTCCTAAAACCCTCTTGATTGTATGTTGGGTGGGCTGTGGCTCCCCACTTAGTGCCCAACCTGAGTGTGTTCTGTGGCATATTGAATAACATAAATCCTGAACACATGACATGTAAGTGTCAGGAGGATGGAGCCAGGCTCTTCTCAGTGACATCCAATGATAGGACAAGGGGTAATGGATGCAAGCTGGAACATAGGAGGTTCCACTTAAATATGAGGAAAAACTTCTTCACAATGAGAGTGACTGAACACTGGAGGGGGCTGCCCGGGGAGGGTGTGGAGTCTTCTTTCTCTGGAGACGTTCAAAACCCACCTGGACATGTTCCTGTGTGACCTGCTATGGGTGTTCCTGCTCCAGCAGGGGGATTGGACTAGATGAGCTTTCAAGGTCCCTTCCAATCCCTGAGATTATGTGATTCTGTGATCTGCTTGTTCTGATTTCAGTGCCCTACTTGGGTAAGCTTGTATGTGCACACATCCCCTTCCTGCACATCTCTGAACTCAAATAGGGTTAGAAATGCCAGTGTAAACTGCTGTTCAGTAGTACCTGCATAAGGGAAATGGTTTGTTTTGGTCACTGTAAATGCTGGCTCTGCTTACTAGAGCATTTTGGTTGACTTAAAGTCCTCTGATTTGTAAAGCTACTTGTATATTGGAGGAGTTATGGTTGAAGAAATGGAATCTGTATTTGGAGCAAAAGCGATAATATTTGATCTATTTTTTTCAAGTATGTGTGTAAGTTCTTATTTATAGAGTGAAGAAATTAATTCTGCAGTCTTGAACTGGCTTCTTAAAATCTCCACCTCCCACGCAGATGAGATTAGCTTTTGACAGTTTAGCAGAGCTCTTGACCCCAGTTGCCATGCCTGTACCTTGGGCAGTCTCTTACATATCCTGAGCCTCCTCTATAAGATGTAGGGCCTTGAAAATTATTTTTAATTTCTTCAGCAAGCCATTGGTGAGAGAATTCAAATAGTATTCCATGTACCTGTTCTTGCTAAGGAGAAATGCTTCAGAATTCACTCAGCTGACTTTGGCTGTGCTGGTGTATATTGTACTGGGGAATGGCCTCTGAGGGAGGTGGGAAGTGGAGTCCCACCACCCCTCAGAAGGGGCTGTCAGCACAGCTCCTGCCTGCCCTGCCTGCAGGGTTTGCGAAGCCAATAAGAGCGTTCTGAAGTTAATGACTGAACTCAGAACTGTCTCTTCCCTGAAAATCAAGAATTGCATTAGGTCTAGAATATTAGTTTAGCTTTTCATAAAATTGTTTGGGAAAGGAAAATGTGCTGCTGGTGGTATTTGGCTCCAAGGGATGCATCCAAGGGTTGCTTCTGTGGAACAGTCAGGCTCATGCCAGTCCGATGGAAGGAGGTCCCCACTTCTAAGTAATTCATTGCCTTTCAGACAGGAGAAATGCTGGTTATCTGGGACCCTTTCAAGGGGAAGGAAGGGCTGCAAAACCACCAGCAGTGGTTTATAACCCATGGGTTTCACCATGGTAGTCAGTTAACACGTAGAATCCAGGGAAAAGGCGTGTTTGCTTAAGGAATAACCAATATGTTCATTTCAACTATTATATGAAGGGTCCAGGTGCAGCAGTGTGCCCTGAGCCTTGAGGCTGTACAGGAGCTGACTGAAATCCATGTAATTGGTTTAATTTGGCTGAATTTTGCCAGTATGGACCAGCTTGTGTCCTGGTCTCCTGCTGATACAACTGAGAAGGACCAAGAATCGGTCTGGTCAGAGAGGAAGGATGTAATTCCAAGAAGTCTGCCAGCTTCAGATTCAACGCTTGATTTTACATCCATATCAGTTTTTCTCGTACAGATAAACTTTCCACTATTTGCAATAGACCTTGTGTTTGACAGAGCTAGTGCCAAGGCCTTGGCTGTAGCCCCAGCTCACGTTCCTCACACCGTACCTGTTGGTGGCTTCCTTCTCCCTGATCCTGTTCCCGTGCTGTTTCTGAAGAGACTGGTGTTTGAAAGTTTGCCTTGTTACAGGTTTGTGTTCGGCCATTGTTTGCAGAATGCTAGAAACAGTTTTATTGGTTACCAAATCTGACTTGGAGAACTAAATTCAGGTGTAAATGTGTGAGCAGAGCAGAGGACAGTGCTTCACACTTAATTACGATTATCCTCAATTATCCTTCATTGTCCTGCTTGTAGGATAGTTTTAGGGCTACATAAGTCCTGAAGAATTGCTTTAACGTGGTTGTATTTAACAGCTATGTTTAACATTTAGCTTGCCAGAAAATGTCTGATTTCACTTGGTTTGGCATTTACCTTCCCTGCTCCTGCACTGGAACTGTTGCAACAAACACTGTTCCTTAAAAACATTTTCTGAACAGTAAAGCTACTGGCTGGGATTTTCTTTTAAAATCCAAAGTCAGAGAAACAGTGGGTGGCATTTGTGTCTCAAGAAAAGCTAGCTGGTGACAATGTCTCCTCTGCTGGCCCAGCAGGGCATTGATAGAGAAGTACATCTGCCTCACTGGAGGCTGGCTGGGAGTACCCTGCACAACCAGCCAAAGCCTCGGTAGCCACAAGTGATCCTGCCCTTCTCGATCCCAATCTTGGGCTTTTTATATCAGGAGGGTCTTAAATTGTAAGTATTTGAAATTGGGGCCCAACTTTGCAGCGTCTTGCTGTATCCAGGGATTTTGGAAGTTCATCTCTGAGCAGATGAAGGACAGGGCTTACCTGTGGTTTTATCCAGGCTGCATTCCCAACATCATTAAAGTGGGTTCAGCTTTGGCTAAGCGTGGCACTGTGCCATCTCCACCAGCAAGCTGACCCTGCTGGGGGCTGGGGGAGAGAGCAGCAGTGTCCTTTGTTGTCTGGGCTATGTATGAAAACTGCAGAGAGGAACCAAGAAGTTAGAAAAATCTTTAGAACCACATGACTTCATGCGTTCCTCCAAAGTCAGAATAGAAACTACAGGTACTTCAGATTCTGAGTTCATAATTTCACTGTTAACAATTGTAAAATGAGGGCTTTGCCTTGTTTTCAGAGTGAAACGGGGGAAAAGTAGGTAATTTCTGTTGAATTTGATAAATTTCAGTTAGCCAAATGAAACTGAGCTTTTGAAATCTAATGTCTGGGATCTGACAGCATGATATCAAATATCCTTTTGGCAGATACAGATATCACATAACATCGAAAATGATGTTGTATTTTTTCCTCTTTGTCTGTCTCTGTGACACAAAGAAGGTAAAATGGGTAAGGAGTATGGAAATGTGACACATCTTTGTGCATCAGTGTGCATGAGATTCTTGGAGCTCTCTAGTAAATAAGAATATCTAAAAATATACCGACACGTTACCAGAACTTTTATTCAGAAAAGTTTAAGTGCATTTTTTGGAAAAGCTGTGACTGGCGCGTACGTCAAATAATAAAAAAGCCGATTGCATTGTGTGCAAGAAGGTTGAGAAGCAATTTCTGTGTGACTCCTCATTTTTATGAAGGAATGACTGAAACTCCCTGCCGTAGCGCTGTGATTAATGGAGGGATTTTAGTTATTACATTTTAATTAGGTTATATATTCTTTTAAATATGAGGTCAGCGTTTTGCTTGTGTCTCTTCAATTGACTGGATTTACACATTCCTGTCTGATAGGTCACTTTATCATTACTCTGCCACTAAACTATTTATATAGACGTTATTTTGTGATAAATTCAGCTTGAGAAGTGCTGCTTTCTCAGAACCGATATTACATATTACAAAGGATGATGCCAGTTCTTCTATCCCATATCAGAAACATTAATACAATAAAAGATTATGGTTGTGGTCCTGGTTTTATGAATGCAATTTCACCCGGAATTATATACTAAATGGATTTTGTTACAGTAGGATTAATTTGAAAGAACCAGCTATCTTAAATACAAATTTTACTGCATCTTTTATGTATCTTTTTATTGGGTGTATGAATATGAGTCTTGTTTGAAAAGAATACACGGTAACTTGAATGGGCTGGTGGGGGCAAATTTTAGCTCTTGCTCAAAATCTCTGCGAATAATTTTACGTGGTCTAAAGGGGAAACCGTGTAGGTACTGTGGGTTTTGGGCCCCAGCAGTGTCTTTACTTACGTCCATATGTTTCATACAACCATTTTGCTTATGCTGGTCCATATCTGAACCGTGATAGAGCCACTGTGCACACAGCTGGTGTCGTGGTTCCAGCCAAAATTACCAGAACCAGACTGACAGATGGCTCTTCCTCCCCCCAGAAAAGAAGGGGGAGGAAGAAGATAAAGAGATTGACAAGTTTAGAATGAACTAAACTATTTGAATAAAGCATTAATACTAAATTAAAACAAAAACAAAAGGAAGAAATAATGACATATATCCAACTTATACCAAACTGTATGAAGCTCCCAGGATGACAATTATGACGCCAGCAGGCATGAGGAAAAGTCCCAGACTGGACTCGGGTGGCTGAGAGGAGCTGGATTCCAGCTCTGCAGTCAGGAATGCTCAGATCAGGATCAGTGTCAGACAGACAGACAGGGTCCTCCTCAGACATCAGCCATTGAAGAAAGAGAGTTGACCCTTTGATCCCTCAGCTTTTATACTGAGCATGATGCGGATGGGATGGAATTACCCCAGTCGGTCAGTTTGGGGTCCCCTGTCCTGTCCCCTCCTCCCTACAGGTATGACCCCTCGATGCTTTTCCACTTCCCACCCTCCAACGGGGCAAATACAGAAATTCCCTGCCCTTGGTTGTTCCAGCAATAAGGATACACAAGGGCCTCTCTGCACCATTCCTTGGGATAATCAGGTCTTACCACTGTGAGAGTGAGCAGTTTCTGAACAGTATGCTCTTAATTTCAGACTTTGGTTAGTTAGTAGAGGCCCAGCTAAAAAAGTAGAACTGTAAAACAGAAAATGGGTTCTGTTTTACCTCGAACCAGGAGAGCTGGGTTCTGTGCAGGACGTGACGTTGGGGTTCTGTGTTAAGGTTAGCAATACCAGGGGGTGCAGGTGGTGCACAGCCTATGTACCACACTCATTCCATCCCTCACCCTTGCCTATGGCCTGTTGGGTGTTGGAAGGGCTGCGCGGGGACAGGATCCCATGGACAACACTCTGTTGGCGGGACTGGATCTGACCTGCTGGCTACAGCAGAGCACTTGGTCTCTTGGCATTGCAGAACCTTCTCAGTCTCATAGCTACACTTCCCATCAATGCAGTCTCCCTTCCTTCTTGAAACTCTTAAAATGTATATAAAAATAACCTGAATTCTTGGGTTCAGCTGAAGCTCTTTGTGTATACTGAACCTTCTGAGCAGACCTGGATGTTTTGATTCTTGATCTGTTTGGTTTCAAGTCCCAGGACAGTATACCCCGCAGTCACCCTCTTTCCCTGCCCAGCTGTTGGCAGCTTGGAGTGGGGCAGGGTGTCACCAAGAGCTGGTGATAGTTAGAGAGCTCTGTTGGTTTTGCACAAGGGGGAGGTCTTGAGGATATCCGCCTCCAAAAAAGTAATGGGAGCCCAGCAGCTTGAGTTGCTTAAAATCACAGAATCATAGAATCATTCAGGTTGGAAGAGACCCCCGGGATCATCAAGTCCAACCGTCAGCCCTACTCTACAAGTTCTCCCCTACACCAGATCCCTCAACACCACATCCAATCTACTCTTAAACACAGTCAGGGATGGGGACTCCACCACCTCCCTGGGCAGCTGATTCCACTGACTGACCACTCTTTCTGTGAAAAACTTTTTCCTAATGTCCAGCCTAACCCTAAATGGCTGCAGCTTGCAGCCATTCCCTCTCCTTCTGTCGCTCATTGCCCGTGAGAAGAGACCAGCACCAACCTCCCTACAATGCCCTTTCAAGCAGTTGTAGAGAGTGATGAGGTCTCCCCTCAGCCTCCTCTTCCTCAAACTAAACAACCCCAACTCCCTCAATCGAGCCTTATTCTCCAGGCCTCTCACCAGCTTCATTGCCTTCCTCTGTACTTGCTCCAGCACCTGAATGAAGCTGGATAGAGTGGAACAATCCCTTGTTAACAAGGGGTGGTGCTCTGACACCAATGGGGGCATTTTCAATTTTAAATTTGTGTGGCCTGTACTGCAACGTGAGTGTTCCTCTGGGTTTTGGTTGGGGGTTTTGTGCATATGCGTGTGTGTGTGTGTCTTTTTTTTATATTTTTTTTTTCCTTCATAAAGATGCAAGTGGCTTTTCTTTATCCTTCCTTTTTAATACCAGCAGTTCCCCTTTGTGTGAAGTTTACTTCTCTTCTAACCAGTCACACAGGTTTTTCTTACATTTTCCTATTTTGTTTGGAAACCTGGTTATTCTCTGAGTTCCCACCTTTAAATGGGAAAGATGGAAATTTCAAATATATGCTGGAAATACAATTTAGAAGGAAATTATCTCATGGCTTACATATCCCAGGTGATTTAAGGAATCTTACTCAACTTTCCTAATTGTCTGCCTGCACAACAAGTATTAGAGCAGAGGAAATCAGGATTCTGGAGTCCTGAAACTTACTTCTTGGCCTGGCTGGTTTTTTTTTTTAGCCTGTTCAATAAATAGAATTGTAGCTGGCCCATTCTTTAGTTTTAACTCGGGCATGTATTCATCTCCCCCAACCCATCTGCAAATAGTTGTTACGTACGTTCCTTTGTTTGATATCTAGCTTAAAGAAGTATTTAGGGTATCTAAAGCAGTTTTTAAAATGTTTTCTTGAAAACAAGGTAAAAAAAAAAGAAAGAAAAGATAAGAAGCAAGGAAGCCAGCCAGAGCATCGTGGTGACAAATGCTTCATTGCCTGGGAGCAGCTCCCGCTCCGTGGGAGCGCTCTCCGGAACAGCCAGCAGCACCGCTGTGATACTTGAGCAGTGAAATCAGGCTTTTTATTACACAGAAAGGCTGGGTTAATTCTTAACAATTTGTCAATCTGTGTGACTCTCCCGCTTGGAAGAGCTCAGCTCGTGCTGCTGGGTGGCTCTCCAGCCTGTCCTGGGTCTGTCCAGGCTCGCTCACAGGGGCCTCCCCTGTCACTCAGCCAGTACTGTGTGGCAGTGACATTGCTTTACTTACGTGGTTTGGGTTCGAGTTTATTTTAGTTGAAGTATTACCCTGTAGAAAATAACTTGTGTGTGCCTGCTGTAACACTATGCATCTTTTTTAGTTCTGTGCCCTTTCTTTGGCTTTAGCCAAGTTCTTCAGGCTGCGGAATTGAAGGAATAAAAAATAACAATAGCAAATAAAAAGCGTAATTTTATTTTCCACGTTGCTAGGTACCTCGTTCTATGCACCTCGTTTGTTATTTGTTAGATAGCCATAGGCATACCAGCAGCTCACTGAGGGAATGAACAGAAAATATGAAAACAGTGATTATCCTCTAAAATCCAAATTAAACAGGCTATCAGCATTACTGCTTTGATGTCAGTTCTCTATATTCTGTAGGTACCATCATACCCCAGACTACTTCTCTTTGCTACAGTTCGGTAGTTAACAGCTGTAATGAGAAGAGAAGGACTTAAATGTAATTTAGATATTCCCCTTGAAACTCGGGTGTACCCTGTGAGCTGGAAAACACTGCCCTGTACAACACGCTCTCTACTGCGGGGCATCTTCACCCATAGAACCACCTGGTCCAGTGTCAACTCAAGTCAGTGAAAAGACTCCGCTGACTTCCAGCCCACTTGGGCTGGGGATGTGTCCAACGAGGTGAGGTACAAAGAGAAACTACGTGAGCACCAGATGAGGAGAGGGGCTGGAATCTATTCTGTCTGGTTTAAGATACTGTGTGGAGGAGTTGGGAGGAGAGGTGGCTGATAGACAGCTTTGGATCAGAAGGGCTCAGAAGATGTAATCCCTTAATTACATCTAATTTTCCGTACACAAATTGAGTAGCGGCTCAAAACATTGTCTGATTCTATAAGTGGTTACGAGGTAACACCTGGAGAGTTTTTACTTTTTTCCCTCCATCCCTCTTATTCCCCTTTTTCCTTGAATCATACTAAGAGGCTACTTATTCACTCAAAATCTGAAAATTTCTCTGACTTCCTCTAACTGTGCTTTCCTGTCCTTCCTTTCCAGAATGATTGCCCCCGCCATAAGTGGGAATTCTTAGGATTATTAACGTTTAGACTGAAACCACAAATTAATTGGAGAGTGTATTTTCATTTACTTTATTTCTGATTTTACAAAATTATTTTTTCTTTATTTACTTAAAATGTTTGTAGTTCTAACGTAGTTTATTCAAAGGAAAATGTGTATATACCCGGGTAGCTGGGCCCATGTGTATTTGTGTACCTGGAGTTTGTTAGTAACAGTGGAAAGAAAAGGAACTCTGTGCAGAATTTACCCAAACTGGGATTAGAATTTTTGATATACTGCCTGGCTACTGGAAATTAATTTGCTGAGTTTGAAAATGAATTAATCACCTTACATTTTATTCTTGGAATAATGTCATTGTAGATAAAACCTTTGAGCGTTCGCTCGTAAATATATCCAGCCCTATCACTTTCTTAGAAACAAACACTGTCCATATTGATCTTGTTTACTATTCATGAAGATTCTGCAGACTTTCTTGTTGAATTCAGCTTTTCATAAATCTCTCATAAGTTTTGAATATATGACAGTATAGCAATAGATAAAGCTTACATAGGCCTGGAGGGAGCGGTAGAATTAATTTTGCTCACAATGACCTTGGTAACAGCAATGTTTGCTGTTTTCTAGACTCGCTATTTATTTTCCTGTTATTGTTATGAAAAGCACTTTGATTTGTATTGTTGCAGCATCTTCTAGGTCCCATCATGGACTGTGGCATGTGGAGCTCTACAAACAAGTAACAAAATCTAGTGTTTTAAGCTCGTGTTGTTGATTGGGTTATAAAGGCTTTCAGGCAGGAGCTTTCTTTTCCTGTTGTGTCTGACCAGAGGTCTCCAACCCTTTTGCTCTTTTTCCATGAATAGTAATAATGTGAAATAAGATGTATGCAGTAATTACATATATATATATATATATAGTGGTAGTTGACTACATACTCCTCTTTGTGTTGATGGGTTCTCATTTCTCACAGTGTTTTCTTATATTGTGTCCTGTTCTTCTGATACTACATTACGTAGCATTCATTGGTAGGTTCTCTTCCCTTAGTAACCCACAGTCAATGGAAGAAGGAATTCCTAGAAGAAGGAATTCAACTTTTTAATGGCAAAAATATGCAATATATTTTAATATTTATTTTTTTTTTATTAAGCCACAGTCCTCTCACGTTGTTACTGAGTATTCATTTGGACTATGCATCCAACCAGAGTTCTTTTTATTGCAAGGAGCTGCAACAAGCTGGAAAGGACAGGCTGAGGAAGTGTGAGTGAAGGGCTTTCAAGTACTGAGGAAATGGTGTAGGTATGGGGGGGTAAGCGTCCCAGCACACTCAGATATGTTTGCTGAATCTCTGCTTACCAAATTCTAGGGTATCTGAGTTGTCTTCAAGTCTTCCTTGTGATCTGTGAGAGGTTCTTATCAGGGTTCTCGTGCTGCTTGCTGCTGTAGATGCTGTATGAGGATAACCAGCCAAGAAATGGGATTTTGAAGCTATGAGCAAGTTAAAGACATAACAGCTTGTTTGAACAAAGAGAAGCAAGAAACACCATTAAATCCATTAATGAATTTGTTCTGTTACTCCAATTTAGTTGAGTGGCTGCGAAAAAAAGACTTAAGAGGGGAAATAAATTCAAACATTAAATTCATAAATTCAGGCTCTTGTGTTGCAGAACTGCAAGACTGTAGAGATTGTTCTGTTTGGTGAGAATGCTGAAGAGGGTTTTGGGTTATTATATATAGGAAACACCAGTTTACATCGCTCTCTGTTAGATACAGAGATATAGTGCCTTTATTTTCTCCTTTTTCTTCACCACTGCTTTCCAGTATTTACTTTACATGAATGCTGGGTGTTTTATCTTCCTGTGGTACGGAGAGGAATGGATTGTAATATTTGGATTTTCAAACCTTCTTTCACTCTGATGGTCCCTCACAGATTCCTGATGCTGCATTGCAAAAAGTACTGACATCTTTCTTGTTGTTTTAACTGTTAAATACATATGTACCTGTAGTAAGGCTCCCAGTAAGCAGTCCCAGGGCCAAGTTGGAGACTGCAGGAGGGGGAGGCTGTGTTAGTGTTTCACCTCCAGCCTGTGCAGAGACGTTGCTAGAGAAGTGTGAGACACTTGAACTGCTGTTGCCCGTACTCTGCCTGTTTTGTGAATAAATAGGTTGTCAATCTAGCACTTTAAGCAAGCACTTTCTTCTTTTTTAGCCTAGCTTTTTGACATTTTCCATTAAGCATACTGTAATGGAAAAGAAGCGTAGAATTTCTCTGCACACCAGGAATAGCAACCTGTCTGCTTAGCATGAAGGGCCCTTTTCCGTGCTGTGACTGAGAGCTTCATGCCACAGCAGATTACTTCTCAAGGTTAGATGCTGATAGCCCTTCCCTCCATGACTACCTTACCGTCTCTTTGACTACCTCACTCCGTGAATGAATTCACAGGACAGCCAGGAGGTAACAGGCTGCTCAGTGTGAGCTAGAACAGCAGAATGGAAGCAAGCTTTAACAAAGCACTTCATATTAGGAGGTATTTTGTGCAGTGTGTGTTTCCAGCACAGAGCACATGGCCAGCTGTGGGCACCAAGGGCTTGCTGAGGCTCTGAGGGCTCTCGGTTAGGCACTCTGTGGCCTTGCCCACAGTTGAAAGCCACTAAAGTCCATCAAAGCTCACTAGTCATGTGCAAATGCTTTGTGTGTAGAGGATCTTCATCTCTATTAATCACTGCACGTATGCCATGTAGGAAGATTTAAATAGAGTTATTCAGGGCACTGCCTAATATTAACTTTTGTAGAAGAAAGCTGGCTACTAAGACGGTGCTCTATTGTCTAGTTGGTCAACAGGCTGTTAGAACAACTTTTGGTCTAAGAGACTATAATGCTATGTAGATATTTCCTTGAAGACAGCCAGCCATAAAAACCCCCACATATATGCACACAGGCATGTACAGAAACACACAAACCCTGCACAATATCTAAATAGTTGTCCATACCTGAAGCTGTTTTGAAAGTTAACAGAGCATTAATGGAATAGGTGTTTTATAGGAGATGTTATTGTCAAAGTACTTAGATCTTATTGTCTGCTGCTGTTTTTTTCCCTTCTTTTCTGATATTTAGTTTATTAAAACATGAGGTCTCTCTTTGGAAGGCCACAGTTAAATAAACTCTGTGGAGGTAGCATAGTGTTTCCTAGCAACATCATGTCGATACCTGTGATGCTTGCTTCTCTCCTTAAGCTAAAAGCAAAGTCGTGTCCATTAATCCCCAGCTGCACGTAAAACTTCTCAGAGATTTTGCTAGCTCCCTACTGTTCGTGTTTTCATCTTGCTCATACGCTGCAAAGCAAACCGCTTTGGTGATTTAATTCTCCTCAGTGCCTCAGTGTAAAGCCAACCGTGTGTGTATATTCACTATTGCTATTTGTTTTTCATTTAAAGCAAATAATTTGTCATACGGTACGATGCCTCCCCTCAAGCACTATCATTTTGGTCAGTCAAACAGTCTGACAAATGAGAGAAATAAAATAAATGCCTTGAAAATATATTACCTGTGCTGAAAAGTAAGTGCAATTTTTTATTGCTAAGGTATGTAATGCAGAAATAACCGTACATTTACATGAAAGAGGCACTGTAATTTTTTACTACAGAGCAGCATTGAAATTAAACTTCTTGGACTTTTTTCTACCTGCTGATAGCTTTCTGTGTGAACTTGGCCTTTTTGACAGAGGTCTGGTGTTTTACTTCACAGACCTTTGGTGGAGTTCAAGCTGCTTGTATCAGTGCTAGAAATTACGAAGGTTCAGGCACCTTAGGTGGGTCTCAGTCCAGCACCTTCCATAGGCCCAGCATTCATTATCTAAACTAAATAGTTTAGGAAGCTTTCAGACTTACCTGAAAATTAATATGGCTGTGGTCTACTTAGCCCTATTGACATTTAATTAATCACTATGACTATGTCAGGTAACAACCCAATGCAAAAAAGTACAAGTGAATGCTTTGATAACACGATACCAGTGTGAGCAGCAGGGATATGAGGCAGCTTGCTTTCCCGCACGGGGAGCTCCTGCAGTGGTGTGAGAACCAGTGTGGGGCCAGAGGAACTTGCCTCTAGCATCACCTGGCCACAGCGAAGGCAGCTCGGAGGAGTAAGAAGATATACAAACCCAGAGCTGTTGCTTTATAGGAACACGCAGGCAGTCTAAATTAGGGGCTTCTGGCAGGTTGTTCAACCTTTCAACACTGGTATGAAAGCTGTGCTAGCTTGACAGTTGCTCCTATTCCTGGGCTCCTGCAGAGGCCAAGAGGCACAAAGGCGACTTACTGTCATCTTAGTCTTTCTCCAGAGCTGCACATCTCAAGTGATGCTGCTCAGGCAAGAAAAACATGTTTATTTGCTTTCAGGATATTTCTCACTGCTGCCTTCCTGACTTAGAGCTGGTGAAAGGAGTATCCACACTCCGGTGGGGTGCCCATTATTTCCTTGGTGCTCTTAAAATGCCTGGGGGAGGGAGTGGAGTACTTAATTAATAGTCACAGCTTGGGCTCACGGTGGCAAATGCAAAGGACTAACCCAGCAAGTCGATGAGACCTGAAAGGACTGCAGCAGGTCCCTGCAGATCTTGATGCTGATGGTGACCCGTCACAGCTGGTAGAGAGAAAAATGAGAGTGTGTGAAACTTTGTGAGCTGTTTGGAGATGAATTTGCTGCCCAAGACCAACAGCGATGAGATTAATTATTCCATATTCTCTGGTGATTGTAGAGGTTGCAGGATTAGGCTGTATTTCCAACCCAAATGAGAGAGCTTGTGAGTGATTGGGCTCCAACGTCTGCTGGCAGTATGGCAGCCCAGACTTCTCCTCCTTCTCAGACTAATGAGTAGGTGCTGTGAGAGGTCTGCTGCAGGACTCTCAAATCTTCTGTCACCTCCACAGACAAATACACACTCTTGTGCAGATTGGATGTTGATGGATTTGATTGTATATGCCAAGGCTTCAAGCACCTCACACAATGAAATTTGTGTTTCTTACCTTTTTTTCATAATGAATATCCAGTAAGATACAGTACTGCCTCCTGAGACTCATTTAGTTTCAGGAGAAAGCACTGTTCTTCTGTTACCTGCAGACATTTTCTTGGAACACACAAGCAACTTAGCAAATTAATATTTTTAGTTCCTATACAATAAGTCACATCACATCCAGAGTCAATTCAAAACATAGGTCTTAGGTGGTGTATCTCTTCTAACGTGTTTTTCAGAAAGCACAAAATGCTGCATCATAATATAAAAACTTAGTGTTAAATAAGTGTGTCTTTTAAAACTATTTATAGAAACTTTGTGTTTAGAGGAGCTCCAGAGAATTATGCAGAACACGCTGCAAAAGGCACCCTGAACGTTGACATACTTGATGCAGAAGCGATTCTCTTCCATATAGGTGGATGCACATACACACACAGGGGGCGAAATAGGAGGCTGCAATCCTGTTAGCAGACTGCTAGTTCTGTCTGCTGCCTTTTGACTCCCAATCTGAATCTGTACAGTGTTCTTAAAACATACTGTGGCTGATAGCAGGACTCCTCCTCTTTTGGCTTGAGTTAAATCCCCGTTTCTCTGAGGCATCCCCTTTCTTTACCCTCCTTCTCCACCCCAGGGCTGTGGCGCTGGGCCAGGAGAGCGTTTGTCCCACCAGCAAGGCCCAGCCTTTTTGTCTGCACAGTAATGTTGTCAGGAGTTGGAGTGGTGGCGTTGAATGAGTGTGGCTTGTACTTACCTTCTCCGTTTCTTCAACCAGATGGCTGCCCTGATTTGTGCAATGGCAACGGGAGATGCACACTGGGTCAGAACAGCTGGCAGTGTGTCTGCCAGACCGGCTGGAGGGGGCCTGGATGCAACGTTGCCATGGAAACCGCCTGTGCCGATAACAAGGATAATGAGGGAGGTGAGCAAAAGTCTTTCAATTCCCAGTCCCTAAAGAACAGGGGGTTACACACGCTTTCTTCATGAGTCATTTTCCTTCAGAAAGACCTCGGCTGTCATTGTTGTTGAGTGGTGGTGTTACGTTGCTTTTGAAACAAGTGAGACTCAGCGAGCTGTGGCCTTGGGGAGGGACGTGGTGACCCACAATGCCTGCGTCGGGAGTGGATGGGCAGGCATGGTCCCACCCCACGTCCCACTGTCACCCGCGCTGGAGAGCATGGCCCAGCAGACCAGAACTTTTTCCTGCGGGCTCTTGGTGCAGGAGAATTGCCAAACAACTTACTGTGCCTGTGTGCACAAGCACAGCGGCTAGTTGAGCAGGGTATTGAGGGACATTTTTCCTGCTCTGTGCTGTAGGACAGGGTCATGCTCTCGTGTACACAACCTGTCTAAGTGGCTGTAGCATGCCATGGTCCTGCACAGTCCATGTGTCAAGCTTTAAAGGGGCTGAGCGAGGTGCACGGAACAGTCATGTAGGGGAAGGTTCTGACATCCCTGTTCAATTTTGTCACTCCTTTATCAGGTATATCCCTATTAAATACAGAATTTGTGTTCTGTGCTTACCTTCAAAACTCAAGGTTGGAAAGGACCTACAAGATCATCTAGTCCAGCCATCCTCCCATCACCAATCCTACCCACTGAGCTACTAAATCATATCTCATGGCACCTTGTCCAGACGCTTCTTGAACACTGCCAGGGACAGTGACTCCACCACCTCCCTGGGCAGCCCAGTCCAGTGGGATGGAATCCAGGCCATCTCCACTCTTGGGGAGAAAAAGTTTTTTCCTGACATCGCATCTAAATCTCCCCAGGCACAACTTGTGGCCATTCCCTCAAGTACTATGATTAGTTTTCTGGGAAAAGAGCACCCCCCCCTTCCCAACGTCCCTTCAGGAAGTTTTAGAGTGCCATGAGGTGATCTCCCCAGGCACAATTCTCCAGACTAAACAATCCCAGCTCCCTCAGCCGCTCCTGACAGGACTTGTGCTCCAGACCCCTCACCAGTTTTGTTGCCCTTCTCTGGACAGGTTCCAGGGCCTTGATGTCTTTCTTGTAGTGAGGGGCCCAAAATTGAACATGGTCCTCACCTTCAAAAAATCGCTTTAGTGTATCCCATTTTATAGAGCCTTCCATGGTGTATTAGGCTATGCTGGGCTGAAAGCAGTGCTGAAAAGCTGTGCCATATAAATAAGATTGCTTCATCTGTCTCCTTCATTTGAAGTAGCTTTCTTATACCTTTCATTGCAATGCCTTTAGTAAGTCATTTAGATCCTTTAAAAATCAAACATCAGAAACAGCTTTCTTCCTTGAGACTTGTTCACTTTTCTTTGGCCAGTAATTAATATAAAGAGCACATCTGTTGTTTGCTGATTAATAAATGTTTTACTCATGGTATTTCCTAAAACTGCAAAGAAACATTTGGTTTATTTGAAAGGCTGCTTCTCGAGTAAAATTGCCATTAAAACCAGTGCTTTAATTTTATATGAAATTTCAGGGTGTAGAAATCGTTTTTAAGTCCCAAACTGATGAACAGGTGTATTTGATTGTGATTACATGATATTAACCACACCTGAATATCATCCATTAGTTTTAATTTGTAAATCCTTTGTTAGTTCCTTGGTTTTGCATGTGATCAGTGCTTTCAGAAATATTTTAAAAGAGGGAGAGCTAATTCAGTTTCGGAAAACTGGAGCTTACTTTATAGCTGTTACTGAATTGCAAAGAGCAGAATCTAGCAGCCAAATTACAGGAGTTGGCATTTAACTATAAAACAAAAAGCCACTAAACTTGTGTTAACATGCAGTGTAAAAAACAGGTAAATTGCTCAGGTTTGCAGTTTTTACAGGCTTTGAAGATGATAAAGGAAAATTTGAAAATGGATATATCATCAGATCTTCCTCAGAACAGGACACGAGTTTGGAAAACATTTTTAGAAATACTGGAATAAGATGTTTACTTACTTATCCAGGGCAATATTCTGCATTTGTAAAATAGGCAAACGGGGGAAAAAAAGATCTGTGAGACCAGTCAGCTGTTCATCCCGATTTAAAATGGAAAAGTTCTAAAACTTACTTCATGGAAGTTCACTGGAGTCAAAGAGTAGATAGAATTAATAGCCATACAACGGACATAGACTATTAATCAGCATTGCCATGCACGGTGCGTGGTTTCTGCTCTACCATAGTTGTACCTGAAGGAAAAAGAAAGACTAAGAGGAGAACTTCTCAGGTGTTCTCAATGCTTGCAGGTTGAAGTCAGATTTTTCCAAAGGCAGAGAGATTCCTGCCCATTGCTTCTTGTAGGATTGTAAGTAGTTGGTAAATCTACACCTGTCCCGAGGTCTAAGCAACCTGAAAAGCCCATCTGACACACAAGTTTCCACATGGGGATGTTACGATAAAGGCAGAAATGAAATCTTCTCTCCTGACCCTTAGCTCAGTCCTTTCATCTAAGGATCATTATTACACACACTCTGCTAATCTCATCCTTAGTACTGTTCTGTGGGGGTTTTTGTACGTGGGAGCTGAGGTGGTGCTCACCACCTCTTCAGCTGCCTGGTTCTCCACGTACCTGCAAGTGTCTGATGAACCCAAGCACCAGCCCCTGCAACTCCACCACGCTGGTTTGTAGGTGGTGCAGGTGGCAGAGGCTGAGGTACCCACAGGGTCTGTGCCACCACAGACACTTCTGTCTCCTCATGCCTTTGCGATTTTTGCTCAGTTTGCTTGATTGCATCTTGGTTTTCAGATTTCTTCGAGATGGCACAGGGGCCCTTTCCAATGTACTCTGACCTGTAAGGACAGATGCCTTGTCATTCCTGTCAGTTTGTCAAATTGTCAGTCCACAAGAGCTACAGCAATACTCAAACCCGAACATAACGTTAATCACTTAATACTTAGTACCTTCAACTGCGGTTCTGCCTTGGCCTTAAGCCACAGGACTCGTCATGTGTCTGGTTCATTGCACATCTGGCCAGAAACTTCTCCTGTGACCTGTGTGTTTATTAATGCTGACACAGGGGAGACCGCAGGAGTGTGAAGGAATGGGGAGGAAAGAAGGGACATGTGCTGTGCACTTCAAGATTAATGCAGTTGTGACTCTGTATAGAAAGGAACAGATAAAATTAAGTTTTCTCATTAAACAAAGCTGAAAACTGTACTACGGGAATGAGTGTTAAAGATTCAGCTAATTACCAGATCCTCAAGTTTCACAGAAAGCACAAGAGTATTGAAAGTTAAAGTAATCATCTCTCCTCCCAGTCACTCTTTTCGTTTGAATTTAACCGAGTTTATTTGCAGGGCAATGTTGAACTCATTTGCTGCCCCATTAACAGCAGTGCTCTGTTAACATAAGCAAGTAGTTCTGGAGTAGTACCGAAGACACAAGCTGTTCTTTTGAAAGGCAGCAGGGTAGCTAAAAATACAATTTTTTGCCTAAATGAGATCCTTATCTGGACAGCTGAACCTCCTTCCTTTTCCATCCATCTAGTCATGTTTTTAAAATAGAGTTGCTTCAGCGTGTCACTGAGCTGCAGCTATCATTTTCTGTCTTCCATTGTTCCCCATGCAGTGGCAGTTTTAACATATTTTGGTGCTCTTTCACTCTTCAGCCATTCTTATTGCAATTTCATCTCACAATCAGATTCAAAGGCCTTGGGCCAAGTCTTCATTTCATGGATGTCAGGAAGAGCATTGCCACAGACTCCAAAGGGATTCCCATTTGTCCTGTTTTGTCTTATTATCTGCCACAACGCAAACTCCATACTATAGTTCAAAAAGAGAAAAATGAAAGATTATACTTAATATTTTCTTTCAATTTTAGATGAATGCCCTTTAGTTGGTTTATTCCTAGAAGAGGCAGATGTGTCCCTGTCTTGTTGAGACTTACAAATCTTCATTTTCCATGAGATGTCAGTGTGTATTACTCACATAAATAAAGCAGGATTCCAGAGGAGAGAGTGTCCAGAGCTGTTTTCTCCTCTTAGAGCTGTTCCTGTAGAGCTGTGCCTTGCCAGGCAGCGCTGGCAAATTCACCTGGATTTGTCCTTACCATCATGTCAAATCTGGGTATGGGCTTAACTAGGTCTTCAGTATAAACCTGTTTAGGGTGGTGAATTTGCTGACAAAGCTTGAAAGTCTCTTATTTAATTATTTGTCTGTCTGCTTATCTATCTATCTATCTATTTATTTATTTATTTTGAAGGAGGAAGCCTAACTGAGAGGTAAGGGTTTTCTGGTACTGACTAACTTGTAAGGTCTTTTTTAATTGGAAAATGCTTCTGTTTTCCAAAACATATTGCATCATTTCCTCACTGTGGCCACTTCTAAATCTAATCCCTTTTCTTAATCAGTCCCTCAATAGACTAATAGTTATTAGGCATCTTTTGGAGAGATTAGAAATAGCTTTGTTTTAAGACCTATAATTGTGATTACAATGTCTAATCCCCCCCAACAGACATGTATACCTCATTTAATTCACTATGGATTTATTTTAGGAAATTAAGGGATTAGAAATGATATTTCCAGGAGTGAGAGAAGGTACATTACTTTGTAAATTCATATTTCTTTTGCAATATTGCCTAAGGAATTCACTACAGTGGCTAGTTATATCCATCTTTGTACAGTAAATATAATCATTTGCTTGTTCCTAAATTGAGAAAAATGTTTTTAGTGTCTTGGAACAGTCTTCATAAATTGTGTACGTTTAATTAGATTTCATCCCAGGTAAAATGGTGCCTCCAAGTAAAATGCACAGCAAAAAATGTTTATTTTCATTAGGTGTTGGATGTTGTTGATACCAGGAGCTCATGTTTGAGGGGCTTTTGTCCTGAACTCGGTGGGATAGTTTGGGAGAGATCTTTGAGGAAGATCTCTGGCCTCTGCAGATGCAGCCCTGTCAGGAGTCCCCTATTGCCCACTGGGGCTGCTCTTTCTAGGCTTTTCTTTCCCTTCTTTCTCTCCTCTCCCACCTTTTGTATCCTTTTAAACTTACTCTACTCACATTTATAAATTTTATTGACAAGATAGTAAATGATGTCATCTCAGAGAGAAAAAAGACAGAAAATAAGCAAATTTTTGCAAAATTGGTTTGTTTCAGATTTGATCAGGAGGGGAGAGGGCAGGGATATGCAGTTTAAAAGAGAGCTTGTGTGCAGTCACTGCTTGTATCACTGCACAGATCACATTTCTCCTCAAAACCTAGTTGGGTGTGGAAGGAAAGGAAGCAGCACAGAATGCCATGCTCCGTAGCAGGAGAAACTCCTTATGTGTTATGCAGAGTGGGACATTCTTTTTAAAGTACGTTTTAATTTATTTCCACTTGGCTTTTCAAAGAGAGCTGTGCATATCTCAGAAGGCAAATTTTGCTCTTCAGTTTGTTACTATATAGCTGCAACCCCACCAAGAAATACAGTTGGCGGTAATTCTGTTTGGCACAATAGAGTGAAGATAATGAATGAGAGAAAGCCAGCTCTCTGCTCCAGGAGGAATTCTCTTCAACACACGAGAAAAATACATTTCTAGAGAAGTTCGCTGTCAGGACAGTGCACTTGACTGATTGAAAGGCTGTTTATTTGAGTTGTCTTAGAAAACTCATCTCTGAAATTAGGCTGAAAGAAAAAAGAAAGAAAAGTGTCTTCCTGCAATAAACATTTAGAAAAAAAAAAATTGCTTTTAGAAAATTACAAATCCTGTGACTTGATACTGCATCAGGCTCGTGACATTTAAGATAATACAAGTATTTCACAGCACAAAAGCAAATCATGTAATTTAGCTTGCCTCAACAAGCATTGCCTCAGCAGGGGTCTCTAATTCAGCACAGACAAAAGATTTTATGAAGTTCTCAATATAAATACCCAGAATACTCTTGGCGCAGAAAATACTTTCCGAGAGCCTGTACAATAGTCAGTTTTAGAACATTAAATGTAATGAGTAGTTGAAATCTATTGTGGACGGGGGCCAGAGTGAGCTGTGTAGGCTCGAGTATAAAATCTGTATCAAAACTAGACATTATGGAAGTTTGACAAGAGCTAACGAGTCTGCTTCTCTGTGATTTTGCTCAAACTTGGTGTCAGCCTCTAATCGCCTTTAGGCACATTAGCCAGCTTATCCTTACGGGGTCCCTCGCGGGACGCGTTACTACAATCACATGCTCTTGTAACCCACGGAGGAGCCAAAGCAGCAAATTCAGTGACTGCAAATTCCATGGTTTAAAAAGGCACCGGTTGCTGTGTAGGTATCACACACAGCACACTGGAATTAAATGGACGTGTATTTTTTTAAGGTTGTTTTCATCTCAGAGCCCCTGTGGTCATCTCTGCTCTAAGCAATGTGTGGTTTGAAGTTGGGGCATCAATAATCCACCAGGTTACAAAGGACCACCACATGCTCAGTGTGAAGGTGGAGCTACATCTCCAGTAGTTTCTTCCAGCTGGAGATCTTAGAGGAGGGTTCTCCTGTCTACCGTAGACCTGGGCAGCACGAGGGTCCCGAGTGGGCAAGTGGGGCTGTCATATCCCAGGGTACTTTAAAAACCTCATCAGGGTGCTTTTTGGGTAGTCATAGGCTCACCCAGCTTACTCAGAAGCCAGGTTTATTCTGCTTTACCGTAATTTTGGACTTAAAAATTTCCAGGTTTTCCTGAAAGATAACTTTATGATTCTGAAAACACTGTTGTGCCCGTAGTTTGTTATAAAAACCAGTGGAGTAATGGATACCCTGACAGCTCACAGAGAGGCTGCCCAGTTCGGCTAATTGAGGAACAGGGCTAGAAGGGGACGAGAAGCATCTCCTTTCTTGTTAGCACCAGAAACTTCTGAGGAATAATTTTGAATTATGTATGCCAATATAGCTAATAGTCATTAGATCGAGCTACAAAAGTGAAAATTCAGGTTAAATATAAGCCAAAACATCCTGGTACTAAGATATACTGAGCTGTGGAATAGCCTGGCTGTGGCAACAGTTCTGCATGCAGTTTTAGAGCTCAATTAAAATATTTCTGTGTTGGCAGAGAGAAGACCTACTCTTTTGATAATCTGATAGAGCATCTCTAATTCTTTCACCTTGGGTATATTAATACTACACATAATTAAAATCGGATCATGATAAATTAACTAATTTGCCCTTGGAGTGATCAAAGGCCCTTTTGCCCTCAGGACTCATAGTAGCTGCTGTTAACCCCCCCTCCCTGCCTCCATTTTAATCATCAGGCTGAAATGTTTATTGGAAAAAGAAAAATTTTCAGGAATTACACTCTGAAAGTCACCAGCTCCTGAAGCCAGGGAAGTGTTAGGATGCCCTCTACTGAGCATGTGCTCGGAGATTTTGGTTTGGAAACAGAATTGTCCCCTGCTGGGTATCGCAAGCCTTTTCCCAAGCAGCTGGGTGTCAGGTCAAAGTTGACTCATTCTAACCTGCATCATGAATTGAATCTCAGGCACAACGTGCAAGATTTGAAAAAGACTGTAAATTAAAGATCATTTACTTGTAGGAATTAAAAACAAAACAAAACAATAGCTCAAGCATCAATGTTCCCAAGAAAGGTGTCGCACAATTCGGGAATCCAGACACCTGTACATGATGAGAAATGTATTCAGTGGTGAAGGAAAACGGATCAAGAGAGGTTCCAAATACATTAGCAGTAAAACATACCACTGTTTCTTGTCATGATGTTCCAGGGGAAAAGACTAATAAAGCCATCTTAAAATATGGTTTGCTCAAGTAGATTATTTTACTTACGTGTAATACTTTAGAACTTTCTTTTTTCTTTATAGTTAAATCTGCCAAGAAGCTCATGGAACATTTTACAGAAAGTCCAGAGCTGTGTGTCCATTAGCAGAAATGAAGCTTTCAAGAGGAATACCGTGTAATTTGATTTATTTTTGAAAAGAATTGGGAATTCAGGAGAGCCCCAAACAGCGATGGAGAGCTAATCCTGTGCTGCCAGTTCAAATCAAATCAAAATTTGCTATTTCTTTCCTTGCAGTTAAGGCCAAGTCAAGACTTCTTTTGGTCTCAGATTGTGGGAGGAGGTTCAGCACCATCTTTAACTCCCTCCACTGTCCCTTCCCTTTAGCTACAGAGTTTCAGAGAGCTGTGAACTGGCCACTTTAAACTCAGATGTTCATGCTGTGAAAAGCAGCAGTATCTTGATGGAGCTAATGGTGAGGGTTTTGTCATTGAATTAACCATATAAATAATTCAGTGTGCCTGAGGAAATCTGGAAGACGACAAGTTCTGAAATATATATTAAAAAACAAAGTACTGAATTCTAATTAAAATTCATGCTTATGGCAGAGTTTTCTCTTACAGAAGGTACATTTTTTCTAGCCCTTGTTTTAATCAAGTGAGTCTAACGCAACTAACTGACTCAGTAACAATTCACTTCATGTGTAATGGTGCAATATGGCTGGAGAGGTGGGCTGATAGAAACCTCATGAGGTGCGAGGTACTGCATCTGGGGAGGAACCACCCTAGCCACAAGTGTTTGCTGGAATACACATTTTAAGCATGGGGGTGACTGAGCACTGGAGCAGGTTGTGGAGTCTTCATCCTTGGAGACAGTCAAAAGCTGTTTGGGGATGGTCCTGGGCGTTTGCTGGCCTTGCTTGAGCTGGGGGGTTGGACCAGATGATCTCCAGAGGTCCCTGCCAAACTCAGCCACTCCATGGTAAATATGTCCAGAGAGCAAATTAGACAAACATGAACTAGAAACAAATATATTGTAACAGTAATCAGTACTGCTTCATCCATAGAGTCAGAGAATTCAGAGCAAGAAGGTAAATAGTAGCAGTAGTGCAACATTTTGAGTGCAAACATACAGTGGTGCATTAGCCTTTGACCACCAACAGCAGTGCCCCAAGTTCTGGCTGCGAGTGCTGAACAGATCCATCCGTACCTCAGTTCTGCTCTTGCAACAAGCTGCAGCAACTACTTGGCATAAGGTAAAAATATCCTGACTCCCAAATCCTGCCATCTGGGAATAAATTAGTATGGGGGAATATAGCCATATATTGCAAGGAATAATGCTGCAAACAAGAAAATCATGTATATTTCTGTTACGGTATATATATGCCCGTCTTTTCTAAAGATCTGGAATCTTTAGAATATGCATCTGGAAGTGTGCAGGTCTGAATTCAAATACCTGTGTAAAAACCCTTCCTACATGAAAGGAATCGTACAGAGGTTTCTCCCAGGTATTGAATGGAGATGTTTCTAGCCTCCCAGGTCCTGAACTGGCAATTCAGAGCGGTTTGATTGCCTGCTTGATTGTTTGTGAGATAACGGCGAGATTGGCAGTGACAGGGTAATTTACTGAAGATTGCAATGTCAGACTATATCCAAGGGGGCTTGTGAGCATAGAGATGTGATTGGCATGAGTGACAGGCTGCCGGGGGATTGATGTGCCGATGGAAAGTTCACGGTGTCATCAGCAGCGTTCGGTCGCAGCATCCCATAATCTGCTGCATGATGAGGGCATTACAGACGTAACATACCCTCACCTCTAATAACAGGTATAGCAAAAATACGATGCAGCTCGAACAGGTAAGCGTGAATTTGTCAGAGGGAGGAATTCATACCCTGTGTTTCCCTTATTTCTACCCCGTGGATGGGCTTCTCTTGGCTGGTGGTCGTCGCAGTGAAAGAACTGAGCAGAGGAAGAAGTGGGCAGCTTTGTGTTCGTAGCTGTAGAGGTGTCCTCAACGGAGAAAGAGCGTGCAGCACCCAGGAGTTGTGCGGTGCCTCGGAGTTCTAGAGTTCTCAGAGCCCAACAGGAAAACCGCCTTGAGTTGTCACCCGAAGCTGAAGGTGTCCTTACCCTGATTGTGTATGTAAACTGGGTGGAAAATGGGCTGTAAAAAAGAGAATTCTTAATGCCACATCGGAAAGGATTTCAGGATCATTGGAGCTCTCCATAGGAATAGGTGGCTGACCTTAAAGGAATGCACAGCTCTCCCAACAAGGTGGTTTGTCGAAGTTAAATTTCCTTAGAGGGCTGAATGAAACATCGTCAGCATACCTTGGTAATTTGGTTTTTCAATCAGAAATGCTCTCTTCAGGCAGGCGGGAGCCATTGGAAATACAAGGCTAATCGTAAAGTAAGAGAACTTGCCATAGGTTTAGGTTTCAGTTTGGGTTGGTTTTACTGCTATTGTTGTCTTTCCAAATCTTGCTGTTTATGGCAATGCTGGTCTGTTGTGTATCTGAAACACTTGAAAGCACAAGTCATGATCTTCCTCCTTCTGTCAGCTAACCTACTGGAATGTTCCCTCCTGTGTATACTCCCTATGTGCCCAGGCTGTATTTGTATTCAAAAATCAGATTAATATGCCTTCAGGAGTCTCTGAAAGTCCACAGACCTAAGTAGATTCCAGAAGGAATGTCTGATCCTTGCTGGAGTAGATGAACAAATGGTTCTAAATTGTTAGTTTATAATATTTTAAAGTAAATGCTCATTAATTTCTAAATGACAGTGAAACTCCATTGAGAGAACCTATGTCCTTTAAATGATGATACCAAAGGAAGGGATGATGCTAGAAATTGTTCCTGGATATGCTAAAAACAGTCAGTTGTACTGCATCCAATTATACAGATCGGTCTCCCCATTGAGGATTCCATTTTAATTTCTAGTGTTTGAAGTCCTTTTTAGGAAATATTCTTAATGGACATCCTAATATGTAATGTGATGGCTATACCCACCAGCTTTGTGACTGATCCTTCTTTACAAGCGAATAACTTCTGATTCAGATATTTATGGGAGGTGGGAGTTCCAGCAGCACTTTCCAAAATTGGGGACAGTGTCATTTTTATTTTACTTGGGTAATGATAACTTACTCTGTCACACCCATCTCCTTCTCTTTTATCCATGGGACAAATGGAATTAAATAGCATAATTCCCAAGACTCTTATGGCCTAGTACAGAAATCTAACAACTTTGTAAAACAAACAGTTGAAAATATTTTTAAAAAAAGAGACATCAAAACCCCCAAAGCAAACACCACCACAAACAAACAAAAAGCCTGAGCAAAAAATTCTGTACTTCTGCTGTGCCTCCTTCCTAATTTCAGCCTTTAACAGATTTCTTTGGGATGGATTCTCATCTAACGCTGGTGGCAGTTAATTGTCACAGCAATGGTGTTGAACCAGTTTACTTGAAAGTCTCATCCTCATGGCATTATTGGTTCACTTACCAGTCTTATGGCATAGAGATGTTACAAAGAGTAATCATTAACAATTTTCCCAGTGCCTTAAGACGTCCATTAGCTATCACTGCTTGGTAGCGCTGTGCAGCCAGCTGAATCCCGGGGATTCTTACCTTTCAGATGGCCTGGTTGACTGCCTGGACCCAGACTGCTGCCTCCAGTCCACTTGTCAAAACAGCCTGCTGTGCCGGGGTTCGCGCGATCCTCTTGACATCATACAACAGAGCCATTCCGGTGCGCCAGCTGTGAAGTCATTCTACGATCGAATCAAGCTCTTAGTGGGGAAGGACAGCACTCATATCATCCCAGGAGAAAATCCCTTCAACAGCAGGTAGCAGCTCTGAGTGTTGATGCTGGGTCTGTGCACTCGCATTGTAGGGGAAGATTTCTCTCCCAGACGATATTCATGTTTTAACATGAGATGCTGCTTCCAGGTGCTTCATGTGTTTCTGTCTCAGGCATCAGTCCCACTGAGGGCACTCTGGTGCTATTTATGATGTGGTCTTTATTTTATAACACTGAGTTTTATTAGCTTTTTAGCATAACTTAGAAGAAGGTTCCTTCCACTGAGTAGGAGCTTCTGAGGTTTATCTTTTATGAAGATTGTCATCTAAAACCAGTGAAAATGCAAAAGAGTTTACACTTAGAAAGAGATTGCATTTTATTTACTGCCATTAGTACAAGCACCAACAGTGGAATAACATTTCAAATTATTTTTAAAATACATTAACTTAAAGGGTTTTATTATTTATTCCTTATGTAAAACTGCTTTACTCGCTGCTTTACTTGCATCATCAATGCGTCTGACCTGGTTTTCATTTTCTTTTTCTGTGTCTATTTGCCCTATGTTTATGCATTATATATCTATAATTAATCTAAAAGCCAGCATATCATTAATTGATGCTTCCAAGAAAGCGGTGATCCTATTTATCAGTATTATTTAACTATGTCTTCGTGGAATGATGCCAAGTTATTGATGAATATGTTAATTATGCTCATGTTGCCAAAGTTAAAACTGAAGAATGAACTTCAATTGAGCTGAGACCCAAAACGCTGGACTTCATTACAGAGAACTGTATTTTTTTTCAGTAAGGATGTGGTTACAGGCTTACTGGATGATGCAGAGCAACTCACTAAATACTTGTCTGTAAAAAGAGGATAATAATGTTTCTGGCTATACCAGGCAGGTCCCCGTGGCCTATGGTGCTCAAAGAGCACAATCATTTGTATGTTATATCAGATAAGCCCTGTTGGATCCTGTTTTATATAATACAGACTTTATTCTATTCTATTTAATATCCTATGCATACACAAATTGAGTTGCTTGGAAAAAATGAAAGAAAATTGTACTGTTTTCATCTAAATTTCTTGTGGAGGGTTTTTTTCCTCCTCAACTCTGTAAAAATAAAATGTGGGAAATCTTGCCGTTTTCTGCAATGTTGCATGAAAAGGAAAACAAGACGAGGGAGAAGCTTACTAATTCATGAGGCTGAATAATTTTCCAAGGAGGAATACAGGCTACAGCATAAAAAGCACATAGTCCACAGGGTGGTTAGTACATGCTGCTCTATATATGGTAGGGTCAGCAAAATTTCCTTGAGTAAAGAGAAGCAAGCAGTTTCCTGTCACATATATATGCCAACCAGCCCGTGAGCTGGTCCCTCTTTAAACCACCCAGAATGAAAATTAGTGTATTCCCTCTGCCTATATTCCACTGTCATCTGATTGTGTTTAGTTGTGTTATGAGCAGGATCCAACTCTTTATTCCTAGATCTTGATGTATTTTTAAAAAGCAGGTGATTGTCATTCCAAATTTCTAGACAAGACACAGACATTCTTGTGCTTTCCAAGAAATATTAGAAATTACACCAGAAATAATCAAGTTGTTTATGTATGGGTATGGGTTGGAGTCTTCAAAGAGGTCAAAGAATGAGAGTTCTAGACTAAGCAGGAGCTGGGCACTTCAATCCTGGGGCTCCTTTGCAAAAATCTCATTTGAAATTTTAGATAATTTTTTTATTTTTATTTTTTCTAAGGTTCCCTATGGCAGGAGTCTTAGTTCTGTTTTATTCATCTGAGGTACATTGAGTATTTTAACATATCTTTGCAAATGGCATATTAATGACATTTTAAAATTGGCCTTAGCCTCTAAGTTGTGAAGGTGCTTTTGAGAACTCTACAGCTCAGCTATTAATTCTGGTACCAATTTTAGGCAAATTTAATGTATAGTGTCAAATTGAAAGTTTTAAAATCAAAGTTTTTGGCTTTTAGAAAGTGCCACAGGGTGCCTAGTTTCATATATACTGAAGCTGCCATAATCTCAAGAAGTATTTACCATGAACAATAATGGCTTTTCTCTTTTCTTACCTCAGCCTCTTTTTCCATTTAGAGGGATGAAAAGTGGGACGAAGTACTGGTTGTGACTATTTTCCAGTAATAGTATAAGAAAAAGAAGTTATTTTCTGCCCTGCTAAAGCAATACATAATAAAACATATTGAGTGCAAAATTATTTAATCTCACTGATCAAGTCTGTCCAGAAACAAGATGAAATGATGTTTTCAGGGGAAAAAAAAATAGCTACATCTTTTTACACATTTACCTTCCTTGTTTAAAAATTTTATAAACAAGTTCTTAACAAGTTTAAAAAGTTTATAAACAACGTAACTTGCTTTTGTACCTCACTTCAATACCTTTAACTTTCTTTCTTTTTCAGTCTGGTGTCTCTTATAAGAGGCCAAGTGGTGACTACAGATGGAACTCCTCTAGTTGGGGTCAACGTGTCCTTTGTCAAGTATCCAAAGTACGGCTACACCATCACTCGTCAGGATGGCACGTGAGTTCTCCTGCTTCACTGAGCACCCCTTTCCTACCCAGTATCTTTGCTGATTAACACTTGGTGGGGTCTCATGGAACCGTGTGGTATCACGCGTCGCGTTCCTCCCAGGGCAACGAGAGATGGGAGTGGACAGGGGAGTAATTTTTCACAGGACATTTTGAATACTAAGTGCAAGTAAATACGGAAAGGCTGGCTTCTGATTGTGATGTGTTAGCAGGCAGACTCCTCGCAAATAAATTGCTCTGTATGTTCAAAAACATTTCTGGACTACAGTCATATCCAGCTGAGACCAGAAATATTTTATTCTAACATGCCAGGCATGCTAACACTGCTAGAAAATATAAAAAATTTAAAAATTATCGTTAGAGAGTAGTATATTTTGTTAAAAGTTCCCTTCTGCCTTTCTTTCCTTTTGAAGATACACTATCTTTTGAGTTTCTTCAGGGTAGAATGTAATCAAAAGATTCTAATTGAATATATTTAGACAATTTCCTGCTGTGCAAAAAAGTGCTTTTTTCCCCCCTTGTATTTGATATGCACACAACTTCAGATAAACAAGAATCAATGGGACATGGTTTATCTAGTTTTCTGGCTGTGGTAACTAAGACAGTGTATCTGTGACACATGCATTGTAAACATCTGCCCTTTTATCTTGATCTCCCATGCAAACAATTGAATTGAAATCATTAATACGAGTCAACTGTGAACTCTAGGGAGTATTTCACTTCCACATTTCCTAGAATATTATACTCTTGTCATAAAAGTGTAATGTTGTTGATTTCAGTGGTTTAATACTACAGTAAATGGTGAGCTGAACTATAGTCAGATCTGAATAGATTATTGAAATCATTGAGCGATTTGTTACTTTACCAGCATTTGCACGAAACGACTGATATCTAGCAGCCTGCAAGTACTGTACTTATTCAGGCAAGATTTCAAAATGCCTGGGCGGTGCCACGTTACTGCTACGATTGTGTGGGGGGCTGGCAGTAAATACCTAATCTCTCTGCAAAATGATCAATCAGTTTTCCTGGGGACAGGAATTCTTATCTTATTTGTAGAACACAAACAGCAAAACTTTTCATTGCTGTTCTCTTACTGCCACATGCCCCATTCTGTGCTTGAGGGACAGCATCTTTGAGGAAAGGCCTAATTCAGGGTCCAGCTCAGTATGACCTTGGCAACTTCGCTGATTTTATATAAAAAGGTGACTTGTAATAATAAATGTGCAGGGTTTTTTTTGTTGTGGGGTTTTTTTATTATTGCTATTTGATGCAGATTTTGTAACATACAGGAACAAGGTTTGTCCGGGTGACTTCAAATCAGTGTTTGTCTTGGCTGGATTTCTGTCTGACTGACAGAGGTTCACATCCCATTACTGATCATTTGAAGCACAAGACTTAACATGTTCCTATTGCTATAAGGATACCTATATACCCATTTCCTTAGCCAGGAATGTATTACTGGATTTATTCAGTCTTGTCCCTTCTAAAGCCCACATTTTTCTAGGTTTGACTTGGTTGCAAACGGCGGAGCATCCCTAACCTTGCACTTTGAACGGGCCCCATTTATGAGTCAGGAAAGGACAGTATGGTTGCCGTGGAATAGCTTCTACGCCATGGACACGCTTGTTATGAAGACGGAGGAGAACTCCATTCCCAGCTGTGATCTAAGTGGTTTTGTCCGTCCTGATCCCGTCATCATTTCATCACCACTTTCAACTTTCTTCAGTGACGCACCTGGCCGGAATCCCATTGTACCAGAAACCCAGGTAAGAACAGGGAGAGTGAAAAGGATACAGAAATCAGATCAGATGCAAGTGCTGACCTGAGTACTTACCACGGACTCACCCTTTGTCCCCTGGAGTTGCTGTAGCAAATCCCCCTGTAGTCTAGCATTCATCCTGGCGGATACCACGCTTTCTAATGAGGTCTGCAGGAGATATCCCAGGTTCATGTCACCCAGCCACTTTTATCTCTGACTACCTTGCACCTCCTCATTATCATGCAATATATCAAATATATCTCTCTATTTGGGTTGACAGCTTAGGTGTTTTAAGGGAATTTTGCAGAGGCTTGCTGTGTGCTGCTAACCACAGTTTTCTTGTATGTTATCTGGGATGAAGGAAAACTCTCCCGGGACTATTGTTTCACGACGTCATTCAGTTAGCCTTTATACTAACTGTTAGTGAAAGTTGCAGGGTTCTGTGACTGTATTTCTTATGTTCCCCTTGCAGTAAAACTACTTGTACTTACCTGTGCTTTTGTCAGTAGTGGGCTCTTGAAAAGAAGCATACCTAGATGCCAAATAATTGATTGTTCAGAACTGTCAGCTGGCCTGTATCACCCCACTAATGTGAAAATACCAGTCCCCAGCAGCAGTATAAACCCATAAGTTCAGAACCATATGCAAGCAAGGCTAGGTTATTCTAAAGAAAAAAAAAACAAAAAAAAAAAACCAAAGGACTGATGTAAAATGTTTGATCTTTTTCTTGTTCAGGTTCTTCATGAAGAAATTGAGATCCCTGGCTCAAGTATAAAGCTCAGCTACCTGAGTTCCCGTACTGCTGGATACAAATCCTTACTTAAGATTGCCATGACTCAGTCACTTGTGCCACTGAATCTAATCAAAGTTCATTTGATGGTAGCAGTAGAAGGGCATCTGTTTCAAAAATCCTTTCAGGCATCTCCCAACTTGGCATATACATTTATCTGGGACAAAACAGATGCATACGGTCAGAAGGTTTATGGGTTGTCAGACGCTGTAGGTAAGTCAGCGCATGCAAGCTCTAAAACGTTCCATATAACGCCTGTAATTGTTAGTAAGAAACCTGCAAAGATTTCTGGTGGAGAAGCATGTGTAGAACAAACAGTTCTTGTCTTCCTGACACAATTTATCTTTCTATTGTGTTTCTTTTACACACTAAAGATCACATTCAGAGGGTCTAAAGTCCATCAACATCCCTGTGTTTCCTGATCGGTAGGTGACTTAGAGGGTTTAGACCAGCCAATGGGAAAAACTGGCCACAGGAACTTAGGGGAAACCTAGTCCAGCACTGTGGTTCTATTTTCGGTTAGCTAATGAACTTCATGCTGGACTGGCTGGTGTTCTTCAGTGCATTTGGGTTTTCGTGCATGCTGTTATTAGAGCCTCTTGTGGTATAATTCATTTGAACTGAAAGTGGTGTTTTTCTGATGCTGTTCAGTCTTGTGGTTCTGTAGCTGGGTTTAGTTCACTTGGTTCTAGTGGGTGGGGAAAAAAAAGTAATTTTAATATTTTTAGGTTTTCATTTGAATATCAGGACAATTTTGTTGCAGTGCTAAAAAGGAGCATTGGAGCTGTGCCAGTGGGGAAAGATAAACTTACTTTAAAAATCTGATTTCTTTTCTATATTTTCTAAAACATTCTTTGCTGTAGCTTTTCTTCCTTGCATTATTGTTGCATAAGGTATTTCCTTCCTGAGCGATGCTTACAGTGTGTGTGTGTGTGTGTGCTTAAAAGCACACAAGCTTTGCACTGCTCCTTGGTATATGGTATGTAAATGAACACACAAAATAGATGCTGTGAACGTTTGGCAAATGAAAAGTTTGACCTTGTCCCGTTATCTGATGGAATAATTTTATTACTTAATATTTAATTTTCTCACTATCCTGTCACCAAACCAGTTGCTTCCCAATGCCAGCTATTCAAAGAGAAATGATCAGATTCCTGCAGAGTACATGTGAATGGAGGTTCAAATTTGTGTCTGGTCAAGGATCTGAATTTAATATTGTAGAATAAAAGAGAGGAATATAATCACTCCATCTTCTTAAGGGGGTTGGAGAACAGGAAAGCTGAATGATTTGACTGTGCTCTGGACATTTAATTCAGTGTTTGTTCGGCAAGTATATTAGATTTTATTTTATTTTATTGCAGTTTCTGTGGGTTTTGAATATGAGACTTGCCCCAGTCTCATTTTATGGGAGAAGAGGACAGCACTGCTGCAAGGATTTGAACTAGATCCTTCAAATTTAGGAGGATGGTCCTTGGATAAACATCATGTACTTAATGTCAAGAGTGGTGAGTTAGTTAATTCCATGTATTTTCTGTGGTATGTGGAGTTATGTCTGTGACCACATCTTACTTGCATCATATTTACACCTTAAAGGTGCAGCTTCCACTCTTCTTGTTTCATCTTCATCTCAGTAAGGTATGGGACATGTTTCAGGTGTCAAAAATTTTGTGTATAATCTCAGTAGATATTTTACTCTTCCACACAGTACAACTTCTTTACTCCAAATCTTTATCCTCTATTCTGTTGTCCATTTATTCCCCTGTAATGTGTTTCTGTGTTCCTTCACTGTTTTTCTGATCTTAACCACACCTGTCCCTGGTTCCTTGTTTGCCCTTTTCCCCTCTAATTGGTGATGGGGCTTAAAAGGAGTGTGAATCCAGGATGAGATACTGAGTCTCATTTGTCTTTTTCTTTTGTCACCTCTTTGTTCCTCACTTCTCTTTGTCTTTATGTACCCTAAGCTGAATGTTCCTGGTCTTCATATTTTGTGAGAGATTTTTAGGGAGCTGACTGCTTGGCCTGCCGTTCATTTGATCCCTGTAAAGTGTTTTCTACAGCCTCCCTGCTGGTACCTGCATTAACAAACTGCAAGCTGTATTGTTGCTCAAGAAATCTATAGTAGTGTTCAAAACAGGCAAGAGCAGGCTATTTGAACACACTTTAGGTGCCGTGCCATGGATCAAACACTGTTGAGGTAGCCAGTTGGATAGTGCGTGGTACTTGCTATTGTCACCAGTGGGGAGCCAGGGACTTTACATGAGGATCGTAGAACTGCATTTCCAGAAGAGCAGGAGGCTAAAAGTTTCTGGCCAGATATCTATGATTTTTGATACACTGAAAATGATCGCTCTGTCAGAGAATCTACTCCCTTCTTGGAGTGGGGGCCTGCTCTTTGGACAAATATTTTGAAAGGAAATCCTATCTTAAAGGCATTTCTTGAAGCCTAATAAAGATCCTTACCACTGGCCTTCCTCTGGGCTTCCAGCACTGATCCTTAACAGCCCTTCCAGGAGTTTCATCTTTCTCCTGTCTTCTCATTTTCTGTGCTATCCTCTTCTGTGGCATCTCCATTCCTCATGTTTCATTTTCTGTGAAAGACTGTGAGGTGGAAAGGGACCAATAAGGTTGGCAGAAAATTCCAAACGAAGCATAACACAGGAAGCTGGGGTGAGAGGATCCGGGGACACAAGTAAGGAACACGTCCTCTCCACTGTTTGCCTCCTCACTTCCCAGTTAACAAGACAGCCCAAACCATTGTGCCAGGCTGGAGGGGTGGATGGCAGTGTTTTCTTTCCTAGTGAATACCCAAGGTCTCTGGGTTGTGTATGTGTGTGGTTTGTAACAAAGAATCCTCATTACACCTTTATTTTCACTAGGGCAAAGCTCTTGCACTCTTTCTGCACCATCGAAGAACCAAGTGCTGGAGTCATTTCAGTGTAGACTCCTTCACAGCAGCTGTTGAAAGAGAAGACCTGAAGTCCCTTGCAATAAATGATTTAGTAACCACTACTTCTCCTCTTCGTTTTTAGGTATATTGCACAAAGGCAACGGGGAAAATCAGTTTCTAACTCAGCAGCCGGCTGTGATAACCAGCATTATGGGGAATGGGCGCCGAAGAAGCATATCCTGTCCTAGCTGCAATGGTCTGGCAGAGGGAAATAAGCTCCTGGCCCCTGTAGCACTGGCAGTGGGTATTGATGGAAGTCTCTTTGTTGGAGATTTTAATTATATTCGGCGTATCTTCCCATCCAGGAATGTTACCAGTATACTGGAGCTGAGGTAAGGTGTTAATCCTGGAGCTTCATTTCTGTAGCCTGTGCTCAAATCAGCCTTTACCATTACTTTTTATAATTTTGTAAAACATTGTCACTTTCAACCTATTTAAATTCCAGTGGAGAAATGGGGCACAGAAATGCATAGTTCAAAGTCTGTAGCTTATCAGAGCAATGACAATAGAGTGCAAACTGACTTGTATGAAAAGCACAAACCACCTCCTTCTGTCCTCTTGGTGATCATTTGATACAATCTCCTCTCAGCACTGTACGTGGTGTAGTTCTGATTGAAAACTATAGAACTGACTGCCTCTAGATACTGAGCCACAGTGATAAGCAAAGGTGTAACAGTCTGACGAGGTATAGATGGAAGGGTTTCCACTCAAGGGTTTTGGGAGCCGCTTTCCCACTTCTTTCCCATGCTCCTAAGTCTGCTTCTGTAGGTTGACCATTGTGGTTAAGGTTGACATACCAGGTCACTTTGCAGCTTTGCACCACCAGAATTCTTTTTAAGGTTGTATCTCTGTCTCCGCATCCCACGCCCACCCCCCAGACACCCACGCCCCCCACCCCATCCCCAACATTAAGGTTTGGTCACTTAGTAGGAAAGGCTTGACTGTAGAGTGCACCACTTCACCCATTTCTGTTCCATCTCCTTTTTTTTTCATTCTCTAGGAGAGGCAAGAACTGTTGCTTCAAACCATAATTCATGTAACCGGACCTTATAGTTACAACACTGTTGAGTATTTGCAGAAAAATGAGGAAAAATAGTTTACACTGGCTGCCTTCTGCTACTTGTGCAGCCCACTCAGGCGATAGGATTAGTGGTCTTGTAAATTGGATATAGCTGCAAAGTACATTGAGGGAATTTAGGTCATTAACCCTTTTTTGTAATGATATGGCCGGTACCCAGTTCCTGTGCTTCCACTGTTCTTTTAGTTTTTATTTAGTGGGAAAAAAGTGCAAAATGATTGGACTGTTAGAGAATAGGAAGCCTAGCTCTATTTTACACCTCTCTTCCATTCATGTCTTTCTGTTGATGTCACTGTTGTGAATTCTGATTTATAGAAGAGAAAAGAGATCTTATTCAGGCCAATTCTACTCTGAAATCACTCTCTGACACCTACCTCATACACCATCAGGCTGCCTCATTATATTTTATTTTTAAAAAGAGTCCTAGATCAGCCAGTGCTTTCTGCTGGCAGCTCAGTATAAACCACAGAAGGGGAGCTGGTTATGGATGTGTGACCCGCTATAAATATTTATACCATTATATACGCTATCAATGTACACTCTGCATTATATAGAATATGCTGGTTTATTTTTTTTCCTAATTTGTTCAGTTCTGTTTAGCTTTCTAGTAAATAGGGCTACAGAAACATTTTCGATTTGAGACCCTTAATACAAGGCATTTACATGCACCTCACTTCCTAGTGTCAGCCAGTGACAGTTTCCCGGCACACCAGGTACTTGAAAATGTTGCCAGGTATAGAGCGGTGTTAGTCTGACACTTCATTCGCTCTCTATGCGAGAGAGAACTTGGGCATTTCAGCACATGTGAGGGAAAATGGAAAAGGACATCAGTAAAGAAACAGAAGATGGACTTAATCTGCTTTTGTCCACTTTCTCTTTTCTTTTATGAAGTCTGCTTTCAATAGCGTAGTTTCTTTAGCTTCTGTTACAAGTATTGGCAATGAACAATGAAGCTATTGTATTTGGAGTGCTATTGGGCAGCTGCAAATAACTTGCCATGCAGATTTTTAGGATTTGCAGTAATCTTTTTTGCTCCCTGTTCCTCTAAAGGAAATGAAGGTCCATTCCAGCAAACATCATCTATAGCGGCAGTTGTGGTACAGCAGTCGCTCTAAAATCTGTACAAGTTGCATGCGTGAGAGTTGGAAGATTTGAGCCATTTCAGTATGAAAAAGAGCAGAGTCTGCAGCTAGTATCAAGCAGCTTGAATAACGTTGCAAATAGCATGTCCACAAACCAAATACATCACCTTATTTAGATTTCACAACGGATGTAATCTTGGTTTTATGTAAGCTAGTATAAATCTTGAGCAACTTTTTAGAAGTCAGAATACGCCAGTGTGTGTATTTGCTTCACTGCCCTTTACGAAGGGGCCTGATCTGAGTGGCTAATAGGAGTTCTGACTCAAGAGTGCTGCTTGTCATGCTTAACACTGGTATTGCAATCTGGGGCTGTGCATTGAGCGCTACAGGTCAGGAGCCGTACACCCCTTTGTTTCATTCACTGGACGTTCCTAAATGGAAATGACGTTAGCACAGTGAAACACTGGTGGGGAGAATGTATTATTTTACTTCTGGGAAGCAGGGAATACTTTCCTTTGTGTCCAGACAGTAAACTTGGGGCACAAGGAAACCTATATATCTCCTACTGTACAGTACCTTACTGCTCACTTAGAAGGTTTTTTTCACCCAAAGATTTGCTTTGATGGACTTAAATAGATACCAAGTAGTATCCAAGCTTGCTCTACAGCATTATTTTAGAGACTGGGGGGGAGAGGGAAGTAAACTCTAGTAGAAATCTGGTAAGAAATAGCCTGTTGGAAAACTATTTCGATTAGAGAGGTTGCCTCCAGCTGGCGGACAATATCCTAAGCCCAGAGCTTCCACCTTCCCAGTTCTGCATTCAGAAATTGGCCAGTTTCTTTCATTCCCAGTCTACAACCTACATATATTTCCACGTGAAAACTCTTTAAACGGTCCAGAAAGCGTCCTGTAAAATGTATGTGGGGAGGGGGCTGGGGACAGGGTATTCTCTTAGGGACCTAGCCTGCAACTTTATCACTACCAGTCTCTTCATCCGTAAACCAAGCAAAGGCTAGTGCTGAATAGAGATACCTTCTCCTGTGTCCTTTTGTAAAATAAAACAAATACTATGTTTGCTTTACCATCTATTCTTCAGCTAACTGTTTGTTCTTTTTTTCTTCTGTTCCCCTTCTATAAAGAAATAAAGAGTTTAAACATAGGTAAGACACGAGCTCTTTCCCATATAATTTGATATGGTTTGTTTGCTTCATTGTGTTTGCTTTTTGTGTTGTGCTTCTTGTGTAATGTTATGTTCTTCATGTACCATATATAGAAACATTTTTATGTGCTAATTGTGTGTTATGAATATGATAAGCGTTAGCAATTATGAAATGCAGTCAAAAAGCAACCAAATAAGTTCTGACAGTAATTAGAAATTTCTAGTAGAATGCAAGTATAATGAACCCCAAGCTAACTTCTATATAAACACTTCTCCCTGCTGTCTATAATTGGTCTAAATGGTTGAGGTAAACTAAAACAGCAGTTTTACAAATGCCAGAAAGGTTCACAAAAGCACTAATGACTGCAGATAGGTCAAAAACTCATTTTTCTGGTCATTAATGATTTTCTGAACCCTCTGTCCTTTTTTCATAATTTAGTTTCTATTTTCTTTCATCAAATAGATTAAGCAGGCAACCTGTGGGGTTGGTTATATGAACTACTAGATGCAGTCACTGTAAGATTCATGAGGGAGGCGTAACCTTTCTGGACGTTAGGAGAAAAGATTTTCCATTGTCTCACCTGAGCACTAGGCCTTTTGGACGGCAGCAGCATAGGAAACACTTGTACCTTCTTCCATGCCCCAGCTGGGACACGAGAGATGCTTATCCTGGAGAACACCAAGGGCAAGACCAGGAAGAGCTTGTAAAAGCTATTGTAAACTATTCTAAAGTGTCCTGTGCATCACCCTTTAAAAAATACACTTTCCATTTCTGTAATACAAGCTAGATGCAAAAGATGCCTGGACTAAACTGTACAATTTCCCCTTTATGATGTATTTTGTTATGGCAGGTGTAACTCTGCTAAATTTTCTTATCTGGATGAATTCATTCACAATGTGCTAATGATAATTGGTGATGCTGAAGGATCGTCATTGGCAACTATAAGCTTAGTTAATTCTGTGGGTGCTTGGAAGTTTGCTCTGGGCAGCTTATCTTTTTGGTTGAATTTAAATAAAAGCTCCCATTTGCACTTGTGAATTTGATGCAGGTATGAGCAAACCAGGGAGGACAAGCTGATGCTGCCCACACCTGCCATCAGGCAGCAGGGTCTCTCACAGACCCGAGTAAGGTGGTAACTTCTGCCTCCACCAGGCAGGATCGGCAGGGGCTTCTGAGTAACACTGAATGGTGTGGAAAGTCTTTTAAAACAAGGTACACTCCTTGGCTTCCTATAATGCAATTACAAGAACACAGTGGCACGGAGAAAAGAGAGGCAGAGGTCTTTAATTGCTCAGGTGCCAGTTTGAGAAATATTTACTACACGTGTATAAAACGCTTCCCTGTTTGAGGTAATCATCTCGTAGCTTCTTTGGCAACACAGTGAATGCACTTTTCGCCTTGCATAAGTCGTTTTCTGCCAGAGTCCCTCAAATATTTCACATGGAGAGTCTTCGGCTGCCTGTTTCCCCCAGTATCTTTTCCTGAGCTCAGGAAAGAGCGAAGGGGTGTATTGTCTGCAGCTCCAGCGGGTCACTCCCTGATCCAGAACTAAAGCTGGTGACTGACTCCCTGCTAAAATTGCCCTGAGGGAGACTGAAGAGGGAAAAGGCAAGGCGAGCTCCATGGACACACAGATGACTGCAGGAGAGGAGAAGGAAGTAAGCCCGTGTTCTCCCAGTGCTCTTTACCCTGACTCATACCTTATCCCATCCTGGTAAGAGTGGGCATACCCAAGGCTAGCTGTGGGCATGAGGGAAGCAGGGGGATGCTCGCTCAGGAAAGCAGGCCCAGGTTGGTAAAATGATGTCTGAAATGCAGAGATCCTACCAGTCTCACCAAGAGGCTGCTGCTTGGTGTCAGGCAGCAGAGCAGCTCCCCCAGGCACTGCTGTGAGCAGCTCCCATCACTGAGCCCAGGCAAGGCCCCTGCCTCTGGCAGCAAGCAGCTCTATCCGTGCCCAGCTCCCATCTGTACCTGCCTCAGGTCTCCCCATCCCACCAAGGTGGGGTAGCACGTGTTTTAGAAGGACCAGACACAAGGCAGTCTGGGCTGGAGCCCAGCAGAGACATGGCATCAGCGAGCTTGCAGCTGTAGCACTCAGGTCTTGGCTCGTCTGCTGCTGTCGCAAAGCCCTGAGCTAGGTCTGGGTGTATCAGGTTGTAGCGTAGCCAACACTGGTGTCACAGCAAAGGTTGTTCAGGGAAAAGCATGGTGGAAGAAGAGAGCAGAATTTTAAAAAAGTGACAGATCCAGGTGGCTGTATGGCTCAGATACTCGAGAGACTGGAGAAATTGTGTAAATGGGAAGAATTAATTTTCTGTGTGGCAAAGAAGATGGAGCTTCGTTTTGGAGGGGTGAGAAGGAATGCGATAAGGGTTTAGTGAAAAGGTGCAGTCTGCTGCTGAACGTAAGGAGAGGAACTTGGGGAATGAAGGGATTGTGCTCTAATCTCAAGCATGTCAATAGTCTCCCTGCATAACTTCGTCTATACCACTTAACCTCTCTGTGCCTCAGTTTCCTCCTCTGTAAAATGGGTATAACACCCATCTTTTTAAAGTACTTTGAGATCCATGCATGAAATAAACCTGCCAAATATTTTTTTGTTTACCGTATCTTTTCATCTCTAATTTCTACACTCCTAGACTTCAGCAGATGGTATCACCTCTGCCTACTGACCTTTGATCAAACCAATCCCTTCCTACTTTCTACAGTTTTAGAACAGACTATTATTGACTTAAAGTCATGACACGTCAAAGACTGGCATAGAGGAAGATAACTGTAGAAAGTGATATTTTGGGGCCTCCTCGTTCCTCCAAATCTGGTCACGAGTGTATGAACGCAGTGGTCTTTGTGCTGCTGGTAATCCATCTGCAGAAAGTGGCCTTACTAGAGGTTCAGCAAGTCTGGTCAAGAAATGGCTTATGTCCATCATGACTTATCTCTGTGTATCCTCACTCTTGGAGGTGGGCGGTTTTGCCACATGAAACTAGGAGTGTGGATATTTGGAGGCAAATATCTCTGGTTACTGGTAAGTAACCTTCATTCTTTTTCTTCCTGTCTTCATTTGTCCTCTATGCTGTGAAACCACCATTGACCTTATTTATGCTCACTCATAGGCTCCAAAGGCTGGAAAATTCACATCATGCTTAAAATCCAACTAAGTTGAGTTAAACTGGCCAGGCGAGAGCTTGAAAATATTTCTGCACTGCAGTTCTGTGTGTGTGAATGTATATACATACATATATATATATATATACACAGCAAAGATTGACATTTCTCAATTTGCAGATGATTTGCTAAAGTAGTTCCAAAATGTGACAAGCTGTCAAAAAACATATATTTCAGAAGAGAAGTAGCTTTCCATATGAGCACCCGTGCTAATGGCAAACCGAGGACCAGTTTTTCACTGGCAGAAGGTCTGGAGTTAAAGTCGGACACTTGGGGGTCTCTGGTTTTAGTTACAAAACCAGTTTCGTCTGCCATAAATGAGATGCTCGATAAGAACGAAGGAGAACAAATTTGCTTTAGGGCTACATTTGTTATGCCTTTGCCTCCTATTTATACAAGAGCTCCCAAATCTTGGGTCATAATGTAAGCAACTCAGAAGATGATTCTTTGATCTTGCACTGTGACTTCTGCTTTCAAGGGAAGTTAAGCAAGGTGACAGCGGGGGGTGGTAGAGGGGTAACAGGTAGAGAATTGACCTGGAGAAGATCTAAAGGGCTAAAGAGATCAAGAGGAAAGTCAGCTGTGCAGCTTTGGCGTATTGGGCTCTGCTGTGCAAGGCTTAGTGTAGCAGGATCAGCGAGGTTTAAATGACAATCCTTCTGAAGCACTGACCAGGCCCTAATCAAGTTAGGTCCTCAGATGGTTGTGCTTCAGACCCCACCTCTGTATGAAGGTGTCAGACTTTGTTTCCAGATCTCTCTGTGCCTGATGATTATCTAAGCTCTGAAAGTCTGTGAAGTTTCTAGGCTGCTCAGCTCTTTCTGTTCTATGCTTTCTTTTTCTCTAAAGCAACAATCCCGCTCATAAATACTATCTGGCCGTGGACCCTGTTTCAGGCTCCCTGTACGTATCGGACACCAATAGCCGTCGGATATACAAAGTCAAGTCCCTCAGTGGCACCAAAGACCTAGCTGGTAACTCTGAAGTGGTGGCAGGGACTGGAGAGCAATGCCTGCCCTTTGACGAAGCCAGATGTGGGGACGGAGGGAAGGCAGTGGACGCAACCCTAATGAGCCCTCGAGGTAAAGTGGGAAAAGAAGCTGGAGAAAATGACTGCGTGAGGCTGGGCTGAATGTGGAAATAATTATCTGGCAATTAAATCACTCCTTGCTCGGTAATTTTTATTCTGGGCTTTAATTACAGTGGATTGGCAAGTGGTCGTGCTTTGTTTAGTTAAAGCAAACTTTATTACCCCAACACTAAACGCTGCAAAAGGAGAACAGAACACAAATTAGCAGGGTACTGCTCGCTCCAAGAAGCAAGCATGTAAACTGGGAAACAAATTACTGTTTGAGATACAGTCTTTGGGGAGAAAAACTGCCTGCTGGGCCTTTTTTCTGAAGTTTTATTCTATATATCCCCTTCTTCTTCAGAGGGGGAGGAAAAATAAAAGGATTTTTTCCCTTTCCAGTTTCTAATTTTTAACAAGGAATTTTCAAGACGATGTAGAGATTTGGGGATGTATTTCTTTTTAAGCTTATTTTTTTTATCCCCTGTTTCGTCTTGATTGTAAGGATGAATTAATCAGGTGTACTGCCAGGCGTTTCTAACATCTTCAGGTTTTATTTCAATGGTTGAAAACAACTAGATGATTGTAAATGCAACTGAAAATGAAAGGTCACATTTCTTTGTAATAGTATTGTCGCCAGGACAGAGCTGCTTGCATGTTTTAAGCTAAGCCTCTGTATAAAAGTTGAGAAGATAAAGCTGTATCTTCTGCTAATAGGATGAGCACTGGTACCATTTAAAGACAAAATTTTTAGATCACTATTTTATTTTCAGCCCAAGAAACAGAGAAGGCAGTGCACCAACTCAGAGCAGGAAAGGCACGTGGGAAAAAGCCTGCCCTCCTTATACACAGGCAGCAGCGTCCTCTGTTCCTCTGAGGGAGCACCCGTTCATTCTGCGCTTGCCCTCTCGAAGGACTCCCAATGGGACCGGCATTGACCCTTTCCTTTCCTTTTAGGCTGGAAATCCCTGTGTCTTCATCTGGAAACACCAGATGTTCTTCCCATATTCCTTACTGCAACAGGTCAAAGAATTAAAAAAACGTCCTGAAAGAATACGATGTCCCCTTAATTTTTCAGAAGTTTTCAGGCACTTTTAAAGGACTTCTAAAAACTCTTCATGCTTCTTAAATCTTTCAGGTGCAGGAATCAATGCCTCAGATTTCAGAGATGAAAAGTTAGGAGATCATGTACCTTTAAAATTGTGTAATACATCACACAGACTTTAAATTGAGAAATAAGCTGGTGCATTCTGCTGGCTCGTCGGTGTGTTTGGGGGATTTCTGTACTGTTTTTTTTCTTTAACATCCCAAAGGATAAACCTTCTTGATGCCGTTTATTCAGCAGAGCTACAGGTACTTGGAGGGTTCCAGGACCTGTGCTCAGGTTGGAAGGGAGGAAAGAACAGGGGAAGTGAACAAATATCATCGTCTCGTAAACTTGTTAACGAGTAAGGTGAAGCCTGCCTTGGAGCTAAAGCCTCGCTGCTTCCCTGATGCCTGCTTTCTCTGTCTGCAGGAATCGCAGTGGATAAGTATGGACTCATGTATTTTGTTGATGCTACTATGATTAGAAAAGTGGATCAGAACGGAATTATATCAACCCTGCTGGGCTCCAATGACCTCACTGCTGTTCGACCTCTCAGCTGCGATTCCAGCATGGATGTCACCCAGGTAGACTCTTACTGCGCTTCTTTTCTTTTCTGCCTTAGAAGAGATGGGCATCTCTTTTGGATGACTGCCTGGCCACTTAAGAAATACATTATGCAGCAGGAGATGATAGCATATTTGATTTATTTCTGAAACGAGCGAACAATCCTTGTACTGTGGCTAACACAGGTTATTTATGCAACTATAGAGAAATAAGGTTGAGATAATGGGAGTTATTGTCTTAATTGCCTGTCTTTCTGTAATTATTGTAGAGCTTCCACAATGTAGCGTTCATTCTTTGCACAGAAACACAATTAGCCAAAGTTACCACAGCACGTAGCTTTAATATTTCCGAGAATCAAAATCATTGTTTGAAATAGTTGCCGTTCATGACTTGGTTTCATGATTTACGCTGATAAACCCCTCACTAATTTGCTGTTGTTACACATGGAATTTTAAACACTAGACGTGTACTTTTCAGTTACGAGTTTTACAGTAATAATTTGTGCAACTCATAGGTACGGCTGGAGTGGCCTACTGATCTCGCTGTCAATCCCATGGACAACTCACTTTATGTCCTAGAGAACAATGTTATTTTGCGGATCACAGAAAATCATCAAGTTAGCATTATTGCTGGACGCCCCATGCACTGCCAGGTTCCTGGTATAGACTACTCTCTTAGCAAACTGGCTATTCATTCTGCACTTGAATCAGCCAGTGCCATTGCCATCTCACACACAGGAGTTCTTTACATCAGTGAGACAGATGAAAAAAAAATTAATCGGCTACGCCAGGTAACTACCAATGGAGAAATATGCCTTCTTGCAGGGGCAGCTTCAGACTGTGATTGCAAAAATGATGTCAACTGTAATTGCTATTCTGGGGATGATGGGTATGCCACTGATGCCATCTTAAATTCACCATCTTCCTTAGCTGTGGCCCCAGATGGTACCATCTACATAGCTGATCTTGGAAATATCCGCATTAGGGCTGTCAGTAAAAACAGGCCCATTCTTAATTCTTTTAACCAATATGAAGCTGCATCTCCAGGAGAACAGGAGCTGTATGTCTTCAATGCTGACGGGATTCACCAGTACACTCTCAGCCTCGTTACCGGGGAGTACTTGTACAATTTCACCTATAGCAGCGATAACGATGTCACGGAGGTGATGGACAACAATGGCAACTCCTTGAAGGTCCGTCGGGATGCCAGTGGGATGCCCCGCCATTTACTGATGCCGGATAATCAGATTGTCACGCTGGCTGTTGGCACTAATGGTGGACTCAAGCTAGTCTCAACACAGACCCTGGAGCTCGGATTAATGACATATAACGGAAACAGTGGTCTCTTAGCAACGAAGAGTGATGAAACAGGATGGACAACATTTTATGAGTAAGAATGTTTTTGGATATATTAAGAGTACATTTATTTTTCGAATGGTAGTGAGTAGGCCCTAAACTCACCCTACGGAGATTTGTGGTAGGCTTTTCACTGATGCTGAATAAGGCCCTTCCGTCTCAGTCTAGTGTGATACTGGAGATGATTGAGTGGCTTCCTGATGTCATCCCTTTTTGCCGGGTCCTTTGGGTGGGTATGGAACCACCGAAATTCCTGGCCGTGCTCTGAGGCCAGTGGGGAAGCAGGAAGGACCCAGCTCCAGCAGGAAGGACTGTGCGCCGTGGGCAGATACCCGGGGGTGATTGCCCAGGCTGGGGCTCTGCTCTTGCTCCTCCACCGGGCTGCAGATAACTCCCACCAGAGCAGCCCCAGCAATCCCCGGCTCCTGCTGAGCTGCCTCTCTAGGAAGCTTAATGCTGCCCTTTCTTTTGGAACTCAATTGATGTACCTATCATTCTGTTTAGACTCATATGGTCGTTAAAATGTTGATTAACTTTACTGATGGCTCATTCCTGAGACGAGTGAGGAAATTAGATCCCCAGCTATCTGTCAGACCCCTGGTGTAACTTCCATAATTTGTAGATAACCCAAAAGCACACTGGTGTTCATGAGCGTATAGATTAAAAAGACAGAGCCTCCTCTTTAAATGAAATTAATCAGAGATGGAATTCTAAACTATATTAATAATACAGAAAAAAATAGATTGTTAGTAATAGTTATCCTATCCTTAGTAGTCTTATTGCCATTTATTGATCAAAACAATTTTTAAAATAGAAACTAGATAACGTTGAAAATATATGGAACTAACGTATGGCAAGTCTGGTGCCACATATTGTGTTTGAAATAGCTAGTTAATGATTACTAAATAGCATCTCTCTCAAATTAGGAGTAGAAGTTATAAGTAGGGCTTTATTTTTAATTTAAAATCGTAGGCTTATTTTTCAAGTTACAGACTAGTGATGCTGCACACCTATTTTAGTTTATTTATTCATTCACCTTGGCCACCACTTTTTTTTTTCCTTTTTTTTTGTCTCTCCCCACCCCCCGGAGAAAACATAAGTAATACAGGAATAAGAAGAACTAGGTTCAGTCTGCTCAAAAACCATCAAAACCAGCATTGCGCAGCAGTATTTTGTGCGCTCCCTGTTTCTTCTTTACAAGGTAAAGCAGTGCCCTCTCGTGGTCCCTTCCTGATGTGGCCCTGGAAATGAAACCTCTCTGGTTTTTCATCCAGCCTGTGGGTAGAATTGTGGAGGCTTTTTCTCCTTCATATTTTGCCAAGTGTATTTCTTTACCACACATAGGTTACAGTTAGGTGACCACACGGGGGTATTACCTGCTGATTACACCATGAAGTAAAAGCTCAGTGTTTTAGACAGTGGTAACATCTCACATTATCACTGGTGAGATGTGGATGCCCTTCTAGGTAGGTTTTGTTGTTGTTCTTCCTTCAGTAGCGAGCTGAAGATTCAGATCAGAAGTCATATCAACCAGCCGTTTCTCAAAACACCATAAACTAACTGTAGGAAATTAAGTAGCAAAGTTATTTAAAACTCTACATGAAAGTCAATGAAACATTACAAAAGGTCATCAGAAAGTTAGGAGTTGCAGAGCTGGTGTAACTGAGAATCACATCAAGTACTACCTCGGGATAATTCATTAGAAAAATTGTACTACGCTTCCTAAGTAAACAGAGAAGGTGGATGCTTTGGTGTCTTACTGAGATGCATCTGAAAATACAGTTGATAGTGTGTGCTTAGCTTACGTGTTTACTAGATCTTTTTCTGAGATAAATAAGGGAAGATGTGCAACCCTTGCCTCAGGTCAGTGGCAGTCAAGTACCGTGCTTAGGTGTAAGCAGTAGAGCCTGAGGTGCCATCTGAGTTGATTAGTAACTTTGATGAGGCAGTGGAAATAATTTACTTTCTCCCAAATTTGTACATACATTCTCATAAGCATAGAGCCTCTAGATGAGAGGACAGTACAGACTTCTTTTTTTAACATACAAAACCGCACATTCTTTCTTTATAGTACATATATAAAGTAAGATTTGCCATTCGATAAGACGTTAGAAGAGGATTTGTATCTTTGTGTGTGCATAGAAGAACCCTGTGTGAGGGACAGAAGTTAGGGATGTGCACTCAAGATACTTACTACAAAATACCAGCAAAATAGAGAGATCTCCTTTAGGCTGCCTTATGGTAACTCCTTAATGTGCATTGTCATCTCATGCACCCCCCACAGTTGAGGGGTTTATTAATAAGATGGCGGGAATTATTTAAATCAAGTAATCAAGTTTACAAACCTAAACACTCACAGCCCACAGTCACTCAATACTGGTCTCTGGTGTAAATTTTCCCTTCGAAGCAGTTCCAAGGGTAAAGTTCCGTATTCATCACTATGCAATTTATTCTGAAAGCTATACCTTAATATCCCTTGAAGATGAAAGACACACTTAGCCAATGAGAGTTTGTAAGGACAACAGAATTGTTTTCTGTGCCATTAAATTCATGCATTCATACAGAGATAAAATTGTTAATACGGCAGCAGAACTGGAAAAGAACAAATATCTTTTTAGTGGTAAAATAATACATGAACTAAAGTTTAGGAACCCTTCTGAAAAATTAATTTCAGTTCATTTGTATCAGCCAGACGTTGAAGTGCCGTGCTACCTTCTTGGGTATATTCCTCTCTTTTGTCTGAAACTGGATCCTGAAAACGCTCACAGTATTAAATTTGTGCAGTATATCTAGGCATGCATGTGTCTATGTGGAGAAATGCATACACAAACTATTCCTATACTATGTGTATACATGCTCCATATCTATCTTAGAAATATATATATATATGCTTGTGTGTATGCACACAGTTCATTTGCTGTAGGAACAAGCAAGGCTCTTAAATAGTAACTAATACAATAGCTAACAGCGGGGCGCTCGTGGGGTACTTTAAGCTTGGTTTTGGCCATGAAGTGCGGATCTCTGAAGCAGCCTTGGGTGGTTTTCCTGAGAGAATGCTCCAGTTTCCTTCTTGAATCAGCTTGTTTTTAATAAGGGAGAGAAAATAGGGATAAGATGGAAAGGTATGTGGATCTGCACCTTGCTCTGCTCTATGTTAAGTCAAAAGCTGCTGCAATACTGTACAGGGCATTGTCCTAGCTACTCCCACCTCGAGCAATACGCATTTCAAGCCTCAAAGACAGAAAGCTGGCAATAATAATTGATAAGATGTAGAGGTGCCATAATACTGGACATGGGAGAAGAGCCTACGGTGCATTTTCACAAGCCTGCTGAAGGGATGCGCAGGTCAGGTGTGTGTAGCTATCCCAGAAGGTCAGAGATGCTTAGATGTGTCTCACAATTGAGCTGTACGGTGTCCATCACGTCCCTGTGTCACAGGTGAGCCACCAGGCTGTCAGGAACCATCTCCAGGCCGCAGGCAGAATCAGGCAGCCATTTGTGGTCACAGGGAGATGCTGGTGTCTTAAAATACTGGGATTAAGAAAGGATCTCCCCTTGTAGTGTTATTAGTAGAAAAACTTGGGATGAATCCTTACTTTAAGTGAAGTTAGTAACAAGTGCTCAGGAATCTCAGTGTATGCAGATCCCACCTTATTTGGATTTAAAGATTTCCTCATCAGACCCCATTCATCCTGCCTGACGCTGTCGTTTGTAGAGGCTGCTTCTGAACAAGATACCGAGTTGGCCCAGGTTGATTAGTATATTTTCTAATGCAAAATTTTATCTTTTTTTTTTTTTTACTTCATTAGACCTGGGTTCATAGCATGAAGAAGGAAGGTGTGTAACTGTTAATTCCTATATAGCTTTATTATTTAGATAAATATCTGGGTGTTGCATTCCGCTACGCACTAGCTCTCACATAAGATGTAAATGTAAAAAGAACCCCAAGCAGTCAATACTGTGTCACTTGCAATTCTGCAGTACCTAAAAGGTTCCACGTTTATGAATTTAAAACGTTTTTACCTTTAAGATATTTTTTTAATAGGATTTTATTGATGAAATGGGTAAAGTAGGAATGCCTTCTTTACGCGTTGGTATTGCAGTGTGCATATATCATGTAAGCAGTGAAGTTTTTATATGTCTAGCTCGTAAACTGAATGGTCTGCAGATCTTCCTAGAGAGTACTCACGGGTCTATCATTTTAAGCATGTCCATCACTTGCTTATAAACCCTGTTAATCTCTGCCTTTGCTGATTTCCAAAATTGTGACCAGCGCTGGGAAACATTGTGACCAGCCCCGGGGGGGGGAGGGGAACAAAAAATGGATTTCTAGAAATAGCATTGGAATATTTTCATTTTTCTGTTTCAGTCTCTGTACATCCTCATCCATATTTACTTTTTAGACTGCCCTTGCGCTTTGAACAGAGATTTTCAGTGAGTAGCCCACAGCAATCCCCAGGAACTTTTCCTGGGTTAATTAAAAAGCCAGCAGTGTGAATGAGGAGTTTAAATGAATGTCTCATTTGCATTGCCTAAAATATATTTGCTGATGGGGAATTTCGCCAGCCGTTTTCCTGGATGATCCCCAAGCTCTGCATAGTCACGCTGAAGCCACTCGTGGATTTTTCTCGTTTGTCCTCAATAACATTGTCTCTTCTGTAATATTTGGCAGCTGAGTATTCTCTTCATCACTCTGCTAATCATCCAATATCCCAAAGTGGTCCACGTGCAGGTTCTTAGGGTGTAACCAACTATTAATCTTCCAGAGTTTTGAAACTGTCCATTTTTTGTACTTTTCCTTTTTCCGCACTGGATGGATGTTTGACTGAACCAAGTTCTTCCCTCATTTATACTTCTTGACTACTTTTTAGTATTTTTTTGTGACGACCTTTGTGCAGACTTAACCAAACCCCTTTTCATAAATGACCTCCTTGTTATCATTTATCCAGTACATTGTTGATGTGGTAGAAAAAAAAAAATGATCTTTCTATATAAGGGAAGAAACTTGTGACTTACATTAAGAAAAATCACGTTGCTTAATCTTTATTTGATCCTGACCTGCTTAAATGAACACTATTATTGGTCCCTTTTAGGTCACACGATGCTTTCTTTTATTTACTGCTTTGCCTAATACTTCCATTGGTTCTGGTAAGGCTTGTTGCTCCACAGGTGGTTTTTTTTTTCCTTCCTCCCCAGTTACTCAGTTGAGTGGGTAGAACCCACTTGCAATGGATTTGAAAGGCATATCTTACGTTTGTATTAGTTGAGGAGCTGATTTGTGTGTTACTGTTGGAGATAGCCTGTACAGTTCGGGTGGCCTACTTTGAGGTTTCTGAATGATTGACTTGTAAAATGTCCTACTGAAAGCACTGATTTTTTTTCATCTTTACAGCTAACCACGCCGTACAAAGAACTCGGCTAGCTCCACGATACTAAATGTGCTCCTCTTCTCTTCTGTTACTCTCAGGCAGTGCAATGGATTTACCAGTTCTCTTCCAGGCTTCCCGCTCCCTGGATTTCTGCGTCCGAAGGATGACCAGTTGGTTTCAATCTCTACCTAAACTTTTCCCTTTATCTACACAGGACATTTTTTCTTGCCTTTCTGCTGTTTAGAAGTATGTGCGGTTTGGTAGCGGCTGGGTGAGAGACTCTTGCACAAGTAGAGCATTGCAGCAAGCAGAGTGGCAGACTGGCATACTGGTTTTGTTTCAGGTCCCCATTTCTTGCCCTTAAGATCCAAGGGATTGCTTCTTTAGCATACGTATGCACACAAATGTAGTGTACTAAAGGAAAGGGAGATTGGATTTCAGGCAGCATTCCTTCTTTCCCCCCTCCTCAGGCTTTACACCTCTAAATAAATTTAACTCAGTAAACTCATGAGAGCCCTCCTTCTTTTATTTTTTTTTTTTATCTTTACGCCTCCGGAGCACTTAATTCATCTTCTAAGGTATTTTCTGAGTGCTGACTGCTGCCCTTTGTGCAACTCCGACCTGTCCCGTGCTTTAACTTCTCATCATTCTTGTTTACGAGCCAAAATACCGACCCCAAAGTACAGTTCAATACCACAGATAAGATGTAAATGAAATTACTGTGTTCTCAAGCCGATGTCTTTTTAAATCTCTTTGTGGCAAGTTTATTCCTTGAGATGTCACTTAAGATCATATTTGGTAGTTTCCACTAAGTGTTCGATTGCAAATGTGCAGCGTATGCAATTGCATATTGTAGTGTCCACCGTAAGTCCACGTCCTTAGAGTGAAATGCAACTATTAAGATACAGATGAATTTCCTAATTATACTTGTTTGATCCAGATATCACTCTGTATATCCGTAATAATCTAAAGGAGGCTAACCTGGATTTGCACTTAAGTAGTTGAGATCAGTATCTCTAAAAATTATTATTTCATCATTATAGACTCTTTCAAGAACAGAGACATAGGTATGGCCAGGATGTTCTTGAAAATGTGGTTCATTTGGGGGGGGGGAGGGAAGCTGGCACAAATGTGGTGCATTATTAATACAGTGGGTATTGGAATGAACTTTTATCCTCATGCTTTCTTGCTCTCACTAACTTTTCTATTAGCTATGATCATGAAGGGCGTCTGACCAATGTAACCCGTCCCACTGGAGTGGTAACTAGCCTTCATCGAGAGATGGAGAAGTCTATTACCATCGACATTGAGAATTCTAATCGGGATGACGATGTCACGGTCATCACAAATCTCTCCTCTGTGGAGGCTTCCTATACAGTTGTTCAAGGTACCAAAGCACGCTTCTCAGCCCATCTAACCACACACACAACTTGAGAAAGCAATTAGCAAAAGATTCGTGCCGTTAGTACGCTCATGAGCAGGGGAAAAACACATAAGGTTTGCAAGAAAAACTGCCATAAAGCTCATTGCTAAAGTGACAGGTCTTCAGGACAGGTAAGAGACATTTCACAATCACGCTTTGTGTCAAATATAGTCATTATCTGCTGGTGTGAGCTCGTCCTGCCGCTACCTCCTGGGTCAGGGTCACTTTACCCACTCGCTTATTTCTCTGTGTTTCACTGCAAAATTGGTGCTGACTTCAGTGCCACAGAGATGCAGTCCAACTGCCGAGTGGTTGGCTGCCTGGGGAGGGATCCTTGTGGAGAGAGAGAGAGAGAGAGAGGCTCAGGCAGCCTCATGCTGTTTGAAAAGAAATCTTCCAAATTTATACACTACCATTAAATAAGATGTCGAACAGTCAGGGCAGTGGATGATCTTGTGCTTAACAGTGTTACAGCCCAGGTGTGGCAGGAGAGCCCAGCAGCCAAGTGGTTAATGTTTGTGTGGAGCTTTCCAGCACCACCCAGGCGTTGTATCTGATGAAACAAAAATGGACAGTTATCAAAGGTAGACTGAAAGGAATTTGGTGAGTGATGGGAGCTTTTTAATTACAGTATAATGTCGCTGGAATGACAATATCCTCATCAAACAGTAGTTTCCTCCTGACATAAATGTCAGCATTTATAGACTATGATACCATGGCATGTCTGGTTACAAAGACTTTATTTCTCTTGTACCAGATGATTAATTATGTGGATGCTGTCCTTCTGTCAGACAAATGCCCGTGCTTTGGAGGTGGTTGTGCACTCTCGTGCTCCATCCTGGCTGAGCGTGGCCTTGGCTGTGTCACACAGCCAGGGAACTGCTCGGCCATAAACCTGCAGGACAGTTCCTATAGCTCTTCTCCAGCAGCCACCAGGATGGGTGAGCACATCAGGCCAGTGCACACTAGTGTTGGCGGGGTGGCAGGAGAGCAAGCGAGGAAAGGGCTGTGGCCACCAGCTTGCGCTGGTGCAGCCTCGCACCTTGGGGACCTGAAGCCAAACTGCAGTTGTGTACAAAGCCTCTGCTTGGAGACAGATTTGAAACAGAGGGAAAGAAAAAGAAGAGGTGCTTGCTTCTTCACACTCACAAAAAGTCCAGCAGTTTTTGTTTGGTTTTTGTTTGGGTTGGGGTTTTTTTCTTTCTTTTTGACCTGGAGTTTAATGGATTGTGGTTTATCCAGCAGTTCCGTTTTCAGGAGGTTTTGTTCATATTAGAAATAAATTATGCGGCTGAACACGTATCACTGTGCATTTTGACTCACAATTAAGACTTAAGGGCAAATGTAATGACATAAACCCAGAATCTCTCTGCAGGCTCACTGTTACACTACTGTTCTTTACATGAATCAGTAACATCTGTAATTTCCACCATAGAACCACGTAAATGGTAATTGCAGGCTGACTTCATTTAACATCAACAGGAGTGCAATAAAAAACCAATCAAATTAAGCTATATGTTTTCTTTATGACTGGAGTAGCTAAATTATTTTCTTTTCATTATTGCTGTAGATCAAGTGAGGAACAGCTACCAGCTCTGTAATAATGGTACTTTGAGAGTGATGTATGCCAATGGCATGAGCATTAGCTTTCACAGCGAGCCTCATGTCCTGGCTGGGACTGTGACTCCCACCATAGGACGATGTAATATTTCTCTACCAATGGAAAATGGTTTAAACTCAATTGAATGGCGTCTGAGGAAGGAACAGATTAAAGGCAAAGTGACTGTGTTTGGAAGAAAGCTCAGGGTGAGTAGAATCTGTCATTGCAATAATGATCTTCTTTTCTGTGGGCAGAAAATCATTTTTACATTTTGAAGGACGCGTCTTTCCTATTTGTGCTCGTTAAAAACGTACAGCTCTGGAATCGCCTTTGGTGTGACAGCCTTTTCTTTATTTGAGAGGTCAGTTAACTGCCTGGGATCATCGGCTGCAATCGGCCATAGAAGCTGCAGTACTAAAAGTGCTCCAAAAGGGGTTGGTAAAAATACCCAGAATATTGCTGTAAGTCCCTCTGCTTCTGAGCGGGGAGGGGGAGATTCTGACCACTGAACCATTTGTAACGATGCTGTGGCACAATTACCACAGTTAGTCCTGGGGAGCAAACGCGATTACAGCCTGAGCAGTTCTGTTCTGCTTCTGGAAAATCCCCCTGCAGATTCATCGAGGCAGGCACTTCGTGTTTATTCCCTTTCCCAAATGGCACCATTGGAAAATAATTGCCATAATTACAAAGTCTTAAGCATAGGATAAGAAAGACACTCAGGTCACGTAATCCATCCCCTGCCAAATTAAAGATCCGCTGCAGCCGGATTAATCCCATTCTGTGCTTAGCTGGCCTGTTCTTCACCCCTTAAGTATCTCAACTTTGACTGGCTGCTTCGGTGTATAGAGCTTTGGAAGGGCTTTGGGATTCTGGGCAGAAAACAAATGTTGGGCTGCTCAAGTCCTGGGTCTTTAGTAATTCTTTCAACATCATTGGACATGAGAGTACAGTCCTGTGTGTTGAAGGTGATATACTAAGAGCAATATATGTAAACAACTATGTGGGGATTTACAAAAAAATACTAAAAAGCAGCTGTTAAATGTTGGTATTTTCCTATTGCTCAACATCTAATTCTCGGTGTTGAATTAGCAAGTCTTGCCTTACCCTTACCAACACTCAGAATGCACCTATTGGGCAGAGGGGGAAGGTTAGACAAAAAATGGAATGAGATTAGCAGCTAATCCTTAATGACTAAATCTCATGGCTGTATAATTGATTTTTGATGTGTTGACCTGCAGAAGTTGATTGTAAGTAGAAAATAGATCAGCTCTGCATTCTGACTAGGTGTTCAAAATAAAAATAAATAGGTCCCTGAAATGAAATTGCTGTAATCCTAACTCTCAGCACTAAAAATTTAATAGAGGTACTTGTGGTAATTAGCTGGAGTTAAGCACATCTTAGAGCTGAAACCTTGCCTGAGATGGGTTTTCTTCCATCATGTTTATGCAAATGAAAACACTGCTTTATCTAGCAACACCTCAACATTTAATTGTCTGGTGTTAGTTCCTGTAACAATAATCACATATCCATTTAGCTCTTTTAAATGAAAATCGCTATGAGATTATAACAGGTTGAGTGGACTGAAAATGAAATTTGAAAATGAGGGAGAAAGCATAGAATTTATTTGCATCTCATTTATTCTAATTCACCTTTATAAATTGTTTAGTGAATGCAATAGAGCAAGCATGTTGGAACACTGGGGGGAGTAGGTGGCAGGCAGGGTCGGTGGTGGCAGCTGGGCCAGCTGTGGCATGAAGTGGTACAGATGGGGAAACACTGCCACAACTAATGTGGTGGCAGGACCACTAGCCAGAGAGGCTGCAGAGCCTTCTCCTGAATCCCCAGTCAGGGGTTACAGAAGGGGATTGTTAGTCTCTGGGATTCAGCTCTGGGGAGGAGTGCTTGCAGGAGCCCATATCCCTGCTCCTTAGTAATGAAAGGGCCTTGTAAGAAATGCAGGGACAGAGCAAATATGTCCTGTAGCAACAGGGCAAGGACTGTTGGTTTTAAACTAAAACAGTGTAGATTTAGACTCAATATAAGCAAGAATTTTTTTACGCTGAGGGTGGTGTAACCCTGGTTGCCCAGAGAGGTGGTAGATGCCCCATCCCTGGAAACACTCAAGATCAAGTTGGACGGGGCTCTGAGCAACCTGATCTAGTTGAAGATGTCCCTGCTCACAGCGGGGGGGTTGGACTTAGATGGCCTTTAAAGGTTCCTTCCAACCCAAACTATTCAATGCTTCTGTGATTCTTCAGACAGTGCTGCTGCCTGTGCCCCAGCCCCGCTCATCCGCGCCGTGGGCAGACAGCAGCAGTACCTGTGGGCTTCTGCAGTCGTGCCTGGGCAGATGTCAGTAAGCCAAGGAAGGAAGACCTGCACCTCACCTTGATGTTCATCCCACTCCCTGTTCCCTACTCTTTTATGCACCACACGTTCAGCGTCTTGTGGTGGTTTCAGATAAAGTCTTGATAAGAAACCCTTCCGAAGAGCTTTTGTTGCAGTGCAGCACCGCGTAAGCGGGGTTTGCTGCAGGACCTTCACCCCAGGCACAGAGCGCTTGTCCCTGCTGCCACGTGTCCAGCAGCAGCCACGCAGGTAGTGGAACAGAAGAGAAAGAGTTTGGTTAGGTCAGTCTTCAATCGTGATGCTTGTACAGCGTTAGTTTTCCCAGGAAGGAGTGGGAGGTAGTGGTTCTGTTTGGGTTGCTATAGGATTAATGTGACACTACAATTACACTCTCTGAATTACCCAGGCAGGTGCTGCTTTATTCTCCAAGTGCTGTTTGTGTGTGTGCATAGCTCTTCCCTCTGTAATCATTAAAAAATACCAAACCCTAACTAATGCTTTAGTTTTCTATGGGAAAAAAAATAAATACTAATAACATTTATAATGCTTTTGAGAAAAGGGAGGATAGCTGGAGTCAGACTTCTCTATGTGCAGGTGACAGCTGCAATTACTGCAGTGGATGGAAGGAACTCCAGAAATACTAACTACTTGATGAAGATTCAGAAATTAAAAAACCAAACCAAAACAAATGAAAGCCCAAAAGCTAAAATTCCGTTTGTGATCTTTCTGAAAGACTTTTGGGAAGTGAAAGGTCTCTTCTGCTTCCCTGAGAGCTCTGTAAAGGAAAGGGTTTTGATATCTCTGTCATCAGGATTGATCCTACACTTACAAACACTAGAGTAACCAATTGAGATGCTACTGGAGCTGAGTGTGGCTTCCCTGGCTGTTTCCATTACAGTGGGAGAGCAGAATAGCATTTATTTGTGCTAAAGTGGTTTGAAAGAAAAAAAAAAAACAAAACCAAACCAAAACCCCACCAACCCTATCTTTTCTTTGAATGGCAGAAGAAGCTGTTGCTGCGATCACCTTCGGGAAAACCTACAGAAAAGAGCTTTTTCTAATAATTGCCCACTGAGGAAATGCGAACTGTTAAAGTGCTACAGTTTATTAATGGAAAAAAAAAAATAGGATAATGAGTGATAATTTGAAATAATTATTTCTTTACAAACACAAAATTGTATTAATTTTGAATTTGCTTTCTGCGTAACTGAATTCCTACAGAGTTGGTTGGGATGGGAATTGGGTTTGCCCCTGCCAGGGAAAATATCTCAGAATAACTTTTATGTCCTCAAGGAAGGCTCGGTGTTAATTTACATATTGTTTGATGTGCAGTTTAATTTGGGATAAGAGAAAACGTTGCTTAATCAAAGCTACTGTAAAATATAAACTGAAGAGCAAATTCCCAGAAACTGATGAATACTTTTTAAGTAGTCATTGCTCTCAAATTATATCTAATTTAAAGACTTCTACCTTATTAATGATGCATCTACAATTAAATTACTTAAGAGGCTTCATCAGATTGCAGCATGAGCCTGAATTCCGTGGCTTAGCCTCCAGTGAATATATTTATGTATCTCTCATTATAGCACTCTCACTGGAAGCCTCGCCATTTGGCATTCTTATCCTCCTTTGCCTCTCTTTTGCCCTTTTATTAAAAAGATGAAAAAAAAATCCGGGAGTGAAACACTATGCTGTACTTTGACTTGGAAATTGTAACTGAAAAAAATTGGGGAAGAAAAGGAAAATATTTAACCCTTTTTCAAAACTACAAATCTGTCTCCCCAGCCTGTAGGGTCAGGTTTTTAATCAGAAGAAATTAAGCCCATCCCAAGTGATCAGATCGCTGTTTACTGTTTGGAAAGTAAATGAAGGAAACATTAAAAGAATTAATTCATAAAGAGGGTGTTGCAGCTCCAGAAGCTAAGTGGCTAAACCTCAGTGGAGCCACAAAATCATGATTTCTTCTACTGTTCTTGGAGTCACTGCAAGGAAAAAGGCCAAGAACTGCTGATGGCAAAAGTAGAAGAATTACTTCCATGCGAAATGATTCATTTCCCTGCTAATAGCCAACGCCGTAAGACCTGGCTGTGCTGTCCGTCCGTCTGTTCCCTGGCAATAAGGGAAGCCTTTCACTGTCAGATTAGAGCTCCATCTGCCAGGGGTGTGGGAAATGCCCTAGTAAAACACTCAGAGTTACATGTTTGAATATGCCGAGAAGTAGAAACGAGAAGCCAGTTAACGGGATGATACCCTGCACTTTTCAAAAATGAGGGGAAATGGAGTTCTCCGTTGTGCATGCCATTTTCACACTGCAAATCCCTAGAGGTGTAGCCCCCACTGGTCACTAAGTACAGCCTTCTTCCATTCCACAGGTGCACGGGAGGAATTTACTGTCCATTGATTATGACCGGAACATACGCACGGAAAAAATCTACGATGATCACCGGAAATTTACGCTGCGGATAATTTACGACCAGCTGGGGCGGCCTTTCCTCTGGCTGCCCAGCAGCGGCCTGGCCGCCGTCAACGTCTCGTACTTCTTCAACGGGCGCCTGGCCGGGCTGCAGCGCGGTGCCATGAGCGAAAGAACGGACATCGACAAGCAAGGCAGGATCGTATCGCGCATGTTCGCAGATGGCAAAGTTTGGAGCTACACCTACCTAGAAAAAGTAGGTGATGATGGACCTTCTGGCATGAGCCACAGAGGCAAAGCTTCATTTCAAGCTCCCTGCATTGACATACACACACACACAAATTATCCAAAGTTTGGTGTATGCCAGCTGTTAAGAATCCCTTTGTACCTGGTCTCAAAATTCCTTATTTTTCAATTAATCAAATGAACGTGACTAATTTTTAATGGGAAACACTTTTTCATGGTTTGTGTCTTTTGATAAGTAGCCGAAGAATGGGTTGAAGAAAGATGGAGCTGGACTCTTTTCAGTGGTTCCTAGTGACAGGACGAGGGGCACAATCCAGAACACAGAAGTTCCAGTCAAATACAAGGAGAAACTTCTTTGGGGTTTGGGTGGCAGAGCCCTGGCAGAGGCTGCCCAGGGAGGGTGTGGAGTCCCCTTCTCTGGAGATCTTCAAGCTCCCCCTGGATGCAGCCCTGAGTGGTGTTCTGGGCAACCCTGCTTTAGCAGAGGAGTTGGACTGGAGGAGCTCTAGAGGTCCCTTCCAGCTCTGACAATTCCGTGATATTTTCCTGAAAGTGATTAGGCTGCCATTTAATGGCATCAATTAACACAAGGGACTGTGCTTAATTAAGACTGAAAGTACATGACTAAACCTGACAAAAGTTTCGAGTAGAAACAGTAATTCATCTCTAATCATTATTTATTAAATGAAAACACGGTAATGCATTTTTTACTTAGTCTATTAAAACACTTCAGTCATGAAAGCGTCATAAATACTTTGAAACTGCGTATTATTTTCCCTTTTCCTTCTTTGAGTCTGTGGTTTTAGGCAAAGCAGAGCTGATGTTCTCACATTTTGCAGTAACACTTGTGAAGTACAACTGCTAGCTGAAAGCTAAATCAAGTCACTTACTGAACTCCTCTGTATCCCTAGGAAAAGAAAAAAGTCCTCCAAAAGGGAGTGTAGCTAACAGGTTGCTTACCTACACGTTCTCTGGAGTGCCAGCATATTGATTTCCAGATGAGATACTCTCATCTGACAATATTCCTGTGCAGCTGCATTATCCTAATGTTTCTACATCCCTTTTTTATTCATTTAACTAAACTTTTCTTTCCCGAATACAGTAACTGGGTATTCTTGTTCTCCCCCGTAGTCGATGGTGCTGCTGCTTCAGAGTCAACGACAGTACATTTTCGAGTACGATTCTTCAGACCGGCTGCATGCTGTCACTATGCCCAGCGTTGCTCGGCACAGCATGTCGACTCACACCTCCATCGGCTACATCAGGAATATTTATAACCCTCCCGAGAGCAACGCCTCGGTCATTTTCGATTACACGGACGATGGGAGGATTTTGAAAACATCCTTTTTAGGCACTGGCCGACAAGTCTTCTACAAGTATGGGAAACTATCCAAATTATCTGAAATCGTTTATGACAGCACCGCGGTGACTTTTGGATACGACGAAACTACAGGTGTCCTAAAAATGGTGAATTTGCAAAGTGGAGGATTTTCTTGCACAATCCGCTATCGTAAAATTGGTCCCCTTGTTGACAAACAAATCTACAGGTTCTCTGAAGAAGGTATGGTCAATGCAAGGTTCGATTATACATATCATGATAATAGCTTTCGAATCGCGAGCATCAAACCCATAATAAGCGAGACGCCCCTCCCAGTTGATCTTTACCGTTACGATGAGATTTCTGGCAAAGTAGAGCATTTTGGCAAATTCGGAGTTATTTATTATGACATAAATCAAATTATTACCACAGCAGTTATGACCCTGAGTAAGCACTTTGACACCCATGGGCGCATTAAAGAGGTTCAGTATGAAATGTTCCGGTCGCTGATGTACTGGATGACTGTGCAATACGACAGCATGGGAAGGGTAACCAAAAGAGAACTGAAGCTTGGTCCCTACGCCAACACAACCAAGTACACCTACGATTACGACGGAGACGGGCAGCTGCAAAGCGTAGCAGTAAACGACAGGCCAACCTGGCGTTACAGCTACGATCTGAACGGGAACCTTCATCTCCTGAATCCCGGAAACAGCGTCCGATTGATGCCGCTGCGCTATGACCTGAGGGACAGGATTACGCGCTTAGGTGACATACCGTACAAGATCGATGACGATGGATTCCTCTGTCAGCGAGGCTCGGATGTGTTTGAGTACAACTCCAAAGGACTCTTAACAAGAGCTTACAACAAAGCCAACGGGTGGAGCGTTCAGTACCGTTACGATGGACTCGGCCGAAGGGCTTCCTGTAAGACTAATCTGGGGCATCATCTCCAGTACTTTTATGCTGATCTTCACAATCCAACGAGGGTAACTCATGTCTACAATCATTCCAATTCAGAAATCACTTCTTTGTACTATGATCTGCAAGGCCACCTCTTTGCCATGGAGAGTAGCAGTGGGGAAGAATACTACGTCGCCTCTGATAACACCGGCACTCCGTTAGCCGTGTTCAGCATCAACGGCCTCATGATCAAACAGCTTCAGTACACAGCGTACGGGGAGATCTATTACGACTCTAACCCTGATTTCCAGCTGGTTATCGGGTTCCATGGAGGGCTGTATGATCCTTTAACCAAACTCGTCCATTTTACCCAAAGGGACTATGACGTCCTGGCTGGACGCTGGACGTCTCCCGATTACACCATGTGGAAAAACATCGGTAAAGAACCCGCTCCTTTCAATCTGTACATGTTCAAGAGTAACAACCCGCTCAGCAATGAACTGGATCTAAAGAATTATGTAACAGGTGAGAATTCATTACATTCCTTATCAATAACGCTACACTCCGGAAGCTGATTCGGAACAGAAATCAGACTTCTCCTTCCTGGCCGTTTGCTGAGTCCTCCCATGAAGGCTGGGCTATGAAAATTGATGGCTCAAGCCCTCTTAGGCTTGACATTAGGAAAAAATTCTTCCCAGAAAGAGTGGTCAGTCACTGGAATGGGCTGCCCAGGGAAGTGGTGGAATCCCCATCCCTGACTGTGCTTAAGAGCAGATTAGATGTGGTGTTGAGGGATCTGGTGTAGGGGAGAACTTGTAGAGTAGGACAGATGGTTGGACTTGATGATCCCAAGGGTCTCTTCCAACCTGAATGATTCTATGACTCATTCATTGGTATGGCTCCTCCCCAAATGAAGGGCGTTAAACGAGAAGCCACAATGAATTATGGGGGAGGGGGGAAATTTTGTCTAAGTATTCAATTTCAGCATGGCCACAGTGTTCTTCCTGTTGAACTTGTACTGCATGAAGATGTGTCCATTCTGATTTTATCTAAAGAAACATGAAGTCACCTGCAAGAAGCACTGGCAGGTGGGTTGCAGAATCAGGACCCAGAACTGCTCAGCACCTCTCCCCTTCAGGGCTACTTTCAGAATTAACTGCTGACTGAGCCCATGGGCACATTATGAATAAGCACCAATGATGGATTTAATTAAGCCTCTTTTCCCCATTTAACTTTTAATATGCAAACAGTTGTTAGTCTTTAAAACAAGTATCTTGATGGGTTTTATAAATTATTTCCTCCTGAAAGACTAGGAAATTTTATGGAATGTGTAGAGCTGAGAAAGAGAAACAATACAGTAGTTTTGATCACTTATGTTACAATTAGGTAAAACTTGTAACCTCCTATTAATTAGCAATAATTTTTCACTTAGTGAGATCACACAGTACTTGAACTCACTGCTGGCAAATTCTAAAAAGAAAAGTAATTAATATGTCTTCAGGAAAAGCTTTTTTCAGAATTGAATATGCAGTATACAACTAGAGCAGTGATACTGCTTTTCAAAAGGGGCTATCTTAATTCTAGCAGTAATGTGAATTTCAGGAGAAGTGTGTGTTTCCCTCAGAGAACATCACAGCAAGTTTCCTTAGTGTGTTGGGGACCTTATTGTACGTGTAACACACGGTAGATTCTACTGTAGCTACTTTGCAATGTGGAGATGGGGTGCTTTGTATCTGATAGTGTGAAAATATTGGTAACAAAAATTACCGTGGGATCAAATTCTATTGCCCTAAATTCAACAAAATTCCTCTTTTCACCCACTACTGTTTGATTTAGATTTTCAGTGTCATCTTCTGATGTTTTGCTGTGTTCTGAAATGGCATTCATTTCATTTATCCATCCACTGGATGAAACCTAGGAAGATATATTGCATTTTGGTATAACACACACCTTGTAGGCTGTAAAGATAGGTCAGTGGTGAGGACAATACCTGTTGCCGTATGGACTAAACAGATAATCCTGCACAAAAAGGGATGATGGTGGCACCTTGATTGTCACAGATTTAAAAAAACCAAACCAACAAATGGAAAATAACAAAAAAAAAAATACTTCCTCACCTCAGTGCATTCTTACTGTTAACCCAACACTCCTTCATTTACAGGTTTTGCTGAATAGGAACTCCTGTAGCAAGAGCAGCGCTGCAAAGCACATTAGCTAACCAAAATAGTAAATAGCAGAGTATTTTACTACTTATTTCAGTGTCTGACTGGCTATGAAAGTAAGAGTTCTGCTGCCAAATGTCCACAACCAAGAAGTGGTGTGCTTTTTTCTTATGATGCAGCGTTACCTGTGAGAGAGCAGGATTTGGGCCGGCGGGCGGGTTGCCGTGCTGTGGCGGAGCACGAGCCTTGCCACAGCCCGGTCTCCTGCAGACACCGAGCTCGGCTCACGTGGAGAAGCAGCAGCAGCATCGGGAGCCACTGAAGGACAGAGAGGAATTAAGACCACTGTAAAAGACAGATTTTTAAACAAAAGCACTCATGGACGTAGGTCCAAGTTTAAAAGATGAAAGACAAGTGCCCTTTCTCCCATGCTGCTGCTTATCCCTGTGATACCATGATGGAGAAGTGGGAAACTTCTCTAAAATGGGGTGATGGGCTTTTTTTTCTTTCCTGTTTTGGTTAAAAACATCTCTTTGATAACTAAAATACATCATATGTTCTTAATACCTCCTGAGCAAGAATTACCATTACTAAATTAGTTACTTAGCTTTTTTGAGCACATAAGAAGACAAGAGTTTTAGAGGTCGAAGCCAGAGCTGGAACTTCCCAAGGTTCACCCCAGAGCAGAGCTGGAACTTTCCCATGCAGCTCCTACCTTTTGGTACTGGGCCTGGAGGAATGGGGAGGGTATTCATGGTACCTAAATTTAGACATCTGAATTATAAGTTTAGCTTCTCGCTGCATTTAATGGAGCCTCCTGAGGCCTGAAGGCAGCTGTAGAAGTAGGACGTAGAAGAGAAGCCCTGTATTTTCCCGAAGGACTTTGCAGAGGTTTTTAGGAGTACTAACCTAATAAAATACCATTTCACAATACAGGCTGTAGTGTTACAATTGATAGGCTAAAGTCACCACATCAGGGGGTGTCAGAGATGGAACAAGTGGCCCATGTAAGTTCCACTGCTACTTGAAATTAAGGTCAAGGATGGATTTCCTAAATTTTTTGATTTCTTGTATTTATTACAGACGTGTATTTCTCACTTGCCTGCTTACTTTTGATTTTTTAGATGTCAAAAGCTGGTTGGTGATGTTTGGATTTCAGCTCAGCAACATTATACCCGGTTTCCCTCGAGCAAAAATGTACTTTGTGTCCCCGCCGTACGAGCTGTCGGAGAGTCAAGCATGTGAAAATGGGCAGGTAGGCAGCAATACAAAATTACTTTTCTTGATACATTTGTCCCGCTCTATGACTAGAACTGCTGGCTCTTCTGCAATTACAGCAGAAGGCCAAGTGTTTATTTCTGTGTAAAATGAAGTCAGTATAGCTAAATTTTATACTAATGAACATATGCCTTCTTGCCAGCCTTCCTTGTTATCATAATTACAGTGTCATTAGTTTGTCTTTTTATTGAGTTCTTCCTTGATTAACAAGTTGTAACTCGATTAACTTGATTAGCAATGACAAAGGGAGACTTTGTCAGGGTAATTCATCATTGGTTGTACCTTTGGTAAAACCATCCTAATAACGTATGTGCTGCAATAAACGTAGGCTGGAGGTGCTGTGCTGCTAAAAAATGGTTCTACCTCTCACCTGGTCATAGGATTTCTCACCCTTTTCTGTCTTTTCATGGTTAGAGGCTTTGGGTTGCTACTCCAGTTACCCTCAGTTACAGAGTCCGTACTTACTTGTCAGGTTAAGGGTGGAAAATGGTTTATGCTTTCAACATTTATAATAAATTCCAACCCATTTGGGCTACTTAAAAGGAGTACTAGGCCTAATTTAGTCTTTGCTGGGCTTACTTCACATTTGTGGTAGTGCACCAGAAATGATCATATAAGCCTCAACACAGGCTTCTGAGTCATTTGAGAATCTGCTTTGGAATTTTGGAGCCCAAATTTCATCTTTTTTTCAAAAAGACTTTCATTCATAACCATTTTAGTCTTATATACTGGTTGAAATCTCCAGGCAAAAGTGTCCAGAAGTTAAGTGGCGTCTTTTAATAGATCTATTCTGTTTGTTTTCAGCTCAGATAAAAATTGTGCTGGACTTGGGTCTTACTTATTCTCCTAATGGGCATTATATAATTTGCCAAAACTAAGTCCGTATGTGCTGAGAAATACTGTATTTGGTACTACTGAAAACAAATAATTCGCCAAGTGAGTGTTTACCTGATCCAGGACGGGACACACATAGGAGTGGGTAACTGAGGGTGGTCTTCCCATAGTGAAGATTTTTCATTGCATGGTCTCCTTTGAAAAAAAGCAAAGCAAAGAATCGTTTCAGTCTCTGAAATGAGTATTTTCAGATCTATACCTTCTTTGGTGTCTTTTTGGTTTGTTTTGCTTTCCGCAGCTAATTACAGGAGTTCAGCAGACAACAGAGAGACACAACCAGGCTTTCATGGCTCTTGAGGGGCAGGTCATATCTAAAAGATTACATGCCAATATAAGAGAAAAAGCAGGTCACTGGTTCGCAACGACCACTCCCATCATTGGGAAAGGCATCATGTTCGCTGTGAAGGAAGGCCGCGTGACCACCGGCATTTCCAGCATAGCCACAGACGACAGCAGGAAGATTGCCTCCGTCCTCAACAGTGCCCACTACCTGGAAAAAATGCACTACAGCATCGAGGGGAAGGACACCCATTACTTCGTCAAGATAGGCTCGGCCGACAGCGACCTCGTCACCCTCGCGATGACCAGCGGGAGGAAGGTCCTGGAAAGCGGCGTCAACGTCACCGTCTCCCAGCCCACTCTCCTCGTCAACGGGAGGACTCGAAGGTTTACCAACATCGAGTTTCAGTGTTCCACCCTGCTGATCAACATCCGCTACGGGCTGAGCCCCGACACGCTGGACGAGGAGAAGGCCAGAGTGTTAGACCAGGCTCGGCAGCGAGCCCTGGGGTCGGCCTGGGCCAAGGAGCAGCAGAAGGCACGGGATGGCCGAGAGGGCAGCCGCGTATGGACAGACGGAGAGAAGCAGCAGCTTCTGAACACGGGAAGGGTTCAAGGTTACGAGGGATATTATGTCCTGCCTGTGGAGCAGTACCCAGAGCTAGCAGACAGTAGCAGCAACATCCAGTTTTTAAGACAGAATGAAATGGGAAAGAGGTAACAAATTAACCTGCTGTCATCCTTTGCTGGATGAATCAGTAGTCATAACTGTTATCTCCTCTCCTAAGGAGATGAAGACCTAAATGGGGGCACTAGGCTGAGCTACTTTGGGATAGTAAGTGGCAAAAAAAGCTCATATTTTTTGAGTTAAATGCTACTGTTCAAGTGATTAAAAACCACATCCTGAAGTGGACTAAAGCCAGACTGAAAACGCTAACCATACAAATTAAAAAGTACCCCTGAAATATTACCCACTTGTTCTGGGTCTAAAGAAAAACAAAAAGAAGGCCTCGTATTGTATTACCTCACTCCATTCACACGTGAGCAAACTAAGAAATCCAAGTGGGCCACTTTCACTAACCAGCTGATGAAACACAGATGATTCAGACTGCTTGTTTGATAAATATCCAAGAGGTTTTCATTTAAAGCAAAATACAGGTGCATTTAAAACATGACTTTGGGGTGATTTGTGTGTAGCAACTGGAGGACAATGAGAATGCAAGTGAGAGCGCACTGGAAATAGTAAAGAAAAATATATTTAAAAGTAACAAAACCACACTTGCACTCTGACCCTCCACTTGTCTGGCCTGAAGCTTAACTTATTCAAAGAGGGCAGAGTGTAGAGTTACATTCAAAATGGTGGCTATAAATCACTACAAATAAATTTCATACTCTGTTTGTCTTTGAAGATTTCCATTGTGGACAGTATAACACAGTTACAGGGTGTAGTCTGTTTAGATTCAGTAGTTTGTTGGTATCAGTTCCAGTAGAGCTGTGGGCATTGTGTTACACTATTGCAAATGGGCACCACGTCAGATCACCCTGTACATACATCAGCCAGAAGGCACAATCACTGTTTCAGATTTAAAAATTATTAGTGTGTTTGTTTGGTCGAGAAACTGAGACAATCACATTACAGTCACCACAATAAAAAATAAAAAAAAAAATTAAAAAAAAATAGAAAAAAAAAGTCTAATAAGAACTTTGGTACAAGAACTTTTTTGTAATATACATGTATGAATTGTTCATTGAGTTTTTATATTAATTTTAATTTGCTGCTAAGCAAAAACTAGAGACAGGCAAAGATAATTTATGGCAAAGTGTTTAAATTGTTTATACATAAATAAAGTCTCTAAAACTCCTGTGAATTACTTGTCCTCCCTTGTGAAATTTTTTTTAAAGTGAAAAACTACTTGTCCTGGTCCTTAAGTGACAAATGAAGCAACAGTAGTGCCTCACTTGTCACCTGACACACACAGCATCTCATGTGTGGGCTCGCTGTTGCGGTACCGCGGACTCCGCAGAGGGATGGGTCCTTTGATCTCTGGGTGAGCAGAGTCCTACGTACACATCACCCAAAATCTCTGTAGGACACGCTTTGGAAATTGCCTCCCTGCACCTCACGAGCAGCAACCCTCAAACTGCCCCGTTTCAATCCTGGAATTAGTTTTCTTTGCACTAAAGTAACCTCCAACCAGTTGGAAAACGCAGCAGCATAATATTGAACGGGACACGGGACGCCGTGCTGTGAGCCAGGGAGTCTCTGCCAAATCGGTCTTCTTTGGGAGACAACTTATTTCTACCACACTTAAAAGCTGGAGGTAAGATCAAAGACCCTCTCCTAAGGAAACAGTCGCTCCTGGTGATGTTAAAAGGGAACATCCATCACCATCAGCCGCAGCCCTGCTGCGTTTACCTCCTCTAAGTACGTAGCCAGGGAGCTCCACTTAATTTTGACCACGGTGTTTGCTTTTGGGGTTGCAAACGAGGCTTTTGAGGATTCATGCTGTCGGTGGGGATGCTGGAGGTGGTTGATGTGCATTAATTCACACACACACGGAAATTTTTAGAGCGCAGCAGCCGGGTGGCTGTGTTGTGCTCTACCTACAGCTCTCAGCCAGCGCTGCAGGTTATTGCTGCTCAAGTGACAGCCCTCCCATCCCACTGGGTCCTTGTGCCCCTCTGCAGCCCCCAGGCCTCTTACCCACCCGCACACCCACCCATCTGGGAACACACACTGAAGTCCTGCGTGTCCATCGCTGCAGGTGTTTTCCTGTGCCAATAGACTTGAAGTGCTGTTACCTCATCAGACCCTGCCTTACAACTGAAACCTCTTCAAGAACTAGCCTTAACTTTATTTTATTGGTGGGGTTTTTTTAATAGAGGCGTAAAACAGGAAATCACAAGGTGGAGATGCATTTCATTAGCACAGTTCTTCTGGCTGGCCCTTGCCCTGTGCTAGTAAACCTCTGGGGTCAGTTTTTGGAATGGATTTTTTCTTGCAGTCAAGAGGCTTGAAAGGAGAACCTGTTGCAGTCTCCAGAGCTCTTTATTCTGTTGCCATCCTCCTAAAGCTGAAACTCCGCAGAGTTAAGAGATTCCATGGCTTCAAAAAGAAACTGGATTAAATGAAAAGCAAATTACCTCTTTTAATAAGAATTACAGCAGGAGATGTAAGGGATATGCAGGGGATGGACTCCCTGCCCAGCTCCTTTGCAAGAAACATACAAGCCATCAGGATGTTCTTAAACACCATTTTTGTCGGTGCTCTGCTCTCAATGGCTACCTTCCTTCCCAACCTCTTCAGGTACACCCTGAAGCATAAACACTTCTTATTTACAAGGACTGCTTACTTTAGATATTTCTCATAGCATTTGAAATCTGCCACCCCTCTGGGATCAAACTCACTGCTCCACCTCAGGGGCACCAAGTGCTGAGGGCACTTCTAACAGGTTCACCTGATCCTCAAAACAGGATCACCATCTGCCACAGTACAGCTGCAAAGGGCACTTTACTCACCAGACCTCCGAGTTTGCAGAGGGAACTTCCAGCCTTACAGTCACTTTCAGCCGGTGGAAAATGGTACAGGAGTGCTGGCTCTAGCAGGTGGCTCCTTTGGGCAGAGGCCGTCACAGGAGGCTCCTGGAATTGGTAGCACACATGTTATATGCTGTAAGTGCTTGTTTAGGTGCAAAATATATAAACAATTCTCTTCCTTGCCATGTTTATCTGTCATGTCCCAATAAACATAGCTTTGCACAGTACTTGAACATCCCTGGAGGTGTTCAAGGCCAGGCTGGATGGGGCTTTAAGCAACCTGCTTTAGTGGGAGGTGTCCCTGCCCAGGGCAGGGGGGTTGGAACTTGATGTTATTTAATGTCCCTTCCAACTCTAACCATTCTATGAGTCTATGGCCAAGAGCTGTAGAAGAGGACTCTGCCAGTGTCAAAGCACAAACTCCCCTGTGTTGATAAAGCCTTTTCTGCCTCTGCCTCCACCTAACCCAAGGCAGGAGCACTGGGCAAATCTTCAGTCTTGACCACAAACTGTGTGTCTACAGCAACACCTAACGGGTGATAACCTGAGCTAACAGCAAGAACAAGTGGTAGTTAACAAGCTGCTGAGGCCCAGTCACACAACAGTCATCACAACAGGCTTTGCAGTGCCCTCATGGCTGGGCCCATCATGCTAATGGGTTAAGTTGGTGGTTTTAACCTCAGCTGACCAAGAGCACACACACACACACCCCCCATGTCAGCTCAGCCTCTCCACCACCAGGATTAATTAAAACCCAAAAAGTGGAAGCACTGGTGCGATGTACTCGGGTACTCAAGTCAGGCATTCAGAGATAACCCAGGCAAGGAAACGGCTTGGCAGAGAGGGCAGGGACTCAGCCCTGCCAGCCTCTCCCAGCAACATTTGGGGGCTCCTGCCAGTACCTTGCATGCTGCAGGCCATCAGCCTCTGCAGCCAGTGTCCCCAAGAGCTACTTCTCGACCTGGGGAACACGGGGCTTGCACCAGGGCAAGAGTCACTGCCCCAGCAGATGCCTGGTACCCATCCCCGTGCTTCAGTTCTCCCGCAGCTCAGCTGGTGCCACCAGCACCGCCCAGGAGGCTTTGTCATACCTCCTGCCGCAGGAGTGGGGTGGGCCTCTTCCCAGAAATTCTGCAGTAGCTCTTCAAAACACATACCTAATGTAACAGGTTTTTCCCTTATTTCTGTGTTCATTAAAAATATTTGTGTAGCGTCTTAGCCTCTGCTGAGGATTTAATGGTTCTGGGGTTAGAGTCATGCTACTTCTGCAGCGCTTCTGAGCCAAGAGGGGGGGGTAGAAAAAAAGCAAGTAACAAAGTAAAGTGTGGTAAGAGCACCATGGGAGAGAGCTGTGTGCCAATTTTCAGAGAGAAGCAAGTGAATGCAGCCAATTTATAAATCCTTAACAAAAAGGATTTACAATGGAAGCGGCAGTTAAGCCCTCCTGAGTACAGAAGGTGGCAGGCAGTACACTGTAACGCTGGCCGAGCTGTGTTACAGCAGCACAACAGCACTGCTATTGGAAAAATTATATTTACAGAAGTTTTACATCTTTAGATGACAGCTTCTGGCAGGCTTTAGTCTAATTTTGTGGCTGTGTATAAAAAGAAAATCTGCCAGTGGAATTGTGTTGGCTGTACCGCTGCCTGCTCTGCTAAAGCCCAGGCCATGTGACCGGTTCAAATACCTCTCCCTCCCCAAACTTCATTAACTGAAGCAGTCCCGTAAATGAAAGTAAAATGCTAAGAAACATCACTCACTGCTGTAAATGCATCATCCAAGTATCTTACTTCTAGTGGTCAGCAGCAGTCAATGACACAAGAGGCTCTTCTTGATTAATCAGATCTTTTTTCATGTGTCAAAAAGTTCTTTCTAGAGGTAAAAAAAATCAGGTTCCTGTTTGCCCCCGTGGGCTTTAGTGATCTTTTCAAAGCAATCCACATCTTAATGCCTTGGTGTCTGCCTAGGTGGGGAAATCAGGCCACTGAAAAAAAGCCTGTGATGAAATATCTGAGAGGAGAGTTTTCACACCTGACACAGCACAGGGCCCTTATTAAAGCAGAAGGGAGTTGGGGGAGGCTGATGGAGAGCTTGGAGCTCAGCTTCTCTAGGTGTCACGGTGGGTGGGGGGGCATCAACCTTCTTTTAAGCACAGGGACTCAGAACCAAGTCCAGCAGGATTTTTAGTATTTTCACAGATGGACACCACAACCTCTCTGGGCCAACCTGTTCCAGTGCTCAGTCACCCTCACAGGATTTCCAACCAGAACTTTCTGTATTCCTGCTTCTGCCTGGTGCCCCTTGTCCTGTCACTGGGCGCCAATGAGACGACCCTGGCTCCCTCATTGTTACTCCTCCCTTCAGATATTCATACACACCACTAAGACACCCCCCTAGAGGACCTCCTCTCCAGGCTGAGCAGTCCCAGCTCCCTCAGCCTCTCCCCCTATGTCAGATGCTCCAGTCCCTTCATCATCTTCATGGCCCTTTGCTGGACACCTTCCTGTATGTCCATGTCTGCCTTGCACAGGGTCACCCAGAACCAGACCCAGCATTCCAGACCTGTCTCACCAGCACTGAGCAGAGGAGAAGGATCACCCCATCCTGCTGCTGATGCTCCGCCTAATGCAAACCAAGATGCTGGTTGGCCTGCTTTGCCACAAAGGCACATTGCTGGCTCATGGTTAATTTGTTGTCCCCCAGGTCCTTTTCTGGAAAGCTGCTCTGCAGCTGGGTGGCCCCCAGATGGTACTTGATGTTATTCTCCACATGTAGGACTCCACACTTCCCTTTGCTGAACTTCATTAATTTCCTGTCAGGCCCTTTCTCCAACCTGTCCAGTGAAAGACCGAAAGACCCTCTGGTTTATCAACAACTCCACCCAGAACCTCCTCCAGTTGCCACAACCATTCGAAGACTGCTATGCAGCGTCCTTGGCCAGCTCCCTCAGCTCTCCTGGGTGCATCCCAGGAAGCCTCTGGGCTGTGTCCCATTGTTGCTCCCTTACCTGATCTTGCTCCACCAAGGGTGTCTTCCTTACTCCAAGCTTTCTCCTTAGGCAAGCTGAAGGCAGATCTTTCCAGGAAAGACCAAGGAGGCACTGAGTATCAGCCTTTTCTGTGTCAACAAGTCCACCATTACAGCTGGACAGAGAGCCCACAATGCCCAGCACTGAGCATTGCAGCACCTCAGAGTGCAGGACAGACTGCCGAGGAACCTGGCTCCTGTCCCACTACCACCTCACCCAGCAGTAGCTAGCCCACAAGAGCAGCCTTAGCATACACCAACTGGCCACTTCCCACTCCGAGAAATGATGTCACCTGTCCGTCACCTTTCCTTGCCACCAGCTGCTGCCCTCACCTGCACTGCTGAAACCACTCGTTAACACTAACGGGAGGCAGAGGTTTTGCAGCACCTGATGGTCAACAACAGAAATCCCACCTGCAGTGCCCTGGTGTCACAATCATAGTATAAAATGAGCCCCAGCAGAAAAATCACACCCGTCAGGTTAGTGACATCATACATGTTGGCATAACTAAACAGATTTTGCTCCCCTTGCCCTGGGTTGAGCACACGTTGCCCTCCCATTGGTGCCTGTGCAGCTCTGGTTCACGGTGGTGCTTGGCCACCTTGTTTTGACGTGGCATGATGATGGCACTGTAGTGTTCCTACAGCTTGGGGCTGGTGATGGGTATCAGTGCACGGGCACACACCTCCTTGCACAAGTCTTTGCCCGTCCATGCTGTTACCTCCTCATGTGCACTGAAACTTGGTCAGGGAGAGCTCTGGCCATGCCATGCCATGCCATGCCATGCCATGCCCTCTGCACATCCCACCACCCCGCTCTTCTCCCACAGGACACCCACACAGGGCTAAGGTGACTCTGGGTTTGGCAGTCACAAGCCATTCTGGTGGTGATGCAAAAGTTCATACTTTTCAGGGCAGAAAGATGGAGTGCTGAGGCAGTTGTTGTGGGTGGTGAGCTGACAAAGGCCCCAGAGACACCTGCTTGGGGAGGAGGTGCTCCTAACTTCCCAACAAATAATGGGCCAGTAAAAATCATGGCATCATGGAATTGTCAGGGTTGGAAAGGACCTCTAGAGCTCCTCCAGTCCAACTCCCCTGCTAAAGTAGGACTGCCCAGAACACATCAGGGGGGCTTGAAGGTCTCCAGAGAAGCAGACTCTGCTCCCTCCCTGGACAGCCTCTTCCAGGGCTCTGCCACCCTCACCAAAAAGATGTTTCTCCTTGTATTTGAATGGAACTTCCCGTGTTCCAGCTTGTGCCCTTTGCCCCTCATCCTGTCACTGGAACCACTGAATAAAGTCCAGCTCTATCCCCCTTCAGCCTACCCTTCAGATACTTTAAGCATTGATAAGGTCTCCCCTCAGCCTTCTCTTCTCCAGGCTAAACAGCCCCAGCTCTCTCAGCCTTTCCTCATCAGGGAGATGGTCCAACCCCACCATCATCTTTGTTTCCCTACATTGGACTCTCTCCAGCAGTTCCCCATCTCTCTTGACCTGGGGAGCCCAGAACTGGAGGCAGTATTCCAGCTGTGGCCTTACTAGTGCAGAGTAGCTGGGGAGAATGACCTCCCTTGGCCTACTGGCCACACTCTTCCCTATATATAAATAGCAATTGATACTAAACCAATTGATTTTTCTGTCATATGTGTTCTCCACTAAAAGGTTGATGGAAATTTTAAACTTTGTGTGTGTGTGTGTGTTTGGCCCCATTTCTAAGGCCTACCCACAGCACCAGGGCTGGCTGCCGAGGCTGGGCCTGCTGCCGCCTTCTTGGAGACGCTCGTCAGTGTAAGAGCAGCTCCAGCTTTGCTGAGGGCGTGTTTGTGTGTGTGTGTGTGTGTGTGTGTGTGTGTCTCTCATTTAGGTTAAGCAGCTCCCATTTACTGCAAGGTAGAAAACACGTATTCGGTTCCCCTCACAGCAGCTCGCAGCAGCTCACCCTGACCACCCCCTTGTGTGTACTCACTCACAGCTCACGACGTGAGTGTACGCGGCAAGGGATGTCCACACACCTGGGGAAGACAGAGAACCCCATCTTCCCAGGGCAGATTGCAATGCAGCGCTTCCACACACACAGGGGTCTAATAAAACAACAGAGAGAAGGGTTGTTTAGGGGGGAAAAAAAACCAAACCAAACCAAACCAAAACCCAAAACAAACACTACCCTGTTTTGTTTATAGGTAAAAAAACCCTCAGAGCACCCAAAGGTCATAGTTAGGAATTTATTCCCTCTCTGTGGGCTTGTTTGCTGAAAGATAAAGATCTTTGGTGCAGGTGTACAAAGTGCCAAGGATGGTGAAGGCGACGCAGAACAAACCCATGACTGAGCGAGGTGCTTGTGGCAGCTCCGACAGACCCAGGAATCCCGAGGACTGTCCCTGAATCCCGAGGACTGTCCCTGTCACGGGTGTCCTGTGACATATCCCCCTTCTTCAGAGGCGGAGCTGAGCTGAAGGAGAGTTTTCCTGCCCCTGGGTGTTAAAGACACTGCTGCTGTGTCAGAGCCAGCCGTGCTGGTGGCAGGGGGTGGCCAGAACATTTCTGCTGGTGCAAATACTGACCCGTGGTGTGTGAGAACCCTGATTCAGCACTTGGGGGGACTGTCCTGCAGACCGCAGCAACTCACCCTGTTTCACAAACACCCCCGTGTGTGTACTCACTCACAACTCCCGACACCAGCAAGCTACTCCAGAGCAGAGTAACCAAAACCCCAAAATATACCCAGAACACAGGACTGGGAAAAACATGGTTTTGGACCCAGCAGGATGTGGTTCAAGTGGGCAGTGATGGGGTTGTAGCTGAAGGA
>VZTM01034117.1:74019-179809 GCA_013400555.1 Jacana jacana | reverse complement strand
TAGCCCCGGCGGGACAGGCGAGAGGCTGGCGGGACGCCGGTGGGATTGTTTTGTCCTTCGCATCTTGCTCCCCACCGGCATTCCCGTCTCCGGGCATCTTGCAGACCTGCATCCCGCAGCGCTGGCATCGGCGCGGCCGTGGGAGCGGTGGGTGGCAGGGGCGGGCGGGCGGCTCCCCCTTCTTCTGGGGACAGCCGGGGTAGTCGGGGGGGACCGGCAGAGTGGGATCGGAGGGGGTTGTCGGTGGGTCCGGGTCATGGTGGCCCAGCTCCACAAGCAGCTCTGTGGCCTTGGTCAGCGTGGCCGTTGTGGACGTTGCCGGCTTCAGGGCGTGTTTCTGGTGGTCCCCGTCTCCCTGCTGTTCCCGAGCAGTCTCCTCTTGCTCCTACCTGCTCCGAGGAGCATTCTCCCTGTACCGCTCACTGTGAAGTGAGAGAGCCAGCAAACAGCCTGCTGCTGAAGATCCAAGTCGTTTTTCCAAGCAACGGTCTGTCCTGGCACGTTCTGGCTCCGCGCTTGTGGCTGTTACAGTGAGCCAGGGTTTGGTAGCTCAAGCATGCGGGAAGCTCAACTGCTGGATGGCTGTTGGAAGCAAAAATGTCTAAATTTCACATTAGCCCAAGTTCCCAGATGTACCAGCTCACAAATCCGTCTTGATGGGCTGTGAATTCCACCAACCTGAATACTTGGGTTGTCATTGATAAATTTTACACACTTCCCCGTCTGACAGCGAACGTTCCCCTCGTGATGGGGCGGGCAGCATCATTCCTGAATTTCTTTGCCTTTCTTCCCCCTGCCCCAGTGATGGGTTCCTTGAAGGGGCTCCCACTGTTGGCAGGATGTCAGTACTTTGCCTTCTCTCCGGTTCTGCTTTGATGCTTTTTTTTGTTAGGCATGGAAGTGAATGATTGTCCAATTTTACGAGATTTCAAGGAGTGTTCTGCATTCCAGGAATAACCCTAGTGTGTACTGTACACAAATGTAACCTGCTGCTCGCTGGGGATTTGGAACTTGTTTTGAGGCTTTTCTTTTGTTAATGTGGTCAAGAAGAGCTGAAACACAATTGTTTCAAGTTGTGGGTTTTTTTCTGTTACAAATCAATAGAGGCTTAAATTAGGAAAGCTTGCCTGGCATCTTTATTTTGTTACAGAGAATGAAACCAAGTGAGAAATGTTACAGGCCTGGTACTGGCTTACAAACATTCTCATCTTTCCTTGGTTAGTGATTAAAAAGTGACAGAAATGGCTAAATGTGTACTGAATTTACGCATGTGTACTGGGCTGGAGCAGAAACATTACCCGCTCACTGCTGTTAAAGGAGAATATTCAAACACATTCTGATAAGTCATATGATATGACATATTTGTTGTGCACATAGAAATACACCTGAACACACATGGCCCTGACGAGCTTTGTGTCTGAGTCACCTTCCAGTAGCGCTACCAAGACAACAAGCTTTATTGGACACTCCCCCTGAAAATCCTCAAGGTTTTGAAGAGTTTATTGGTCCAACGCTAGAGCAACTGTGTGACACAACATTGACTCATCACCTGGGGGACCATGTGCTTGCATAAGCTAAAGCCCTGCTCTGACATAGGGGGAAAGAAGTTTCCCTTTCAGCTGATTGCCACTGTGTGAACACCAGCTGATGGGCAATTTCTGATCAGCTCAAGTCCTAAGTTGCCTATTCCCTGCAGTAGTGGGCTTGAGTTCATGCACTGCTCATTGGACTTTTAACAGTGTATTTTGAGTTTAAATATGTTAAGTGTGGCCTTTTACAAGTCATCTTTTACAAGTCAGCTGCAGCTGAGAGGCTGGTTTGTGTATCTGCTACAGTGCTCTGTGTGCTGTGCTTACACATGCTGTCTTTTACTCGGATAAAAGCAACAGATATTAGGAAACATGGCTCAAGTTTGAGGGATATGGAAAACAATGTGTGTGTTAGGGCTCACTCTGAGCCCAGTTTTTTGTCAGTAGGAATGTGCCTTTGTAATACCAGTTTGTTCAGGGAGCAACAACTGGTAGCTAAAGATAGGTCAGGCAGGTTTTTAAACCTTCCCTAAATCTTTCATTCTAGCTTAATTTAGTGGAAATAAACATGAGCAGAGATACCATCTAGCTTCAGGGCATGGGCCTGCCCATTGTTTTTGTGGCAGCAGTTGGTGTGAGGTTTGTGGTTGTGCTAACTGAGGTGGGTTTAATGGGCTGATAGAGGAGCGGGCCTGGCTGGGGACACAGGGAGGGTGTAAGGCCAGCTGAGGTCCCACCTTGGATTGCATGAAATCAAAAGCTGGGCTGGTGAAGGCGGTGGGGTTAGTGGTTTTCCAGCTGCCCTGTAACACAGGGTGCCAGTCCTGCAGGTGGGCTGTTGGCCATTCGACTTTGCTGGTGGGAAGTCACTGGCACTTGGTGGCATCTTGTTCCTCTGTAAGGCTGACTTGAGTGATGCTCAGCTGTCTGAAATCTTGATTAAAGGATCTGCATGATAGAGCACTCATTTCTGACCTTTCAAGGGTATACTGGATGTCAGGGCAGTCCTGGGAAGCCTGTGGATGTTAAGAGCATTTTGGGAAATCATCTAAGGTTAAATAACTTGAAGACTTTTGTGACATAACTGTTACTGCACCTGTGGTATGGTGTAGCAGAAAAGAATCAAGGTACCTTGTAAGCAAGAATGTCAGGTTAAAAAACTGCAAGGCAGTTCTAGTGACCAGGTTGGAGAAAACCCTACTGTGTTTTTCCTCGTGTAAAAGGAAGCTCACGTAACTGATTATCTAATTTCAAATAAATGTACAAAAAAAAAAAATCAGGACTTGGATACAGTATAATGGGAGATGAAACCTTACTGGGCTAGGGGAAGAAATCTGTCATTCCTAGTTTGGAAAGCAAGCATGATCGCTCAGGTATGCACCGGTCCATACGGCTTGGTACAGCGTGCCAGAGAGCTCTCCCGGCTTTCTTAACACAGAGGGTGCGTCTGTGCTGTGAGTAGCTGTGCTGATGACTGAACAGGAAATGAGAATAGAGTCTCAAAATGTTAGGGCCAGGTGCTGCCTGTTATTAAATGTCCCTGGGAATCAAACCCTGCATCAACAGAGTGCCCCGGGTGAGACTTTCATCTGCTTTCATCAGACATGAGGGTTAGAGGTGGGCGTCTGGGTTCTGCTGGATGCACTCTCCTTGGGTTCTTTACATCAGGATTAGGGGAACCTCTGCTCAAACTATCTTGGAAGAGGAGAGGGTTTTTTTCACTTCTTGCCTTTTGGCCCAGAAGCCTTCCTGGTCGCATTGAGGATTTGGAGATGCCTGATAACCTATCCCACTTTCCAATATTTATGTTCTCATACTCTTCCTGCTGGCATGGTGGTGTAAGCAATTTTTCCTAGGTTATTTTAGATGGTGCTGACTGAGCTTCTCATTTTACCCCAATTATTGGACTCCTGTTGAGAAGAAAAGCCAGTGAAATAGGAGCACTTCTAGCTGAAGTTTGGTGAAGCTACTAAACTGCAGCAGATGTTTTGAGTTTTGGGAGGCAGCAGTGGCTCAGTTGATGGCCCTTCATTTTTTGAATGCTCTTATTTATGTAAAGGCTTGGAGATATTTATTAAAGGAAAGCTCAGATTCTGCAGTTGCTCCCTAAAACCCCTTCCTGTTCCATATGAAGGTTTTTCCTTGCTGAACCTCCAAAGTACAGCTTTGGTAAAAAGAATTGGGGAAGAGATTTGCCAAGGTTCGGGGCCACTATATGCCAATGTATGTGTTGTCACGTGTAAAGAAAACCTTGTGCATTTAAAATAGTTACTTAGGAAGATTTGGGTTTGCTGAGCCTGAAGAAAAGCAAGGCATGCTGTGTAGAGAGCACAGTCTCTAGCCGTGCCCCTCTAGGTCTGCTTTCTAGGCTTGGTGTGAAATACTGCAGGGTATTTTGTCTCCTCTGCATTATTCTGATCTCAAAGCTTTTCATCCCCAGCCTGCTCTGCACACTTGATCTCCAGACTTCCTGCATTAAAGATTTAGAAATTTGAGCATCGTGCTAAAAATTTACATGTAACTGTCCACTACTTGGATTACTTGCCTGTAGCATAACTGTAATCATGGCAATAAAGCTAAATATAGCTATCTTAAATGTGGGCGTTCTCCACAATATAAGGGCTAGAAGAAGAGAGGGCAATGAAAAGCAGCAAGAATAAAAGGAGCTGTGCTTTCCTATAGATGAAAATCAGTGAGTGTAAGGAAAAGGGAGAAAAAAAACCCTCAAAGATGAACCATTTTTCTTCCCCGGGTTTTTCTTTCATCCCTGGCAGCAGTGTAGGTTGTGCAGCTGAAAGCTGCTAGCTCGATGCCTCCTGTTGCCTTTCTTTACTGATAGCTGTCCAAACACCCTGTCATATCTATGTGAATCTGTTGCTTTCTTGTGTGTACATTCCCCGAAATAGCTGATTATTTTATAAAGAACAGGCAGTTCAGCATGTGCCCCGAGAAACTGTTGATGAGCACAGAAGGGAGTGACAAAACTGGGGTCTTCGTAGTCCATCTAAGTGCCATCTCTGGCAACACGTGTCTTGATGTGTAGAACTTGTGCTGTTCTTCAAACTTTTTTTTCCCACAGCAAATGAAAATTGTTTTATCTAAGTACTAATATATGTAGTATGTTTCCTTGTAGGAAGCAAGGACAGCAAGTAAGATTATTGCGACACTTGAATTTTTAAAATTCATTAATATCAAGAGTCTTCCAAGATGAATTGACTCAGGCTGTGTCTGTAGTTGGAAGAAGTGGATTGGAGCTGAAATCAATCAGACCTCTTCAGTTACCAAAAATCGTTCTGTTTTGTGTTGTTGGGGTTGTTTTTTTTTCCTTTTCTGAGACTCCCTAGGCAGACCCTGTGGTGGGGTGTATTGATCTCTTTGGAGGCTGCAGGGACTGCTTGGCAGAACCAGTGGGTTTCCTCGCTTGTGTGAACTCCCTTCCAGGTGGGGAGGGTGGCTGGGAACAACGGGTATGATTCTGTAATGAGGGCATCACTGCTAAAGGTGTTATACACGTGTGTAGAGGCAGAGGATGTTGGCAGTGACTTTAGAGCTACTAAAAGCATTATTTTTATCTCACTTCCCTATGGAGCATGAAAAAAATGAAGAAAATATGAAGTTTTGTTCAGCTCAGCAGCTTTTTAATGCATCTTGGGGAACTCGGAGTCTTAAAAGATTAGAATTGCTTTTGAATAAACCTCTGTAAATCATGTTGTTTAGAAATATGTGGGTTGAATTTCATCTTGTGCTTTGGCAAGGTCATCTTGCTCACAAGATAGGTCCTTTAATTTTGCCTCAAAGACTGATGGCTTGTGAAGTTAGTGACACTGCCGTGGACTGAAAACTTGCTTGGCAAGGTGATCAAAAATCTCATCCCTATGTAGGTCATGCATTTTCATATCAAAGTAGTTCTCTTGATCTCCATCCAGTGAAGTGACAGAAAATGGGCTAGTAAATCCCAGAAGATGTGAGTATGGCAAGTGAGAGGTGGCTGCTCTTGGTCACCTGGGGTGAGTGCTTGGTGGTGCTGCTGATGGGGCACCTTAAGCTGCTGCCGTCGCCAGAGTTAAATTCTTTATCGCTGCAGGGAGCAAGGTCCAAAAACTGTTTCTGGCTGAGAAATGTTATTCTAGTGTCTGGGTTTATTTTACAGAAACAGTAGATCCAGGTCATGTATGCTTGTGCAGAAACTTCTACTGGCACAGAGGGTAGGAGGTGTGGGAGTGGAGCTGGCTCTGGGGGAAACTGGGGAATGCTGCTGGGGGTGCACCTGTGGAACTGTCCCCAGGTGCTTGACCTGGTCAGGCTCTCTGCCAGCGCAGCTGAGGAGGTGTTCCCAGAGCTGGATGGGGCTTAGCTTTGCCTCGTGCTTTCTGACTTTTACAGGGAGAGTGGATTTTCACTTGCTGGAGCCCAGATGAAACCAGCAGTGGGGCAGAGCATCTCCTAACAGTGTCATTCTCACTGGTGTCTTCATAGCTAGCACAGTAATGGGAAGATGAGTTTGCAGCAAACTTCTCCATGTCTGTATCTGATTTGAATACCCCTAGCTTGTGCCAGAAAACATTGGAAGATATGGGAAGACTTGTCAAAAAAGTTCAACGAAATAACTTGTGCATAAAGAGATGACATGTGCTAGGTGGCTGAGGGTGCTCCTGTCACTGACCTTGCATGCACCATTTTTGGATTGGAATCTTATCTCAGTTACTGGAGGGATCTATTAGTAAATGATTGATTCGTATTCTGTGCTCCTGAAGGTGACTGCACGCTGGCAAGGCCAGCCTAGCGCTCTGCTCAGCATGCTGAGGAGCCTTGCTGCCCCACAACACCTTCCTGCACGTGTTACAGGGACTCTGCTGATCTCGCTTTCTGCCAGGATTGAAATATTCTGGCCTTGACCCGACACTCAGTTATGTCGGGTGTGGGAGAACTTCAGGTCTTTCTCAAAGAGGAGGAGAGATCATGGAACCGTCTTGGAAAAACCTGGCTGATGTTCTCCTTGTGGAGGGGATGGCTGCCTGAACCTGGTGGCCTTGAGTACCCCACCAGCAGGGCAACTGTTAGCCAAAAAAATAAATGAATAAAGGGGGGTGGATGCAGCTAGGCAAAGTCAGGTGGAGGTATGTAAACTAGTGCTACTACATACACATCTATTAGAGCTATGTAGATCGACCACTTCCTTGCAGAGAAATACTTTTCATGCTGGCTGATTGCCATTCAGGAGACCTGTTTAGTAAGGTTACGTGCTTTGCTTGTGGTAATGAAGACTTAGCTTGAACTGCTCAAATAAAACCCAGAGTTCTTGTTCACAAAGCCGAAGGTTACCGCTCCCCCCTCTCTTTTAAGCTACATGCATAGATAATTGGCTGAACAAACAACAGACAAAACTGCTCCCTGTAGAATAATAACTGCTTTTCACTGCCACTCATCCAGTCAAGTGACATCTGGAAGACTCTCTGGATAGTCACAGGAGGTTTGGTGTGTAACAGGAAGATGCAAAGAAGCCAAATCCTGCAGCTGCCAGTGTTCTCTGGGTTTTCGTGCTTTTGGATGGGTTCTGCTGGCTTGGTTCATTCTCTGTTGATGCTGGTGCTTATGGCTTCCACCCCAGCCATGATGTTCTGCAACAGAAGTACCCAACACATTTAAAAAGCAGATGAATTGCTTTCTCAATCTTAGAATTGCTTTCTCAATCCTAGAGAGGTGCTGTGGGGATTAATTAGTTCTGATAAAGTGCTTTCTGGCTGGCATGTCAACCTGATGTTTCAGGACTAATGGTACTGTTCAGTGAAACTACTTAACTCTCCTCAAATGCCTAATCACTGTTTTAGAAGAATTCACTCTGTGGGAGGAAATCTTTATTGATTTAAAGCACGCAATAAACAGTATTGATTTTCAAGAGGCAGTCATTCATATCTCCTCTATGCAGAGTTGAGATGTAAGGTGGTCACGTAACTATTTTGAACTAAAATGTAAGCGAAACTATTGCTTAAATAACACTGCAACAACTTGCAGATTTCTCATGTGTGACTTACAACTGCCTTAATAGCTTTGTACTTGGAACAAGGGCAGTTCCATGCTAAGGAGAGGGCTCTCTGCTGTTTCATCCCTCACCACCTTACCATGGGGAGGATGGCCTGCAGAGGAACAGCAGTGGCCACAATCTTCTGGACCTTTAGAGCAGCACAGGAAAACATAACTAATCCCAGAAATACTCTGTAAAGCTGTGCTGTGGGTAACTTTGCCATTAATTTTGCTTGTGCCAGGCACAACTTTTGATTTCATGTGACATTGGAGCCAGCTGAGCCTCTGCAAGTGCTACAAGACATGCTGTTGCCCCAGCTGTGCAGGCTGTCCCCTTGCCCATGCACCCTCCAAGCCATCAAGTGCATGAATCCTGTGGAACACCCTTTGAGGGGCTCAGGTAGGTTGTCATCATGGATTGGCAGCAGCAATTTGCTGGACTGTGGCACCTAACCCCTGAGTGAATGGGAAGAGTCATCTCACTGACAGCTTCACCCTAGACACTTGGAAGTTCTTGTAGTTGAACTCTTTGAAAACTTGAGTACATTTTTTGAGCTGCTGATGCAAATTACCTCAAAGGGAATTTAGGTGGAGATAATAATGTTGTGCAGCTCTGCAAATTATCCAGTCTGTTTCCTGGGGAGTCTCTGGGGTTGGTGGCCTATCTTGGGTTGTGGTGGGTCAGCCACACTTGGCATTTATCTTTTCTTATAGCACTAGTATTTTACACTGCTAGCTCTAAGCATCAAAATTAAACTATGTGTTGCCTTGATGGGACGATGATTTAGTTCTTACCTGGATGCATACATAGAAGGCTTTGGGCTGTTTAACAGCTAGTTCTCCAAGTAAGTTTTCCAATATTGTAGATGTGGGCGGATTTGTTTGGTGAAGAGATCTTACAGTCCTCAGTGAGATATATGCAGGGAAGGGTAATGTTGGCTGCTACCATGTCCCGTGGCTTTCTTGGACATCAAAGTTTTGCAGGATATATTAGATTTTGTAACTTTCCTATTTTTTGCTTTCCGAATTTGAATGTAGAAGCTTCCAGTTTTAACTTAAATCCAGATATTGATAGCTTTTCAGTGGATGCACTCTATGATTCCAAATAAAGGTAGATATATTGTCATATGTCATTGTTAATTATTCATAGACTATTGTATAGCATTGTTAGTTTCTCATGCAGTTGGGTCACTAGTAATTCAATTTAGAAGGTGTCTGCCATCATAGTCTTTAGGAGATGCTACGGGAAGCATAACCTTTCTTAAAGCACGTGCCTTTTGCTTGCCTGATCTCTTATGTTCCTTGGGCGGCACTGCTCGCATACTTTTTAAGATAAATTTTTAGGAAAAGAATGTGTGGGTGGAAAGGGTATGTGGCTATGGAACCTGGCTTGGTTGCTTTCAAAAGGGTCAGTTGCACAGATAAAAATCTCAGTTTGCAAAGACAAATTTGCAACTGAACCAGTCACACAGAGTCCTCCACTTGGCCTTGTTTTCACACATCCTTTGTAAATGCCACTTATCCCTAAAGCAAATGTTCTGTGTTGAATTTTCTCATCTTTATTCTCTATTTGTCCAGTAGTCTGTAGCTAATACCCCATAGTGCTTCCTGGTTTATTTTCCACCTGCTTCCCAGACATAGGCTCCCACAGTTTTGGATGTTAGCTCTGACAAGTTGCATTGCATTTTCAGTAGCTCAGATGGGCTGGTGGTCCTTCCTAGCATGGTTGTTACGGATTCCAAGTCAGGTGCTGTGGTGGGTCTTCCTTCCCATGGGGAAAAGATTCCTTATTATTGGAGGAAGGCATGACTGCAGCTGAACATGCTGCAGTTCACAGCCTGGTTTTGGTGTGTGGGAGGGTGGGAAGACCTGGTCTGGTGTGTGGCCATGTCCCATTATGCCTCTGTGGCTGCTGCCAGAGCCCTCGTGCTCTTTCCTGCAGGGCAGCAAGATCATAGAATGGTCCAGGACAGAAGGGACATCTAGGGTCATCTAGTCCGCCCTCCCCACAGTCAGTAAGGGCACCCCCAACTAGACCAGTTTGCCCAGGGTCTCATTAAGCCTCACCTTGAATATCTCCAGGGAAGGAGGCAACCTCTTCCAGTGGTCCACTACCCTCATGGTAAAGAACCTATTCCTAATATCCCACCTAAATCTGCTCTTTTCCAGCTTGAAGCCATTGCCCCTTGTCCTGTCACTGCAGGCCTTTGGAAACAGACCCTCCCCAGCCTTCCTGTAGCCCCTTCAGGTACTGGAAGGCTGCTCTGATGTCTCCCTGGAGCCTCCTCTTCTCCAGGCTTAACAACCCTCAGCTTGTCCTCAGAGCAAAGGTGCTCCAAACCCCCTGAGCATTTTCGTGGCCCTCCTGGACCCGCTCCATCAGGTCCGTGTCCTTCCTCTATTGAGGGCTCCAGACCTGCACACAGGACTCCAGGGGAGGTCTCACCACAGCAAAGCGGCAGAATCACCTTTATGGATGCAGGCTGGGACTCGGGCTGCTCCTGTTTTCTGAGCAGAGCCAAGTGAGACCAGGTCCTTGAAAGAGGAAGGCACCTGGTGCAGTTAAGTCCTTGGTGTGTGGTGTTTTGCTGTGTAGGAATGTAAATGAGAACAGTCCAAGTGGTAGTTTGCACCTGTAGACATCTAGGGTCAAAACCCACTTGTGACACTGGCTTCTGATGGAGTGCTGCGTGTTGGTAAGTGTTTCTTTGCAAGCAGATTTATTACAGACTAGATTTGCAGTGAAATAACCTAAATCAAGTCATTTTACCAATGACTGTTAAAGGCTGAACTACTTGCCTGGAGTAGCCAGGCAGATGTGTGGAGACACCTCTCTGGATGAGGGTAGTGCCTCTTACCAAATATTCTGTTGAAGGCAGGCTGAAATGCTGCTTTGATCCAGGGGCCTTGTTGAGTGGTGTAGATCCTTGATGAAAGGTGTTGAGGAGTAACGGAGTTACGTCAGTATGAATTAAGGGGTTTATGATGAGATGTTATTATTTATGTTGCTTCCTAGGTGCTTATGGAGGGTTTGATTCCCCTTAGCTTGTGTCTTGGCTGTCCAAGGCAGGCTGTTGACTTGTCATAGAATCATAGAATCATTTAGGTTGGAAGAGACCCTTGGGATCATCAAGTCCAACCATCAGCCCTACTCTACAAGTTCTCCCCTACACCAGATCCCTCAACACCACATCTAATCTACTCTTTAACACAGTCAGGGATGGGGACTCCACCACCTCCCTGGGCAGCCCATTCCAGTGACTGACCACTCTCTCTGTGAAAAACTTTTTCCTAATGTCCAGCCTAACCCTACCCTGCTGCAGGGTATTTTTGTCATTTCATGCCACTGTGTTCCCAGCTCTAATGCTGAGAGCTCTCCTTTTCCCCAGTGATTGTTGTACTTTCTCTGGCACAAGCTGTCTAACACTGTTGCTTGGTGCTCCTATGCCCATGCTTACAGGGTCTTTAAAGCCTTTCATCAGGCTCTGACGGGAGAAGGAGGTTTACAAAGTTTAGAAAAAAAAAAGGGGGGGGGGGGGGGGAAGAAGAAATACACTGTAGATAATGGATTCCAAAAATGCAAATTTGTTTAAGCAACTCCTTAAAAAGAAGGGAGGGAGTAAGGAATTGAAGATTAAAACCTGTGTTTATATACATGTAGAAGCTGGAGGCAAAGCAATCCATTCATAAATATACAATAGGATTTATGTCATGGTGAGAAGTGCTACATGCATATTCATGTGTAATTTGCAAATCCTTTAGCGATTAAATACTTTACTCCAAACTCTAGAACTAAATAACCTTCTTGTTGAAATGAGATGTCCAAAGGCTCTAATGCTTCTCCGGTGAAGGGGAAAGGCTGGGTGGTGTAATAGATCTGATACTCTAATTTTCACTCCATTAAAAGATTTTTGTTGTGCTGTGGGCATTATTTCATTAGGATAATCAGTAAGTCTTGAACAAAACAGGAGAAGCGGAGACTTGCAAGAAATTTTGTACAGCTTATCATGCTAAGAAAAGCAAATAGACTTGGATACTTGTTAGGATGTTTTTCTCAAGTGATTTTAATGTCAAATACCTTTGTCTAAACTTTTGTATGCTGTGGGTAAGGAAGGAGGCAGATGAGTAATAGAACTTGGAGTGCTGATGTCTGGAAGAGGTAGCCTTTGTACAAGTGAAGTAAATTGCCTTTAAAGGATATAGCCTCCATTCTTCATATAGCACTTAACCAACAGTGAATTCTTTTTTTATGCTTTTGGTTTTCAAAAGCTTTAAAGTATTATAGACAGAGAAAACACCTTCCAACATCACAGGTGGGGAAAAATACTGCTATAGAGTAACTGTTTCCTGCAGCTCGGGTTGTTTTGGCCGGTGAGTGCTCTGTGAGATGCGGAGTTTCTGGGTAGGGTGGGGTGACATGACTGGCTTGTCCTGCCCTTCTGTCATCCCACTCAATGATACTCTGCAAATGGGACAGCAACTGACAGGCATCCTGCCGGAAGAAACAGAGTTCAGTGCATGCCTCTAATACAGCTGTCATAAGATAAGGTTGGGACTCATCCTGGGGGTTGTGTTATATGCTCCATGCTTGCCCTTGCCTCCCTGGAGGTCTTTTCACATCTGGAAGTGACCTCTCTAGGTTCACCACCTGCTTTGGCTTGTGCTGCAGACCCATGGCCAGGTAGCACTAGACTTCTGTGATGGCAGGTGTTCCTGTATTACTATGGTCAGGCTTTTTTGGATTAAACTTCTGCTCAGTTCTTAAAATTGGACCTAATCATGTTCAGTTACACCAACGTAAATACTCTTTTACTCCTTGGGAAAGCTGTGGTTTGTTCTTTTATCTGGACCATCATGAATTGTCACTTTTTCTTTCGTGGTATTCCTCATGGCTCCTTTTGGAATTGCTCCTTTTTGTAGCTTTACTATTTCTCCTTTGTGCCTCAGGTTTGTGTTGGGAAGAATATAAATTACGTTCCTGCTGGAAGGTAAAAGCAGCAAAGTTCTCGTGTTCTTTCCTCCCTGCTGAGGTTAGTCCCTCTTGAAAAGTGTTGTCTGATTTAGCTTTCCTGCTCCTGTTTTGTAACAGTCTGCTGCTGGGATGCTTTGATTCAGCTGAACAAGAAAACAGGGCACTGCACTCAATTCACTAAGGACTATATATGCATTTTTCTGGCTGGCACAGGTGTAGCAAATTCCCCTTTTAGGCCTTATTTACTTGCTTTTCTTGTTCAGTCACAGGTAGGGTCTGCTCCTTGATGATGAGAGAAGAGCCCTGGGTTCCCTGTTGCTGTCTTGTGGTGTGATCAGGGAGGCAAGTAGCAGAGGTGATGTCCCTCGGGTGCCTGGGGGCTGTGCTGTACAAAGCTGTACTTGGGTTGATCTGAAGTAGTGTTTCCAGGTAACTGAGAAGTTGTTGCTTTTACAATGAGCACTGAGAATTTATCATTGTCTGCCATGTCAGAGCATCAGTGTGCCTGGGCTGGTGGCTGCTCACATAAGGGGATGGAAATACAGCACTGGGTACTTGAAGAATGTGAAGTGGTTTAGTTCCATAAGAAGGACAAAATTGCAGTAACTGAACTCAGGCCTTCTTGGGCTAAATCCAGAGTGGGTGACTTTTTGGATTTATATGGGGGATGCTTAGTGGTTCTGGTGCAGACAGGAATGGCTGATGTGTGGGTTGTGATGTTTCAGATTACTGTGAGGCTGTATGAACTGGTTTTATGCCAGTATTTTGTATTAGATATTAATGAGGAACGATAAAAGTGTTTAATTTATTAATAAACCTATTTTTTAAAATTAGGGCAGCTTGCAAAGAGGCTGCATAGGATATGAATTTTATTTCCTCCCCCATTTTAGAAACCATAAGTGACTGCCTCTGGATTTATCTCAAAAGAGAGCAGAGAACCATTGCTCACAGTATTGTGACCACTTGTACATTTGCTGGTGGAAAAAGGAAAAAGCTCTAGGGCAAACCTAGAGCTTGGCTGTGGCTGGAGTACATCATCTAGTCTTGCCTTCTTGTGCTGCTGGAGGTCTGGCTGTGGGGCTGGAGCGGGTCGAGGAGCCAACCCTGAGGTCGCTGCCACACGGAAAACTGCTCCTTCTTTTTCTGGGCACAGTTTCTGCTGCTGCCGTAAGTTGGAACTGCCCAAGGAGTGTCTTTTGCAGCAGTGACCTGCTGGGTGGCACCCACCTTCCTGCAAAACACTGTTTCTCTAGAAGTCATGGTTTGCTCCTGAGCCGCACTTGGTGCGGTTGTGCTGTGCTTGCCCGCCACCGCGGGTGGTGAGCACGGGTTCAGCGAGGCAGCCCTGTCACTTGTAGTTTGGCTTTCAGAGCAGACAGCTTAAATATCAGATTGATGCTTTCTCAGTGCTGCGCCGTGGGCTGTAATTCCATCTGCTGCGGCACTGTGAAGGTGACACCTAAAAAAGGTTTGTGCTTCTTTCTGGATCTCCTCCCTGTATCTTCTGCATGCGTAGCGGGAGGCTCCAGTTTACCTGCATGTTGGCCTCACTCAGCGTGTGGTTGCTCGGGAGCCTAGCAAAACACTCAACATTTTTCTGTGAAATGCTGTTAGAGAGAATTTCAATGTCATGTTTCATTCATCTCGAGCACTGCAGTTTCTGCAATATTGCTGTCCTTTGTCTTCTCTGGTCTGGAACAGCAGTAGCATCTGTTTATGCCATTGATTTGGCAATTATTAGAAGGACATTGAATAAAGGGCATTATTAACGGGAGGAGAAGTGTTCAAAGACATCTGCCAGTAAGGTCTGTGTTTTTAATAGTTTTGCAGATTCATCACTGATTTGGAACTTGATAGCAAGTTGATTCTCTGGATAAATCTGTAGGTTAGCTTAAAGATACTAGGCAAGGGCACAGGAGTATTTTGTTTGCTGGAGAATTTCAGTGTGGTCTTTGCAGATGAGCTGAACTGTGGATACTGACTTATTCAGCTGAGATGATAGGAGTACATTAATATATATATATATATATAGAGAGAGAGAATTCTGCATGGATGGTGTAGATCAGCGTTTGGGTAGAAATTGATAAAATGGGTAATACAGTGAAACTATTTGCTGAAAATACTGGCATGGGAGATGCATTTCATTCAGGTACTGATGGTGAAGTAGTACTCAGTTAAGCAGCAGATTTCAAGCCCATGTCTGCTCGTGATGTCTTGCTTAAGGCCAGATATATTGTCCTATAAGGCACAATGTCAGATCTGTTAAACACAGCTTTGACTTAAAAAGGAGGATGGGAATGAATAGCTAAGATATTTTAGGTAATTGCCTTGAGCAACAGTGATGGTTGTATTGGAAGAGCTTCAGTAACTTATAAACAAGTTACAGCTGAGGCCAGATCAGGCAACTGGTAATTTGCAGAGTGCCTGGTGTGATTGGGTCCGAGAGCAGCACGTTTGGTGTGTGCAGGCTGTGCCCCTTGGCGTCTGCCTGGCGCTGGGGTGCCTACCTGCAGAGCTCTGCCTCCGGTAACTCTTCCCACCTCCCTGGCTGCTTTAAACCTGAAGTATCTTGCTACAAATACTGGTTTGCACTGGATAAGACTTGAAATGGGGCTTTACTTGTTCATCTGCTTCTTATCCTTTGGCAGCTATAAAAACTAGTAGTTATAGAGAATAAATATTGTTGAGGGGTCTTGGAAAAAGATAGTATTTTTCACTGTCTAAAAGAAAACCCCCAGATTTTTCCTTTTTTTGAACAGGTGGAAGAAGGGGGAAGGTGACTGAGGTAAGCTGGACAAGGATGTCTTTCTAATAATGTTAGCTCTAGAGAATTTGGACTGGGCACAGAGAAGATAGATTCTGAAGGAGTTTGTTTTTTGGAACGTTGCTCTAAATGTCAAGAGAAGGTACCATTTAAGGTAACTGGAGATGAGAAAGTCTAAATGTATAGAGAGACAGCCTGTGCTGGAATTTGACATCTCTTGACATGTGGACATCTTGTGGAGGTGTTCAGGTAGAAATCCAGTGGTGGTGATTTAAGTAGGCAAATTTGTTAGTACTTGTGTGAGCAAGGTGGATCTATAAAAGAGTTGAACATGGCAATTGAGTTGCTAATTAACTTGGCTCTTAAGCATAGCTTTTTGGAAAGTAATGCTGCCTCTTGTCCCCTTCCTCCCGGAAAGGCAGGCTGTGCTCTGGCTGATGTCCCTGGTGACCCAGAGCATTGCGTGCCCCACAAGGAAAAAAATCTCAAGGGTGAAATGTCTTCTGCCATAAAGCACCAGCAGATCCTGTGACTTGTTTGCTAGGTTGCTGTACCAGGAGGGCTTATTTTGTCAGGAGAGAATAGGGTTATCTACACTGTCATCTTTTCCCAGTGACATCACCTGCTTCTGAAAACTGAGAGAAAATACCCTGCTATAGATGAGCAAGTGCTACAGCTTGATATGGCGTAGAGAAAGATGTGATTTCCTACCCTACCTTGCTAGGTTTGGGTGGTCTGTGTGAGATTTTTAAGAGTTTATTTTGACCAACTTGTATTTCCAAGATGACTCTTAGAGTTGGTATCTTCTGCTTGCTCTTCTGACTCTCAGGGAAGAAGAATGTGTGAAATTCACAGCATCACAGAATGTCAGGGATTGGAAGGGACCCTGAAAGATCAGCTAGTCCAATCCCCCTGCCAGAGCAGGAAATTTTGTCCCATTACAAACTCCCTAAATATTTTGTGCTTTATGCACCAAATGTTTAAAATCCTTCTATTTCAGAGTTGATGTTAAATAGTCATGCTAAAGGGCAATGCATAGAAGGTGAAAATGGAAAACCCAGTGCTGAGCACACTCCTCTGAAAATAGAGCATAAAGCACAGGTATATGATTGCTTAGGAGAGGGTATTCAGTAGTATGGAGCCAACTGAATTAGGGGCTGTAAGAGCTCACCTGCAGGTGATGTTGGGTATTTAGAGATCTGGGAAGCTGAAAGTGAAATCCTCAGCAGAAGAAGTTCTTCCAAAAAATAAGAAATGCCAGAAAGGTCATGTAATCCATCAAAGACATACCTATTTATTTGCTCTCTGTTTTTACATAAAGCACTGGGCAGCTCTGGAGAGAGCCATTGCCCGAAAGCAGTGGGGGTAAAATCCAGCACTAGTAAATGAAGGGGAAATGACTGAAGGGGATAGGTGTCATCTCTAATTGAAATGATCTGCCTGGCAAACACCTAGCACTGGGACCTCCATCTGGCATGGGCTTGGCCGCTGAGGAGTGGCTGCTGCCCTTAGAGCTGAGGTCCCTGCCTACCAGAGCGCTGGGATTCTGCTGGGATTAAGCCTGGAATGGCAGCAGGCAGGGCTGCTGACTCCGACATCCAGCTCTTTGTCTTCACAGCCCATCACCTGCACTGCTGCTTTGTCCTCACTCACATCACCCTCAGCTCTGGAATATGGCTTGAGCGTTATGCCGTGCTCTGCTTGCAGATGCTTGGAGTGGTAAAAAAGGGAGCGAGGATTTTAAGCGTGGTTGGGGGAACGATATGTGCAACTGGGGTCACACACAGCCAGGCACTCAGCTTTGTATTCAGATGGGCTGGCCGGCGAGCTGCAGACATTCCAGATACTTGTGTTCATTTTGGCTGTATCCAGGCACGCACTCACAAAGAGCAAGATGCGTGCAGTGAAGTATAAATCCCGTCCCCTAATGACTCAAAGCACCGTTGTGTGCGCATACATGCTTAACAGATTGTATAATTAGCTGGCTTTGTAAGCAGGCAGCATGTATGATTCTCCAGTAGCTACCTACAAATCTTACATGGTGTGAGGAGCGTCTGCAGGTCCTTGAGCTGCTTGTATTCGTGCACGATGGCTGCTGGGCTGGGGAGAGGGGGCTGTGTCCCCTGTGCCCGGAGCAGGGCTCCCCAGGCCTGGCACCATCACTGCTGCCTTTCCTCAGAGCCCTGGGGCAGCCAGTGCCCAGCTGGTTGCTCTGGGGGCGTGGGTGATGAGGGCTGTCCCCCACAGGCAGTCTCCATGCTGCCTTGAGGACAGGCTCAGCGGATTGTGTGGCCGTGTTCTTCAGCGTGCATGACATGAGTTAAGACTAGAGCCCTTCTCTTGGAGTTTGAGGCTTTGGCCTAGGCTGCAACCTGCTTTTCATATGAAACATTTAATTGGGAAATGTTAATCCTGGAGGTCACAAGTCTCATTGCAGAGCTCTCCCGACCCTGCAGTGCAGGAACTGTTGGTGCTGCTGGCGAAGCAGCCACTGCTGTGCCCGCTCGCTGCCGGGGGAGCGGCGCAGCTAGCCGGGGAGCCGGGCCGCACTGCCACAGGTTGTGCCGGAGCCTGGGAGATGCAGAGGGTGGGAACGTGTACCCGGGGCTGCGTGCTTGGGATTGCACCGGAGCTGGGGAGGAGCCGGCAGGGAATCGAACACGACCTTGAAAATCCTTATCGAGATGAAAAGGTGCAGTCAGCGAGCATGTTCCTCCACTGGCCGGGCTGGGTGCAGCCCTGCGGATGCACAGAGCTCCAGCAAAGGGCTCCATGTCACATCTTCAGGACATAGTGTCCCACAGCCTGTCGATCCCATGGCGAGGCATCAATCCCGCAGCAGGGCTCACCCCATCCAGGGGTGCACCTAAATCTAAGGGACCAGCTTCTAAAGCTGACCAATTGTACACATTTCACTTATAAGAGATAATGAGTCTGAAGGCAGTAGCAAGTCAAAGTCTGGCAGCTGGAGAAGATGGGCCACTCAAGAGGACTAGTTTTAATTATGATTCCATGGCAGATGAAGCTCATCTACCAGTTTTGGTGCTCAGAAGTCTGGTGGGCAGCCAGACAGCTCATCGTAACCAGCAAGGGTGGTGGTAGTTTTCCCCAGCACCGCTTCTGTTCCTGATGCTCCTCCGTCGCTGCCGTGCTGCTGGCTGCTGAGTCCTGCTAGCCCAGCTCTACGCTCACCAGGCAGAGAAGTCTTGGGTGCTCTTGCATTGTGTTACTGAATGGGAGCAGCTGGTGGGAGTGTTTGGAGAGTGTGACTGGGGAGAGCAGAGCAGAGCTGTTTGACTGGGAAGAGGAGCACAGAAAAGGGTGTGTGTGGAGTGGAAGGTGGGAGGGATGCTTTTTATAGGATCAGCCTGGGTAAGGGGCTGATGCCTTTGTGCTGCAGATCTGACACAATTCTCCCCCCCGTCCCCTGTACTAGTATATATCCTTGTACAGTCACATGCTGATTCAGGTTAAGGAACTGCATTGCCTAGAAGTTGAGCCTTTTTTAAAATGCTTTTTGTGAGCATTTAATCCTAAAGAACATCCCAGGAAAGTGTCACGGTACAGATAAAACAACCCTTGTAGTGCAAAAAGGAAATAAACTTTTACCACTGTGACTGTGAATATGTGCTGCAAAAATGTTAAATAAATGCTGCATTGCTGAAGAAATCTTAAGTATCGTTACAGCTTGGCTGTGACACTTCTATTTCTGAGACTGTGCTGCAACTTTGGGAACAGATACTTTAAAATTTTTATTTTTTTTTCCCTCTTGACAAGGATGGAATAAACCCCTCTCTTTCTCTGTGATTACCTGAACTTTCTCATGTGTGCTGTGTGTTTTTTGTTAGAGGAATCCAGGTGTTTGCCAGTGTCTTTTAGGTAATTCCTTTTAAATGCTTAGCTTAGAGCATTTGGGCAAAAATCTTGCCTTGCTTACCAAATTCAGATGCTTTTCAGTTTAGAGGATCTAGAGATGCGCTAGGAAATTGGATGTGTGCTAATGATCTTGGGAAGTTTGGTTCACACTACTGTGGAACGGTGTGGGCTCTGCTCAGGGAGATGGAGCCTGGCTCACTCCTGCTGGCTGGGGCAGTCCAGTTCCTCTGGTATCTGAAGATTTTTCCAGTACAGAGTTTGTGACCTTGTGACCAAGCCTGAGGAGTGGCTTGGCTATAGGACCACCAGCTTGCTCTCAGCTTGACTTAACAGAAGGCTGGTTGCCTTCTCACAAGGACCTCTATCTCAAATGGTTAATGTGGATCTCGGCTGTTCTCACTAGCTCTGTGACTTCAGAGGTGAATGGCCAGTACTGTTGAGGTGAAACTTTCCTGTGCTTATAGCATCACTGCCGGTAAGGTTAGAATGTCATCAGCCATCACAGAGTTTAGTCTTCAGGGGCTACTCTGATTTTATTTTGTTTTGTAGAAAGCTACAATTATTTTCTGTTCCCTGGGGAGAAGTGCTGTAAATCTGGCCTTTTTAAGTGTGGAGGAAGGTTGCTATTTTTTCCAAAGGCATTGCTAGCAGAGTTGATTCTGGAAGAGCAAGAGACTGACTGTGGAATAAGATGAGTTTGGTGAGAAGCCTCAGCACGCCAAAGCAAAGACAATATGCTGAGACCATTGACAATTAGTTTCTTTTGTCTTGAATATTTCTCTCATAAGAAATTTTTCCAAGTATGTTTTATTGCTTCCAAAGGGATTTAGAGCAATTGACTTAACCTTGCTGTCAGAGGTTGATAGTCTTTCAAGGTCCAAGTGAGTCTTGCGCATCTGTTTTATGAGGAAGAAGTGGGGATGGCAGAAGTAGGAATACAGCAATATCGAAAAGACACAATCAATCTAAGGTGGTTTTGGTCACTTTCACCAGAGTATACTGGAAACAGGAAGACTGGTCCTTTGGAAAGAGGATCCTGTGCTTCTTTCTCATATGCTAAAGTAAAATAGTAGCTAAATATTAATAGTAAGGCTGTGTAAGGTGTGTCTCTGACACATACCTAGACCGTGAAGTGTGAGCAGCAGTGAAGAAGCAGCACCTCTGCAGAGTCTTCACTTGGTGTAAAGAAATGCTGTGCATTTTGAGCTGAGAGATAACTAAAAAGCTTTTCATACCTGGTATCTCTGTTAAGGTCTATTGGAAACTTTAAACAAAAATAAAATTATGGTACACTCCATTATGTATAAACTCAGTTAACTGCCTCAGGCCAGAACACAGAAATGTGTCTTCTCCACAAGGCCTTTACAGCAATTTATTTTTTTTTAATTTTGAGTAAGACTAAAATGCTTCTCCTGATCATGACACAAGACAACTCGGTAATGTAAAGTTGCTGAATTCAAAGTTACTGTGCCCTTTCTCAGTCTCCTACACCAACCTAGAATGCTTTAGGGAGACTCACTTATTTTTCCTGTGGCTGTGTTAATTCCATGCAAAGAAAAGGAGAAGGGTCTCTGTGTCCCTGGAGGAGGCTGCTGGCTGTGTGCTGGTGTTTGCGGAGGGAGCAGGTAGCCCTTCTGGTGTCACGCACACTCCAGCTGTGGAGACTCCCTGTGCATGGGGGGTCTCCTCGCCACCCCTGGACCTGGCAGCTGGGAATTGCAAAGGGTGCTATGAGCAATAGCCCAGTTTCAAGGTACCATGGTGCTGGTATGTTTGGCTTTGCCTGTGGTGGAATGCATGTTTGTCCTGAACCAGAAAAAGGCTTTTGCCTTAGTGGCACTGCTCCAGAGCCTAAAGAGTGGGCATCCATCATCCTCCTCCTGGTTTGATCTGAACTGTGGTCCCCGAGTCTCTGGCCTGTTCCTCTCTACAGATGAACTATTTTCTTTCTTCCTGAGCTGAGTGCTGGGCCTGCAGATATTCAGCAGGCGGCTTGTGCCACTTTGGAGATGGCAGGACTGCAAGTGGGCTTTAAGCTGTGTAAGACAGGTGGGGAAGGGGAATGCAAAGAGCAGGTGGCATTAACATTTCTATGTTAACACAAACTTAATCTGTTGGCAAAATATATTGACAGTGGATCATTCAAAATAAATTAAGTTTGTAAGAGTAAATCAATTAAACTCAGTTGGTGATGCAAATCTCAGTTTTGCTGTCCTCAAATGAGTGAGCAAACTTCAATAGCTGCTGATTTGCATTGACTCCCTTGCAATGTGTGAAGTATTGAGCTATGCTTTGTATGGTTCTGTCTATAAACACAGTTTAGAATATTATTTTTATGGCTTAACTATGCAGTAAATCAAGGCTTTGTTACTTTGGATGAAAAAGGTACTAAATGTATTAGCTTTATACTCTTATCTTATGTTTCTAACTCTTTAAATCTCCCTTAAGCTTTAATCTGGGGTTGCTCTAGACATCTGTTCTTGTTTTGACACTTCTGTTTATTTTTATACAGCATGACTTTTCAGGAACCGAGAAGGCATTGCATCAACACTAATCACAACGGTAGTAGATAGTAAAGCTGATATTGTGAGTTCTAGCTGCTCTATGTGCTCCAGCAGTTGCTGTGTCCATGAGCTGAGTGCTGTGTAACCTGAGCTTTCTCCTCTCTGGAGAAATACAGGGCCATGCCTTCATCTCCAAAAGCTGTCTTCAGCGCTAACGTGCAAGGCTGACTGAGGTAGTTTAGGTTTGCCCCTCTTGAAGGATATGGCATGGATTACGGTTTGCAGGGCAGCGCTTACGCTTAGATATGCATTCTGTGTTTTGAATTCACAATTGCTTTGCAACTAGAAGGGGTTTTTGTTCTTCTGTGTTTTCCACTGCTCCAAATTCATCTTGACCAGGCATCTCCTTGGACTATTCCAGGCAGCCAGCTAGTGTCCTGTTCATACCTGGTACCCTGGTACCACCGAGTTTATGATGGCATTGAAGGGGCCCATGTCCTCCTGTGACTGAACTTAGGCCATTCTGGGATTTACTTGACCTGGTGGTTTCCTATGTGTAGCTGGATCCTGCTCTATTTGCATGAGATTTCCAAGCTGACAGGCTGCTGTCAGATCAGAGGGCAGTCAAGTAATGTTTCCAGAACTGATCTAGGCATTGCATGAAAGCCAAGTGGTTTCAGCTGATCTGTCTTGGGGCACAGAGCAGAAGAAACTGTGGTGATGCCTAACTGCTTGCCAAGACTGTTCTGCAAGTGATGCAGGGCAAAGAGCCTGCTAACGTTGCACTTTGGGATCAGGAACATCAAATAACTATATAACTCCCTAATGTTTATGGTGCAGAAATAGCAAGCAGGCAGGGCTACTAAAGCAGCTGTACAGAGTTAGCAATTAGCCCGGTGCTGGCAGGTGAACCAGGGAGCAGCATGCAAACTACATGTAATACCTGCCTCCTGTACTTCCCTTGCCCCTTTCTAAGTATGCTTCCATATGAGCAATGCTTGGTTTCTGCACTGAGTAGACTGGACTCATCTAGGCTCCCTAGTGCTGCCATCCTAGAGCTGTCTGTTCTCTCTCTTCATGGGAGTAAAGGGCACAGGAACTGGGTAGTGTTGCAGGAGGTATTTGCTGTCATGCTGCTCTTTTTCACAGTAGAGAGAAAACACGCTGGTAAGAAATATGGCCTTGCTTCTCAAAGACTGAAGGTTTTTTATCACCATACGTGAAGTGAGAATTCAGTGCCCAGTGAAGTCAGATTGTGGGGTGAACCACAAATCCGTTCCCTTTCATAGACATTCAAACCGTCAGCCCGGTGCTCACTGCTGCCACTGCCTGCCCCTGCATGTCACCGTCCATGGGATAACGTGTGCCTGGATGCCAAGGTACAGCAATTGTTCAATACTTGTCTCACTGCCAAAATCTCAAATATTTATCTTTTTCTAACAGTAGGTACTGGTTCCCTGCTATAGGAGCTGTATTGTGGGGGGAGTCTGTCCTATACACCTCTTTATCTTGAGGCATCTTGCCAATGTAAACTGCTGCCACCCACACCGTAGGCAGCCTTTCAGCAAAGTAGGAGTGCAGGCTGCAAGAACAGAGACAAGCCTTCCAGTTCATAATCTCCCAAATATGTCAAGAAACCAGTCTAACTACTCTGTCTGGATGTTTGGTAGACAATTTACCCCTTACTGTGAAGTGACCAGTCCCCTTCTTTGAGAACAGTCGAACCTTGAGTGAAGAGTGCTGACTTGGTATTAATTAATCTATTCAGGCTGAGCAGGTGGCGAGGCTGCTTCTCATCCTAGAAAAAATGAAGGCAAACTTAAAAAACAACCTCAGCTATTTAAAACTAAAGACATTTGAATGACTCACATGGTTAAATTCCAACTCTTGCATGCTTTGAGTTTAGTAGTGTTGCACTTTTCTCACCAAGTTGTACCTTACTCTTTTTTTATATCTTTTCTGCTTGATTGGTTTAGGAAAGCATGCAGGATATACAGGCTGGCAGGCAAGTTAATGTTGTGAGAAGCCTCAACTCCTATTTCCTGACTTTTTAACCTTGAACTATCCCAGGAATTTTGCATTTGAGTGATTAAGAAGGTATGACTGACCTCCTGCCTCTCTCCTGCTAGCAGAACCAGTTTGTTAATCTCTGGGAATGATCTAAAATCCGTAAGTGGTTTTTGATAGTCTTCTCCTCACAAATAACTTAGTAGTTCTTTGCTTCCAGGGTTAAATGATCTGTACTGAAAAGAAATGCATGGGCAAACAGGCTGTCGCTGCCTGCAAAGGAGAGCTTGTAAACATGCAAGACTTCTCAAAAGCAAGCAGCTAATTTAGGCTGGTACGTGCTGGGCATATTCGTTGTGGCTGGTGGGGTGTTAAATTGTGTGTTATATCGCTCAATGCTCCTGTGAATCTGTTTGAGTCATAGGAATGTATTACTATTAAAGGTATAAATGTATTTGTGTTTGGGATGCTTGAAATACAGGCTATTGCGTGACTTCTGGTGTCTCTGGTGTGATCTGCTTTGTGTACAGTCTCACAGCATGTGACTAGTTTCTGTACAAAAAGAAGACTTTGGATGTAACCTACTCATGCAAAAGATGTAGGGGGTCTGAACTGGCAAATTACCTACAGCTCAAGATCATCTCTTAACAAGCTGCAGGGGTTATTCTCGTGTGCTGCCCAAAGAGTAGTAGAGGACATTGCCGAGTTCTTGAGTGTCAACACAACTGTTCAAAATTAAGATAGCTTGGAAAATAAGCTCTGAGGAAAGATGTTAGGCTTGCTCATCCCAGAGGTGGCCCAGTGGATGGAGAATCAGGGCCAGGAGGGGATGCAAGATAAGAGATCTTTGGGAGGCTGAGAAGGTGCTCAATAACCATGGCAACAAAGGAGACCACTTCTGAAAAGAAAAAGACTCTGCTGGCTCAGTTGCTTGAGATGTGGTTGTTCTGGGATTGTTTTTTTAGGGCGTTGCTATTGGGGGTTAAGTTATAGTTCAATCAAATCTTTTAGGTTTGCTGGTGTTTTCAGACTTGACCCCATTTTTACTGTAGAGGTTATAGTTCTGTTCCTAGTTATCCTTTATCACAGCAAGACCAGGACCAGGCTGCAATGCTGTACACACCGACAGTCACTGCAACGGCATCTGTTTGGGATATCCGGAAGTTTAGGAGGCCTGTGCCTTTGTGTGGGTCTTGGAATCATGTCTGGCTTCCCAAATTTGTGGTCACTTCTTAAAGGCTTCCCCTTGTTACTGGGAAATGCTTCCCCATTTGTAGTTCTTATGCGCTCATGGTGGACCTCCGTTACTCCTTTCTCCTCCCCTTGATGGGGAGGTCTCCCTTTTGTGAAACCACTGCCGTTGCCAAGGATTTGGTGCAATTGAGGGTGCAGTTTTGGCCTGGAGCTGCTGAGGATACTGGCTGTTAGGGATGAGCTGTTGTCATCACCTTTTCCCTGAATTGCAGTCAGAGTGGGAATCCAAGGGAGTGTTTCACCGTGCCCAGGTGTGTGGTGACAGGGTGAGGAAAGCTTTGCCAGCAAGATCATAAAACAGGTCCTTTTTGCTGCCTCACCTCCAGCTCCAAGGGCAACTTTCCCTGCAGTGAGAGAAGATGCTCCCAGGGAAAACAGTTTCTATAGTGACGGATGGCCCTGGTGTGTTTGAGGGCTGGATTGCTAAGTTGAGTAATAAGTGTGTAGGAGTCTATTTTTAAAAGCTTTTGTGAGGGGGAGATTGCTGTAGTCCTAGAAAAATTGTCCGTAAAGTGATAGGTTTTTCTATGCTGAAGTTTAAAAATAATCATCGTCTGTCTTGAGAATGGGATGACCTCATTAGAAACAAAGAAGCTTGTATGTCATCGTGTTGAGACTCCTGGCAGTGATTCTTGCAGCAGTCTTCTGAGTTACAGTAGGAGCTCTACCCATTAACAGGTTCCTCAGACATTGGGGGATCTTGTGTTCAGCCACCCCTGAGTCCCAGCTAGAATGGAGGTGCTTTTGCCCCGTTCTCTGTCCTGTTCTGTGTAGCACATAATGAGCAGTGAGTTTCGTTCAAATGAGAATTGAAGAAATGCTGGGTGAAAAAAAAATAACTGCAGTAGAAGCCACTGAAAATAAAACCTGATTCCAAGCTTCTCCCACACAATGCTCACTTCATAAACTATTTGGTTTTGTAAGAGAAATGGTACGAGTGGAAATATCTTCCAAGAACTCCTAACTTTGTTATCTTGCTTGACTTATTGCCTGTGAAATCTGTATGTCTCATACACTCGACGTGTACCTGTGGGTGTGGGAGGGGAGAGGTCAACGGAGCTGTTAAGTTTTGGTGACCAATGCTGTAGCCTTCAGAGGAGCTGATGTGAAGGTCCTGAGCAATTCCAGTGCTATCTTGATCCTGATGCAGTGGGCTGCTGCTATCGGCACAGTAAACTGTAGGAAATCCCCCAGTCTGTAGTTTGACCCATCTAGAGTCATGAAGGATTTCCTATGAGGCCGTGCGATCTGTGCCGAAGTGATTAAAATAAGGCTCTAGCCTTCAAATGGCATTATGGTGCTATGGGGCTTTGAGGAACCCTGCAAACATGGGGATTAAGTGGGTTTAGGTACAGCGTAGAAGGTTGGCAATCCCCTGCTGGGTTAGAAACGCTTAACGTCGTGGTGACCCATGTGCAGCACTTGCTGTCTGCTCATACACACACACACTCACAGCCATGAGTCCGGATGAAGAGCTGGGTGTGGGCTTGCTAGTTTGCCGTAGGCCACCAGTTGGCACTGAAATCCAGTAATTACAAAAAAAAAACCCCACATTTGCTTCTTTTAGGAAGTTCAGAATTGATTTCTGTTACCTTTGTAGTATTAACTCCAGCTTTGTAAGTGGCACGGTTCACCCATCTCCTGCTCCTGTCAGGAACCTCTCTGATCTTAGAGCCGTGTTTAACAAACCTTCCGTCAATCAAAAACTTGTTATACGAGGATTATTTGCCTTCAGTTTCCTGTGTAATGAGGTTTTTGATTGACAACAGTGGAGCTAAAGACTACAGAAAGGCTTTCTGAATCTGAGATGAGCAAGTTTCCATTTAATAGTGTTTGCACATGATAACGTTGGCTTCCAGTATCTGTGGGAGAAGCTGAAGGTGATAGATCAAAAATGACAAGAAATATAGAAACCCTTGTGATTTAAAAATGATGCGACTCAAAGTTAGTTGCCTAACTCTACTTTATATTTCCCACTCTGGGAGTGGGATTTGAACATCATCATTTGAGCTATTTGGGGCAAGCATTTCGCGAAGGTGGAAGTGTCTTGGTGTGTTTGCTGGCTGCTGGGTAGGCAGGGGCTTTCCCTTTGTCCTGCCTCTGCCTGGAAACTTAGATACTCCTCAGGTTAGGAAGTTGGGTGATGCTGTTATCTTTTGCCTCTCTTATCGGGATTAATTTCTGAGACAGTGTCCTTGACTCGTTGTGTGGGGTGGTTGCTGAGGGTACCTGGTTTCCAGGTGGCCCAATGACAATTAGACTTGCTGAAGTAAACTTGAATTTCTTGAAAGAAATCAAATGAAAAAAAATATGATGGAAATCAGTGAATTTAAGTTGATGTGTTTTTCAAAACACTACATGTTCCTAAAATTGAGCCTGATTAAAACTAATGAGGGAAGGGCAGTCACTGGTAAGATGAAGTGAGGTGTGGGTGAGTTGATGGGAGATGAACATGTGGGGTACTTCTGGGTAAGCTAGAAGGCTAGAAGGCCGGAGTTAGGCTATGATTTACAAATATCTTCTCTAGCTCAGGCTGGTTTCCCTTGTAGGAGCTCCCCACCAAGTTTAGCCTCCAGCACAGAAGCAGAGGAAGACCTTCAGGGGTAGCGCTGGTCTGACTGATGCTCTAAAGGGCATTAGAGCAAAGGGAATGTGGCTGGAAGATGCAGACAAACTTGTGTCTGAAAGCATCTTCTCTTTTAACTGGACTAGTTTGGGTTTAATAACACATGCTATGACTACAGACCTTTACATTTTCCCCCTGGTTCCCTCTTGATGACTGGAGATCAGAAGTCAAAGCCAGGATTTTCTGAAGTTTTGGGTGCACTGCTTTCTTTTGAAAGCTGGATGAATGTACCTGGAGGCTTCCCTAACTGAGGAGGGCAAGGAATGCATACATTATTTTGTAGGTTTTCTTCCTTAGTTGTAAGCACGGTGGGTGAAAGGAGTCCATTTTTCTAGATTGCTGCTTTGAGTCTAGCCTGTTACATGGTAATGGGGTTTGACTGAGTTGATGAGATCTTTTTTTGAGGCTGTGAGGAGGAAGCTTTGTGAATTGCAAAGGAGATGTTTCAAAAGAAATGGTTCTGTAGATGTGCCCTAGCTTTAACTTCCAAATGCAGAAACAATCCTGTTTTATGCAGAAATAAGACACGAACTGAATCGTGTCTTGCTGTGAGAAAGAACCTTTACCTTTTGCTTGTTTAATCTGTTGTGCTACGTCGTGAGTGCGTTTAGGGAGATGCTTGCTATTGGACCCCTTCTGGAAAATTGGTTTATTTTTTTATTTAATTGTCTTCAAAACAACCCCTAAAATCCTATCTTAAGACAAGGAGGTAATCTCCTTTTTCTTTTTATGCTTTATTTGTAGTCTGGCTCATTGCTGGTCTTTCATCTGAGACTGTAACGTTGCTGATTTGATTTGTGCCTTTTTTTTTCCCACAACAGCAAAGGAAAGGAGTTAGAGTAAGTCATTTGATTATGAAGCTGCAGTTATTTGGGGAAATAGCTATATGACATATGTTGTCTGTAATAAATGGAATTACTCTCTTAATTCTAAAACTAATTACTCTTCTGTTTGCTAGTTGAATGGCAGATTTCTCCTTTAATGAATACCAACTCCTCTGCAGAAATGGGATAATCACAAGCTTGCGGTCAGCCAGGGGGGACAGTGCTGGTCTGTGCTGGGTGGTGGGTGCTTCTTGTGAGAGATGCTGAAAAATCTGAATCTCAAAGGTGAAATTATTGTCTATTTCTGAGCCCTAGTAACTGGCAAGACTCCAGCTGGCTTGTGTCACTGCTATAGCAGACTGATCCTGCCTTGCTTTTTCTCCCCTTTTTTTTCAAAACTCCCAACACAAAGAACTGACTGGATGTAGTTCATGCATTGCACTTTGTGTGGCAAACAGGAATAAGCATCCTTCAGTTGCTCGGTCCTGGCTTCTTATCAAGTCTGACAGCTCCTGAGCACGTCTAGAAGGAATTCAGCTGCTTGTAGCAAAATAGGACTGGACAAAAGCTGAACAGAAGCTTTAGGAGTTTGGTATTAAACTTTGGGGCATTGAAGTTGGCACTACAGTGCTGTTCCCTCATGAAAGTATTCCCAGATCCTGGAGCTGATAGTGTGGCTCAGCACTTTTGTTATTTTTTTAACAAAATAAAACAAACAAACAACAAAAATTTAATCTTAAATGAGGAGAAAGCTCTGTTCACTGTGTGATACAAATTAAGCTACTGAGGTATGTTTTATGCTTGTAGCACACCCTCACCTACTATACTTTTTAAGTATAGGTTTAATTACTGCCCTGTGTTGGGGGATGTTTGCTTGGAGCACTCACCAAAGATGTTGAGCACTGTAGCTGGGACATGGGAAACGCATGGTTTCTGGTTTAATCGGTCCACGGGGCTGAATGCAGATTGGTGTACAAGGTTAGAGACTGTGCAAACCCAGGATGAAATGACACTTCTTTTGACAAAGCTCTCCATCGAAGTAGCAAAAGAGCCATTGCAAAACCAATTAACACCAGTATTTTACATGTTACTAATCAAATAATGCACTGGAAATGACCACTTGGATTTTGTGTGGCCTAGATGGCACATTCTATCCCTGCTGACTTTATATATTTACAAACAAATACTAACTTTTCTTCCTTTTCCTTGTTCCAAACAGCATCTAATAAATATTGAATTTAGGCTTTGTCATGGACTACAGGTGAAATTTTTCACTGCTATTTTTTTTTTTTTTAATAAAATGCTTCACCATGGAAGAACAATGTCATGCTTATCGGGGCAATCAAAGCATTACTACAACACAAGTCCTCAGCACTTAAGTTGAAGTATCATCAAGGTGGTTCTCCTGATGTGTGTGAATTTGAGACCAGTCCTTAGCCAGCTTTTCAAAATCAGCTTGATGCTTAACTTGCAAGAAAATAAGCAGAGACTACTTGTGGGTGTCTTTTCTGGTTTGGGGTTTGGGGGTTTTTTTTGTGGTTTTGGCTTTGTGTTTTTTTTGTTTGTTGTGGTTTGTGGGGTTTCTTGTTTGGGGTTTTTTATTGTTTTTGTTTGGGTTTGTTTTTTGTTTGTTTGTTTCTTTGTAAATACACGACTCTCTTGAAGACATGGAGACATGGCAGAAAAGGACCTGGGGGTGCTGGTCGACAGGCGGCTGAACATGAGCCAGCAGTGTGCCCAGGTGGCCAAGAAGGCCAATGGCATCCTGGCTTGCATAAAGAATAGTGTGACCAGCAGCAGTAGGGAGGTGATTGTCCCCCTGTACTCAGCACTGGTGAGGCCACACCTTGAGTCTTGTGTCCAGTTCTGGGCACTTCAACACAAGAGAGATATCGAGGTGCTGGAGTGAGTGCAGAGGGCAACGAAGCTGGTGAGAGGTCTGGAGAATAAGGCTTATGAGGATCGATTGAGGGAGTTGGGATTGTTTAGTTTGAGGAAGAGGAGGCTGAGGGGAGACCTCATCACTCTCTACAACTGCTTGAAAGGGCATTGTAGGGAGGTTGGTGCTGGTCTCTTCTCACGGGCAATGAGCGACAGGACAAGAGTGGAATCAGCTGCCCAGGGAGGTGGTGGAGTCACCCTCCCTGACTGTGTTTAAGAGTAGATTGGATGTGGTGTTGAGGGATGTGGTGTAGGGGAGAACTTGTAGAGTAGGGCTGATGGTTGGACTTGATGATACCAAGGGTCTCTTCCAACCTAAATGATTCCATGATTCTATGATTTCTGCATCTGTTTTGGTGGGCTTGAAGGAGAAGGCACCCTCAGGAGACTCCTAAGCACCCTGCTTTGCCCAGGGGGGCTCAGTTGTGGCCACACAGGGCAAGCTGTGATCCCGCTACCTGCCGTGTCATCCATTTGCTCTTAATGTTTAATGTATTTCAATGTAAGCAGTTCAGAGAGGTGAAAGTGCTAACCCTAGTGTTAGTTAAAATTGCCAACGTGTTTTTGACAGCACTTCCCTCTGTGTTATCTCCAGGGAGTTGCTTGTATCTAACCTTGCTCTGCATTTTCACCCTTGTGCATCTTTGAGTTGATCGACTCAGAGCAGCACGTACTGGGTACTCTTGGGCTGAGGAAACAGCTTGATCCGCAGGGGAAAACAAGGGCTAGCAATCAGAAGTTTTGAGATTCTGTTTTACTTTCAGGTAATCTCTATTTTCTGTACAAACGTGCTGTTGGTACACAGCCTAGATTAAGAACAGGAAAAATAAACCTTTCAGTGAAACTCTTTCAAAACTTCTCAGCTCTCTGCTGTGAAGCTCTGGGGGGTTTATATGTGCTGCAGAGCTTTAAAGTACATTGAATTTTTCTGAGAAACTAGCGATTCAAGCACTGCTTCAGACAGCAAAGGCAATATGTTGAAAGTGAAATGCAGGAGCAGGTAAGCTTACGTAGCATTTACAAAAGTATTCACACCTCGTTCTTACTAGGTACTGAACTTCTTGGTCATGTTTTGGGAGGAATTATGATAGTCACTAAATGTTGATTTTATTTTTAACCTCTTATGGTTGGAGACTTTTTTCCTAAACTTAAGATGTTAATATGATGCTACCAGTTGGTTGCTTGGTGCCTCCAGATGAAAAAAGCTCAAGTGTGCTCAAACCTTGATAAAACTCTTGATCTAACCACCAGCCCTACTGAATTACCTTTGGATACGAAAGACTTTCTGCAAACCCTGTTGAGCCTCTTACAGTGGGTTGGAAACTCGCTTTCTTAACCACCTTATCTTCCTGTGGCGTGCTGCTTGTACGTGCTGGAGTTTGGTACAGTTGTATGGCTGCTTTTTGACCCATTTGCACTTGGTAAGCGCAGCGTAACTGATAGAGAAGAGCTGCAGTGTTTTGCAGTTTCCTGTGCTCTAGTCCAAAGAGTTCTTACACTAGGTCTAACTCAAAGGCCTCCACACCAAGTCCTGGCTCTCCAGATAGGCCGCGTTGGGGTTGCGCAATGGATCTCTGGGCCTGTGGCATATTGCAATTTTGGCAGCTGAGTATGTGAGATGCAAGCTCAATTCTTCTTGGCTTGTGCCTCCCTGCAGTGATAGGTTTGCTTAGGAGTTTTGTTGGTGCAAGGTGAACCTCATTAGCTCAGTGTCAAATGGGGAAATGGGCATGGTTTTGGTAACTCCAATCTGTGGGGTCACTCAAGGAGTGGGTGCTCTAAGCTTTGTTTGTAGCCATACAAGCCTTCAGGCTGTTGCTGGGTGTGAAGAATAGAAACAGAAAATCATCAGAGCAGTATTTCTGAAATACTTCCCCATTTGGACAGAGTGGGTTATGCGTTTTCATGATACTGAGAAACTAATCCAGTTTGTCATTAATGAAACAGAACATATTGCAATGCTAATGAGTGGAGTTGCATGACAAGTGGTCCCACAGTCCTCGGCATTCGCTATTGATTGTGCAGTCTTAATTATTCATGCTATGCAAATTGCATTTCTCATCTTGCTCCTTCTTGTCTACATATTTTTGATACAGAACTTGCCTGCAAACAGTCTTGTTCTTTCACTTGAGAGACGAGGATTGTTTCTAGTGAAGTCCTTAATGTTCCTTTGTGGAGTGAGCACATGCGGAGCCGGGCAAGGCTCAGGAGCTATGAATTCATCTTACTGTAACTTCAGATGAAGAAAGGGAAGAGTTTGTGGAGTATTATTTGGTGTGAACAAAAGCTTTAAAATAGCTTTCAACTTTCTTTGTGTTCTATACTGAAGCACTTGTGGTACTTATTTTCTGGTCAGTTGTTTGGAATAGGATTGTGGGACTGTTCTTTTACTCATCCTAAATATTATTTTGCATTTCAGGTATACCAAACCACTAACCTTTGCAGACTGCATTAGTGATGAATTACCATTAGGATGGGAAGAAGCTTATGACCCTCAGGTTGGAGTTTATTACATAGACCACAACACCAGTAAGTGACATGTTATTTTATTTTTGCAGAGTGATTGTTTTGTGCCTATGTTAAAGTGTACTGAACACAAACCCACAAAATCAGTAACAGTGTGTTTTAGAGTAGGTGAGATCTGCAGCTCATGAAATCAAATCCTGTTGTCTTCTGTCGTACGAGTTACTTCCCTCTTTTTAAAACCAGAATTTGAGACCTTTTGGTTTGCAGCCTTCAAACCAGCAGTCACGTTCAGGCTAACAGTGTGGACACACCTCTCCAAGATTTGGCACTGCTGAGGAGTCTGAGCAGGTAGCAACAATCTGGAGTTTGTTCTTAGCCTGGAATGTGTCCTTGTGGCAGGACCATCAGAAAGAGTGCAAAGGTCTTGCCTTGATTCCCCTGGCAGGGATCAATGGAACAACTGCCTGAGCTCCCTAGGCTGCAGGTGTTTGTGCTGCCTTTGCCAGAGAGGAAGCTCTCAAGTGGGCTTGGGATAGCCTGAGAATTGTGCAAGTGGGAAAAGGGATAAGTTCAGGCTTGTGGTGTTTTTATTCTGTATCCTCAAACTGAGCCACTGCTTACTGCTTTGTTAGATTGCTTGATAGACCAGAAACGTTAACCTTTATAAGCTCATTTGAATTATAAAAAAAAAGTACAGAGCTTGATATATCGGTTCAGACATTGTTAAGAAACTTGTATTGGGTTGTCCTGAACAAGTGCCCTGAAAAAACATTATAAACAAAATAAATCAGTGACTCCGATTCTCTTTACAGAGCAGCTCCAATTGCAGTCCAGAAGTTCACAGCAGAACCGTGCCCAGGCCCTTTTGGAGGTGCTTGTAACTCATGCAAAGAGAAAAGCTTTGAAAAGACAAAAGTGTTGTGAAGTTGTTGTGTTCTGTTTTGTTTAAATCTGCTTCTAGAACTTCAACTGAAAACTTAAGCAATTTTTTTTCAGCAAGTTACATAATCTTTTTTTAAATAAAAATGTGGAAGTCTCTAGTTTGGTTTTTGGGTTTGTGTTTGTTTTTTGTTTGGCTGCCTTCACTCCTTTCCCTTTTTTAGAACAGCCCCATTTTTATCTGGCCTGGGACTGCACCTTCCAGGTTTTAGCAACTTCTCTTGGGCATTAAAAATGCAGAATGAGAAAAGCCTATTAAAGCACTAACTGCCCTCTGCAACACAAAGATCGAGTTTCTCCAGATGTGCAGGTGACACAAATACTTTGAGCTTATGTCATCCCAATTTCACAGTATTGCCATATATTTAAATGGCCTTATTCATAATTATTTTTCTGTAAGGCAGGGGACATTGATTTTTCCTTTTACAGGAAAGGGTTGTGGGGAAGAAGGGGTAGACAATTCTATTGGATCACAGAAAGCAGATCTGCAGGGGAAAGGACTGGACAAACTTGGCTTGCGAAGCTGGTAAATGACAAGACACAAACTGGGGTCTCCTCTAGCTCTGTAAGACCATGTCTTGTGTCCATTGCACTTCCACAAGAAAGCACTCTAGAGAGTTAATGATGGGGCTGCTTTTTAAAGACAAAGTGAATTTTAATGCTTTTTCCAGTCTCACACTTGGATCTGGGTTACTCCTGAACTGACTACACTTACCAAAGGAGTAAGAGCTGAGTTTAGAAGTCTTGTTAAGGCAGAAGAGAGAAGAGCCTTGGCAAGCTCTCCAGAGGAGTCAAGAATATGGTTGGACTTCTCTTCCTTTCACTGGTTGTTGGAGTTTTGCTGTATCAGGTGCTAGAACCTGGGAGGTGCCTACCAGGGTGCTCCAGGCCAAGAGCCGTCCAGAGCCAAGAGCATGCCACCTTCCGGTGACTCTGAAGGACTTTGCTGTGTTAGGCAGCAGTGTTGGATTGAGAAGTTCCTGCCAATTCAATTTTACCTCTAGAAGGTGTTTAGGGAAACATCTATGGGGCTTGGTGGCTTTTCCCTTGTATCAGTTCCTTCTCCTGGTTTACCAGGCAGTGACATGGACTGTTGCTGTAGATGTAAGCTTCTGCTTACATATTTCTTTCCCCAAAAGAAATAATATTTAGCCCACCTTCCAAAGTGAACAACATCAGGGTGACCTCTGACCACAGGAAAAGCTTGACCCAATTAAAATGAGAGGATGCATCCAAGATTCTCTTCTTTTCCTCTTCTGAACTTTCTCTTCAGGTTGAGATGTATTTTCATTTTCTCATTTCTCTTCATCTCCTATCCACAATGGAGGAAGCTGAGTGCTAGTTGTTGCTGTGGCCCAACCTAGCCAAATGTGGGACATTAGCTTGCTCCACTGGTGTTCCCCTGAACAAGGATGGCTAGCTGTGGTCCTGGGGGGACACAGTTCAGATACAGGAAAGAAACCCTTGATCTGAAGTCTGCTGTGGGATGCCAAAGCTTGTGGGACCTCCTGAGCATTTCAGCTAGCAAAAACTGCATCATGTAGGTGGGAAAAACCAAATGTGATCTTTGTTGTATAATTGAGTTGGCCCCGGGGTAAATGCACAAAGATCCAGTTGTGGATCTGAGCCTTGTGTGATGTGGGGCAGTCACCCTTCCTCTGTGCCACTCAGAAGCACCACAGGCTTCAAGAGCATGCAGAGAAAGCTTCAAACCATGCTGGTATCTGCTTAATAGCAGTGGCTGTTAAAAAGTTTCACTTCTAGGGGATGCCAGAGGGTATGAGACTTGACATAGAATTTCAATTAAAAGGTTAAAAAGAAGAGAATCAAAATCATGACCCTATTTCTTATGCCAGCTGTAATCCAAATCACTATAAAGCAAACCATATCCACTTACCTTCAGCTAATCAAGAGGCTCATCTTTGTGGTTGATGTTGAAGTATCCTCTGGAGAGTGTCCAAAACCTTCTTTGTCTCCAAGGTCTCTTGCAGATTCCCTGTGTAGGAAGGAGCCGTCATCAGAGGGTGTGGAGGGAATGGAGGCATGTTGGTTCTTGCTGTATACTTGATGTGAGACTAATTATCAGAAATGAGCCCAAGGACAGACCTAAATTAAATCTAAAGCCAGGAGCCATTAAAAAAAGAGAGATGGAGAACACTTCTAACCTTCTCTCTGAGGCAAAATAAATAAAATTAAATTGAGTTGAGTACCCAGAATATTCCTAATACAGTATTAATGCACAGCCCTGAGTGTCTCTCTCTGGGAGAACGTCTCTGGAATTTGATTTGCACAAAGAAATTATGATTCTCTTGCCAGATGCTGATGCAAGACTACATGCTTCAACATGAAACAATCAGATTTATTTATGACAAGCTCAACTTTAAACTAAAAATTCACAGGACAACAAACGATTGTAATAACCTGCCTTTCTGTAGTCCTTTCATCTAACTTTTGAATGTATTTTGCAATTCTCAGTAGCTGGGGCAGATCGAGAGCCCTTGGCCAGCATTTCTGTAGATTGTTATTAACATGTTTGACAAATCAAAGCTGCAATCAAGAGGATACAGTTAGTGCTGTGATCACTGAAAAGGTTGAGGTGAGCATTTAGAAAAACGGGAACGAGGCAGTTTCGGTACATAAGAATCACAGAATTTCGGGTATTGGAAGGGACCTTGAAAGATCATCCAGTCCAATCCCCCTGCTGGAGCAAGAACACCTAGAGCAGGTCATACAGGACGCATCCAGGGGGTTTTGAATGTCTCCAGAGGAGACTCCACAACCTCCCTGGGCAGCCCCTTCCAGCACGTTGTCCATCCCCTCTGTGAGCTGGCAGCCAGGCATTCACTCTGTTGGGTGGTGTATGTGCTTGGGGCAGTTGTTTCACCACCTGACGGAGGTGTTCAGGGGTTGTATGTTTTTATGGTCTTCCTGGATGCTTGCAATGGGGGGGATTTCCCTGCAGTGGGTTCTACCGCCCTTCTTGCAGTTGTGGGAAGCATGTGCTGCTAGTTGAAGGGAAAACTGTTAATAACTAAGCTTGAAGAAGCCATAGGTACAGGTAGACTTACAACCCAGTGTCCTGAATTAGACTTCAAGAGTGGTGGATATGTTGCCAACGTACTCATTAAACTTGAAATTAAGAGTCCTGAGTCACGGTTGCTGGTGCCTGTTCGTGCAGTCTGGCCTGGGGAAGCTGCGTGGCGGGGAAAGTGGGGGCATCTCTCTGGGAAACTTGCAGCAGAATTTCCCCTTCTGGCTCAACGCTGGAGTAAAGGGAGTTAATTCTCCTGTGTGTGGGTACTGGTCATTGGGAGAAGGGATTTGAGGGTGAGAATATAGGAGCCTGGGGTCTTCACACTCTTACTGCTGTGTCTTCCTACTAAGAGAGACCACGGTTCTGTCTGGCAGGGTACCAACACCTACAGCTGGCCCAAATAGCTGCTTTTTCTGTCAGTTTTGTTGGGGGGCAATTTTTAGGTCCAGGCTTAGCTTTAGTATTAGATTTAGTTCATCAGCTGAAATGTTGCTTGTGATAGCAGGACCTGTAAAGGCCTTTTTGTTGAAATGGTTCCACAAACTATGCTTGTAGTTGTTAGTACCTTAAAAGTTTGGGTGTTAGTTTTCTTTCTTTGGTCCTTTTGTGCATCTCCTCTGATTTTTCCTATGTAGTTGAAATGGCTTGTGCTCTTTTGGGTCTTGAGATCCTGTTAAAACAAATAATTGCTGGAGTATCCTGTAGTTTTCTCCTCAGTGTGATTATGGACAGCTTCATCTGAAAACGGTGGAGTGTCCATCCCTTGGGTAAAAACCTTTATTTCTAGTTCTGCTCCTGGGATTATTATCAAACTGTTGTCTTCCCTAAATCCTATGTATTGTGATGTTAGTCTTATGCCCAAGTTGCTCAAGAGCTGCTCATACCTTCCACCGTGGCAGCTCGTACTAAATATTTAAAGAGGCTCTTAAGATATGCAGATTAGATTCCCACTGATAGTTTGAAGCAGCTCCTTTTTATTAATTATTCATTATGTGGTAACTAGACATCCTTATTCAAGCATAGTAGTTTAGACAGTTTAGAGCACTTAGTTGACTGAATATTGGAACCTGTTCCAAGCAAGAACATAGAATAGCCTTGAAAGAGAAATGAAAAATATTTTGGACGCTTCTTCACCAAACCAAGACAAATACTGACAATAAATTTGCCCGATTAGTATCAGGACTGGCTACCTGTCTGTGACCTTCTGTGTTTTTCATGATTAGAAACCTGAAAAGCGATGTATTGGTTGTGTTGGGGTAACAGAGCTGGAAATGGTGTTGCTGTTCATGCCTGTGTTGCCTATGTTCCCAAAGAATATTTTTCTTAAACTCCTCCTCCTGTGTTGCGCAGGGATGTGCTGCTGTGCCTGCTTTCAGTGAGGACACGGCTGCTCCTCTCCTGAGCTGCTGTTTATGCAGTGTCATTTGAGATGCTTTCATGAATGCATTCTGTGATTTAATGAGTCTTTATTTTTACTTACCTATAGAATCTGAGTGAGAAGGTTTTCTTTCCCCTTTCTGATAAAAGCAGCCGAAGAGGACGGGCAGAGCTGTAATTGCTTTCATGTTGTCGGATGCGGTATCATGCAGTCATGTGGCATTGATGTTTTCTGAAAGTTTTTTATCAGTGAAGTAGTAGAAGTATTTTATTAGTAATGTTATAAAGCAGTTACAGTAAAGATAAGTCTAACCAGTCAATGTCAGTGTCTTAGAGCTGGTGTGTGCATATGCTTATGTGGAAGCTTTAAGAGGCAGATCCAGGTTGCCCTCAGCAGCAGAGGAGTTGGAGAGTTGCATGAGGATTTTGCTGTGAATTGTTCTACATGGTGCTTCAGCATGGCAGAGCTCATTGCAGTTCATCATGGATCAGTGGTGATCTCCTAAGAGAAAATGAAAATGTCCTTATTCCCCTTTTTCGTGGGGCAATGAGCTTTTTTAAAATATTGCTATAAATGGTGGAGTATCTCCAGGCAGCAGTGCAGTTGGGTGAAAGTTTTACTGATTCCCATTGATCTTGCCTCCTTCTGTTTTCTCTCCAAGAAACTACACAGATAGAAGACCCTCGTGTGCAGTGGCGGCGGGAGCAGGAGCATATGCTGAAAGACTATCTTGTCCTGGCCCAGGAGGCGATTGCTGCACAGAAGGAGATCTATCAAGTGAAGCAGCAGAGGCTTGAATTGGCCCAGCAAGAGTATCGGCAGCTGCATGATGTTTGGGAGCACAAACTGGGCTCTCAGACCAGCTGTGAGTAGTTAGTCAGCTCTTATCCAGTAACTTTCTTGGTCATGAGCCCACTAGGACAGTAAAATGCTTGAAGCTGGTCCTCTGTAGCACAGCCCCAGTAGAGCACTGGGCTGTGGTATGCCTTATTCCTCTCCAGGATTGCTCAGTTCATCTCAAAAGCCATAGCTGCCTAGTGCCTCTTTGATGAATGGCAGTTGTTAAGAAACACTACTGCAGTTGGCTCAGCCACTGGAATCAGAGTCAGATTTTCAGCATGAGCTTCAATAGATGTGAAAAAATGAATTTCAATGATATTTTCCTTGATTGCCCTGTCCAAAGTATAGAAACAAGGCAAGAAGGCTCATCTTGGGTAGCATTCCCAGGCCCTTTTGGAGTTTAACATCCCAGGTAGCTGGTGTGACCGTCTTGGGGTTTATGCCATGTAAAAGCTAACATTGCTCTATTATTTCTCTGCATGTGAAGAACATTATTATGTGCTCCATTTTCCTTGTCACACAGGAAACATCAGTACCTGTTGCTTCAGGAGCTGATGCTGAAATGTTTACAGAGGGCCAAATTTCTTCTTTACTGTTACTAGTTAAGAGGTAGAAGATGTCCAGAGGAGGGTTTATTTCATACAAGTCTTCCAGAATTTATTATTTTTTTTAATCCTTAGCACTGCAGACTGTATATGTTCTTGCCAGCCATGTCAATGGACTGACCTGCCCCTGCTTCACTCTTGCAATGTCTTATGGTGGTGAATTCCACTGGCTAATCCTGTGCCTGATGTTAGAAACTATTTAAATTGTTTTCTGTTGAGTGAAGGAATTTACTTGACTAGGGTCCTGTCCGTCCTCTCTGCTCTACGGTTTTTGGCCTTCTCTTAGGAGCAATTAGTACTGGTACAGTACTTAATACAGAATACCAGTACACATACAGTACACCAAGAACACAGTGAACGTGAATTACATTGGCGTGATGCCATCTGTCTTTAAAAATACACCGGAACAGAAAGAACTGGAAAAGCTTTCCCATGTTTTATGAGGCATAAACTGGTGGCTGCAAGGATCAAAATATCTCCCTTGCCTACAGCTACCTCTAGCAGCATTGTGCTTTGGGGAGCTTCTGTACCTTCTGAAGCAGAAGGGTTTTAACCACTGCTGAAAAGAGAAATCTGCTCTTAATGGGACATTGATTTAATGCGGTGTGACACATTGTATGATTGGTCGTGTCCTTAAGGCTGTGAAAAGGCTTGCGTCGCATTTTTCAGTTTCTTCTCATTCTTTGCTTTTCTTTGTTTCCAAATGTTCAGTGGATTGCTTACTCAAGGAGAAAGTCTAAAAAAAAAAGAAAAAATAAACCTTTATGCAGTCCCTTCCCCTTCAGTTCTGTTAAATCCCTTTGGAAATGCAGGGAGACGCAGTGTTGAATGGAGTGAGCGTGTTTGGGAGTCTGAGTTAAGGTGTGTTAACCTGGAACAAATCAAGACTTTGGAGGTGCAGAACATGTTCTGGTCTCTTTGGTATACTCTCCTTGTGGAGTACTTGGCTGCACTATTGCCTTTCCCTGCCTTTGAGGGGTGAGAAGAGATCTGGGAGATGGGTAGAAGGCCTACACCAGCGATGTATGGGGATCTGGGTGTGCAGGAGCAATGTCTCCTGATGGGGCTGGTAGAAGAGCAGGGAGGAAGACAGAGCTGCTGAGCCAAGTGTTGTGTTTGTTTTAGTGCTCTCTGGCTCATCATCAAGTTCCAAGTATGACCCGGAGATCCTCAAGGCAGAGATTGCTACTACAAAATCCAGGGTAAGTAGTACAAAAGGACCTTTGCTTGCTGAAAGTAATCTTCTTCAAGTAATTTTGTGGCTGCCCCATCCCTGGAAGTGTTTAAGGCCAGGCTGGATGGGGCCTTCAGCAACCTGCTCTAGCGGGAGGGGTTGGAACTAGATGATCTTTAAGGTCCCTTCCAAACTGTATCATGCTATGATTTGGATATTTCTAAAAGGAGATGCCAAAGCAGTTTAAAGAGCTAATGTTGCCATTCTTAAACAGGGAGATAAATTATCAGAACTCTCAAATGTTGCTGTCTGAAGAGTTTGAAATGCTTTTTCCCCCCCGCCCCTCAGACTTTAGACTCCCTCGGGAGCTGGCAGCGCTCACTGCGGTGCAGCTGCAGTGTGGGGTTGTGAGGGGCACGCTGGCTCCTCTCCTGGGTGTGCTGGGGAGCGGGGAGCGCTCTCCAGGCACCGGCAGCTGTTTTGTCCTGGGCTTAGTGCGGGTTGTTAGCGGCGGCAGCGGGCGCGCTCCCATGCAGAGCTCCGTTTGGGAAGAAGAAAGGACTAAAGTAAAGTAGGTCAGTCTGGCCTCTGTGGAGGAATATAAAACAGCGAGCTGTAGGGTCAGTGGATTTACATATATGTATTATCATCCTGCGGCGTTACTCGTGCAGCAGGGCCTTTGCCTTTGGTGTCCTGGAGGATGGCTTCTGTCGCTCCAGTGCAGCTCCTGTCCTGATGATTAATGTGGTTTGGGCTTTTTTTGTTTGGTTGTTGTTTTTTTTAATGACTGGGAAGGTTTTAAATTTTACTGGGTAAAATCGATGTGTGTTTCATTCCTATCTCTATTGAGTTTTTCTCAGCTTTTGAGGTTGAAACTTCCCTTGAGCCCCTTATTAAGTGGTGTACTTAATAACTCCCTGGCCAGTGGTAGTGTCCTGATGAGGATGCAGTCAGGGCTGTTAGCTGCTGTTGAGATGGACTGGTTATCTAGAAGCTTTGTTTAGAGTACTCTTTACACTGAATATGTGTTGAATTGAACAGGTAGTGCTGTACCTAAATATTCATGTAAAGTATGATTCTAAAAATGTGACATCTGGTTGCAGGTTAATAAACTCAAGAGAGAAGTAGCTCACATGAAGCAAGAGCTCCAGTACAAAGAGCATGGATTTCAGACACTGAAGAAGTAAGTTTGTTCTCAAGATCTTCTCTTCAGTGATGAACTATCTCTGCCTTGTATGCATCCCCCTCTAGATTTATAAATAGCTGCCTAAATGGCGTAAGCTGAAATATGTTGCTGCTGATATTTTTAGGCATATGCAACTGAAAGCAGTACACAGCCATGGGGGTAGTTCTCTCAAATCAGTGCCTCTTTGTGATTGACCACATCAGAACTGACTTCATGGCAAAAAGATTTTTTTGCACCAGGATCTTGCCAGTGAAATGATATTCTGTTTTATTCAGTATTGCTCCATACGGATGACACAGAACAGCCTGTTGTCTTAACTATAACAGCTATTGTTTTAGGGCACTGAGGAAAAAATATGGGGTGGAGTGGAAGGGGAGGAAAAGTTTCAGGTGCTCACCTTTGTATGAATAGACATCTGGCATGTTTTGAGTAATGTCACTGGTTAATATCTTATTTATTGTGAACGTCAACTGTGGTATAGTTCCTCTGGGACAAGGTGGCTTGTAATTAGGTTGTGCAAGCAAATACATCTATGCAGTGAGGCCTGTGACTGGCTTTTGAAATCATGACTGAAAAGAAGGTAATTCTCCTAAATGGCTAAGTTGATCCTCTCTGGGTTAGAAGCAAGGTAATTAGCAGCAATATGCCCAGACATACTGTTTGTGGGGTTTTGTCTACATCTTTGTCCTCCCTGAGGAGTCAAAGAGCTGATGTGACTAACATGAGAGTTCTGAAGCTTAGGTACTTCAGAGTGGAGTAAGTTAAGTGGAGATAAGTGAGGGTTTTTCTTCCTTTTGTTGTCTTTGTTATACTTCAGAGTATGGGTTTTTTTTTCTTAAAAAATAATGCTGAGATGCACACATCTAGGATGATTAAATTAATTGGATTTTATGAAGTGTTATTTTACTGTATTTTTTTCAAATTTCCATGCAGAATTGACATGAAAATGTCTGATACTCAAGGTGGCTACAAACTTGATGAGGCACAAGCCATTTTAAGTGAAATGAAAGCTCTCAAGAAGGCCATCACATCAGGGGAGAAGGAAAAACAGGACCTCATTCAGGTATTGAAACAGGGTGGCTTTATAGTATTTTGTGTTGCCATTGCTATCAGATTGAATTTTTGAGAAGAAATTTTAGTATTTCATATTTCAGATATGTATTCGACATTTTTATTAATATATATTAATTCTGTATTGTGGTTGGACTGCAGCCTTTTTGTTCTCCAGATCCTGGAAATAAGAAGTATAAAATATAGCAAGTGTGAGTAGTAAGCACTTGTTTGAGTGTTTGTCTCGGGGTTTATTGGGCAAGGATGAACCAACGTGACTGTAGTGCTGTCAAAGAGCAGATCGGGAGAAGCCGTGCAAGCCCTGTGGCCCCCTTGGTCTGCAGTCCCTGGCTGAGAGCCTGTCTCTCTGGGCAAGGCACTGGGCTAATGCCTGTGGGCTGCCATCCAGCCATGCCTCACCTCGTGTTTGCGGAGTCGGAGCGCACACAGTCAACATGCTCAGATCTTAATCACGTAGTTTGGGCTGAAGCTATGTGGCTGCTGAGGTACTTGGAGCAGAAGTGAGCTGACCTTGTGACTTTTTATGGTTCTAGAGCTTAGCCAGGCTAAAAGACAGCTTTGTGAACGACCGAGGATCCCAGTCAGACCTGTGGGCCAGCAGCGTGTCTGTGGAAAGCTCCAGCCCTCTGTTACCCCGGCAGTACCTGGATGTCAGCTCCCAGACAGAAGTTTCAGGAAATGTGAGTAATGCATGAGAAACCGAGTGCATGTGGAGACATTCCTACGAGCTATGTGTAGTCCTGCCTTAATACAAGTTTCCAGGAATGGGCAAGTATCTGTGAAGTGATACCTTCTCCTGGTTTAAACTTCAGCGTCACCTTCCTTTTGGTGTGCAGTGCTAATGTATCTTTAAAGGCAACCTGCTGTTTCCCCACCCTGTCTCTATTAGAACAACCCAGGTGGGAATAAAAAGGAAGTAAGTTTTATTTTGCCTGTAGGTGTAGCTTCTTGTGATGCAAATATTCCCGTAGCTCTTTAGCAGCCATGTGCTACTAAACAAGAAGTATTCAGCAACTACATATGGGCTAAGTTCTAGTGAGAACTCTTCCTTTGAGAGTGCCTTTGACCTTTAGCCCGTTACGAGTGAGAATGACTGGCATATGTGCAGATATTTTGATGCCATCAAGCATGTAGTATTCGTAAACCTTGAGTCCCACTCATGCCACGGGATCATAACTGTCAGGCTGGTGCCAGCCTTGGCAAAGACTTGATTAGCACTGTGGGTACGTCGTGTGTCCCACAGGATGTCACAGGAGCCTCTCCTGTAAACCCTTACTTTAATGTTTGCAGCCACCTTCAGTCAGGGCCACATGTGTGACTGAAGATCTGCAGGTCTGGCCACGATGGGATGCCCCTTGTCCTTAAGACTTTTCCATCAGAGCAAGACATCATCAAAACCAAAATGCAAACAGGGTTTTTAAGTATTTGAAGCAATCATGAAAAATTGTTGTCAAAAGCAAAATTTTTCTATTCTGTGATTAGTTTAACTGGTAAATGAGTTTGACAAGAGGAAGTCTAACTTGTAGCAGCATCAATTTCAATAGGGGATGTCAAAAGAGGAGCGGTTCCCAAGTTGCTGATTTTATGTTTTGTGTTGTCTCAGTTTATTACCAGCAGCAATAACCAGTTGGCTGAGAAAGTGAGATTGCGCCTTCAGTATGAAGAGGCAAAGAGAAGGTAATTCTTTGGACTCTTGTACCCCTTGGCTGTCACACAGCTTATTCTGAAGATAGCTTTCACTAGGCAAAGGTGCCACTCGGATTGAAACCCAGTGTTACTGCTAAACAAACAGGGTAATTTTTGAGCCAGTGAGGCAATAGCCTTTCTGGGCCAACGTTATCATTCAAGAAATAAATAACCATCCTAGAAATTACTAAGGGCTGAGTAATGCATGAAGAATTCAGTCTGGCCACACCTGTGGGGACATAAGTGGTTTTGCTGCCTCGTTGCCAGTGCTTCCTCATTCCTGATAAGAAGACTGTACTGCACAGCATCTCCTCACCTGATTCAAAAGAAATGAATGCATGGCTTTAAGTCAGATAAGGAGAAACATACATTGCATTAACACCTAACTTATCAAAATACAGTCAATGACCACAATTTCAGAGCTTATCTGTAAGAATGTAAGAATTCACCCTTGCCCTCTGATCTGAGATGAACAAAGAATAAAAAATTCATATCTACTTAGCAGGCTAATTTAAGCAAAATTTTTCTGGGCTTTACTTTATTAATAGATAGTAGCTAAATCACTTAGTACCTGTATTTTTATGGATAAATACTCCAGTTAAGCGGAAAACCAGCCAAAGTCTAAATACTGCTTGCTGGGCTAGTCCTAGTTCAGTGATGTAACCGTCAGTGGTGGTGATTTCCATCTTAACTGCTCTAAAGGGACTTTGCAATTCCAGAAAAATGAACTTGAGGTGCTTGGTACAATCTGTACTTGATATGTATGTGAAGAGAAGAATTTTTCTTCAGTCTCTGGTTAGAGATAATAGCTTTAAGGCTGAGGTTGTTCCTGATGTTCTCATTTTAGTATGTTGGCGTGGGCAGTAGGCCACGTTTCTCAGTGGCATTCAGTTTGACCTGTATCTGTGACAGCTGTGAGTGCCCAGCTGCCTTTTGACACAACCTTACACGGTCCTTCCTAGGAGGAGCAATTTTATCAGGAACTTGAGTTTCAAAGCTTTGTGTCTTTTAAAAACATTAATATTATTAACTCCCTAAATACAGTAGTCAATGTTTCAATGTTAAAACTGCCTTTTAAGCTTTGTGATTTAAGATCACAATTTAATTCACACTGACTTTACATACTCAGATTAAGTGAAGCAGCCTTACTTTAGCTTGTATCTGAGGAGGGGTGAGTAAAGAAATGACAGACCCGAGAAGATAATAAGCTCTTTAAATGAGACAGACCTTTATAAAGGCAGCACAATAGTTCATTTGAAATAATGATGAAGGGCACAGAAGACCATCTTGCAGTTGAAGAAGTTTGGTGCCTCGTGTCTGTCAGATAATAGGTTTTCTCAGAGGGACCTTTAATTAGGGAGTGTAGCTGTAAGACATGGGATAATGGTTTTAAACTGAAAGGAGATTTAGATTAGATATTAGGAAGAAATTCTTTCCTGTGAGGGTGATGAGACCCTGGCTCAGGTTGCCCAGAGAAGCTGTGGATGCCCTGTTCTTGGAGGTGTTCAAGACCAGGCTGAATGGGGCTTTGAGCAGCCTGGTCTGGTGAGAGGCGTCCCTTTCTAGGGCAGGGGCGATGGAACTGGATGATCTTCAAGGTCCCTTCCAACCCAAACCATTCTATGATTCTATGAGGAAAAATTAGTCTGATTAGGCATGAATAATTAATGCTAAAATGAAAAGATCTCCAGCTGTCAGAACACTGGGGTTGTTGGAAGTATGATGTTAGAAATGTTTTCTGTCCCCACAACACAATATTAACATGTTCCAAAAACACAATAGGAGAGTGAGTATTTTGTCCATGCATGTATTAGGAAGGGAGCCAGTGGTGGAAATACATCTGTCTCATTAGCTCTGTGTTATCTGGAAAGGTTAAACTTAAGGCAATTAAACTTGAAATCAAGATGATCCCATGTTATTTAGGTTAGAACTACTAGATTTATTCAGGGCTGATGACTTTGAAAGTGGATTGTGCTGGACACTGCTTATAGTATTGTTGTGTACCAGACTGAAGGTACAGATGTAGGTGAATGTTCTGCAGAACATCACTGTGCCAGAACTGTCAGGGTGTAATTCTGCATGTTCCCTTACCCACCTCTAAGTCCTTTCCTTCCACAACTCTGGGAGCAGAGAGCCTTAGAGCAGATAATGTTAAGCTGCAATAAAGAACAAAGGGCAACCTCGGTGACAAACCTTTAGCTTAATTGGTTTGGAAACTGATAATGGGTATCATGACAAAAGAGATGTCAGAGCTACATCTTAACAAGGAGGTATCTCCTGCAGCCTAAATGTCATCAGAGATGCTGCTAAATTATGTTGTAGGATTTCAGACATTCAGACAGTAGTAACTGTGTAGCACTCACACTCTGTGCGCTGTTTTAGTTCCCTCAGCACTTGGACTTTCAGCTTGGGTTTTGTGTGACTGGTGGTAACTCTGGGCCTTTAAAAGTATGTTTTATAATCTCCTAAAACGGAATGTTTCCATGTCAGCAGCATTGCAACAACAGTGGGTATTTGACCAGTTGGTTTTTAGACCACACCTCCCACTTTGGGTTTTTTTTCCAAAGAACAGAGGTTGATCTGATACAGGATCGTTAATTACTGGTTGTGGATGCACATCTTTATGTGCACTTCTCTGGATGCATGTGCTTTAAGCAATGTCCCAAGAGACTGAATATGTTATCTGTTATGCCCCTGTCACAGATAAGGACCAGCTTTCTCTGGTAAAAAACAACCACCAGTAAACCCAAGGCTTGATATGACAATGAATAAATCCTTCTAACTACCTGTTCTCAGTGATAAGAAAACAGTTAAATGAAACTTGAACTTCCTGTTCTGTATTTTGTTCAGTCCTGCAAGCTGGTGGCTGTTTGGAAAGAGTGTGTGACCCGAGCCCAGCGTTGCTGGTTTCTTTGCCGTGCGTATCCAGCACGGCTGGGCAGGGATATGGTTCAGGCTCGGTCAGTCAGTGCTGAGGAGCTGGAGCTTTCAGCCAAATGCCAGACAGCCTGCAAAGCCTTTCTTTTGTAATGATGCTGTTTTATTGGAAAAATAGACTACAGAAACCTCCTTTTAATTGAGAAGGGGAAAAAGAACAATTGCTTATGAAGGGTAAAACTTGAGGTTAGTGTAACAAAGCTGTTAGGCTTGGAAATGCATAGGGAACAAATTCCACTGGAAAAGCCATACCCGTGCAAATATATGCCAGAAGTGATCAGATTAGTGCCAACCAATCCTCTTAAGCTCATATCCCTTCAAAATGCACAGAGGAATTCTTGGATTATGAATTAATGCCACTGTTAATTCTTCATTGGAGCACAGTGTTTCACTTAATCAGGCACTCAAAAACAAGCTCCTAAGAAGACCTAAAAATAGTTGAGCTGCATATCTATCAATTATGGAACTTTAATTAGAGTAAGCAACCTGCTGTGGGAAATGGGTTTAGAGAAAGTGAGGCTTCTTTTCAGAAAGGTGATCTCTCGTCTCTCTCCTGTGATGGAGGAGGCAGGTCAGTCTGTGTGAGCCTAATCCTTCACAGGCTCTCTCAGGGCTCGAGTTCCTCTTGGCCTCCGGAGCTTGGAAGACAAAGCTTTATTCTTCAAGGCCATTCAGCAGTCGTGTAGCTGCTGCTGCCCAGATCTGCATCTTATTACTTACTCCACGCGCTTTGATTTTGCTAGTTGGCATTCCGTTTGCTGTGTGCCTGCCTGTGTGCTGGTTTGCTGGAGGAGGTGTGCACCATCCTGTGTGCTTCTGTAGCATAAACCAAATTCTAGAGAGAGAAGAATGCAGATTAGTACCCACAACTATTTGTTCTTCAAATCTAAGTCCAGTAATTCCGTCACTGGATGACAAAGCCCTTTTCAAAGGGAGACGAATACTGGACTTCCATTTTACACGTACAGCATTTTACTTGTATTTCTTATGCATTTACTAAACCTGAGTGAGAGATTAACCTGGGTTCATCATGTGAAGGGGCATATATGCCTTGGCTCTCTGGTCTTCAGTTAAGTGAATTATTTTTTGCATATATCTTGCCTTATATTGCAAGATACTTTTTCTTCTTGTTTGCCTTCTAAGCTTTTGTAATCTTTCCAGCCCAGCCCATTCTCCCCTCCCCACTCAATCTGTTTTGGTTGTGCGAGTTCCAGAAGTACGAGCTCTTGGTAACTCTAATTCAGCTTTAAGCCAAACTATTCTTTCTTCCCAAACTACAGTGGTCACCCTGACAGGTCATGATGAGTTGTAGGTCAGTGAGTCCGAAGGAGACAGCTTCCTTTGGGAAGACTGACATTACTGCCCTTGGTTCTGTTTTGCTTCCTTCTGTGTTCCATTGCAAAGTTAATTATTTGTGACACAAACTGATGAGCAGTCCAGATACTTGGGAAATTGGGAATGGAAGATAGTTGGAGTGGGAACTTCCTTACCTGCCATGAGCTGTGCTGTCCTCTGCTGTCAATCAAAGCTCTTGCTAAATTCTAGATGTGTATTGCTGTTGCTTTCAGTAATCTTCCTGCCTGAGATAATGAGGTATGGTGCTGAAGGATTAGTGATACTGACTTTAAATGGAAATCTGGAATGATACCTCTAATGAAAATAGACTCTAAATTTCATGCAAATAAGTGGCTTTGGATTTAGGTAAGATTGTATTTCCTCTTCTACTCTTCACATCCTTAGGTCCCTGTTGGACCAGAACTAGCCTGGCTCTTTCATGTGTCCCAAATGTAACGTTGAGTCAACAGTTGGATTCTCCCAGTAGGAGCGTGCTATGATTAACTTCCTCATTGTAAATCAAAATTAGTGTCTAAACTTTTGAGTAACCACCGATGTTACCAGTCTGTCTGAACCGTACATGGAGAATTTGCAGTTCTTTTCCATAAAACGGATGAAGGATCAGATATTTACCACGTGACACTCTCCACACCGAGTACGGTGAGGTCGTTAGTTGTAAGGCATAGGAAGCACCCTATAGTATCTGACAGCTTTTTTTTTCTTTTTTGAGAATTTCTGGTATACTACTCCTGGACTGGTAGACACTGCAGGTTAGCTAGAGACTTAGCTTATTGTTGGAAGCAAGCTTGAGTTAAAATCCCATTCTGCATGTCAACCGTCAGCTGGTGTCATCACTTGACAGTGTCCTGGTAAGGAAGAGGGGTGTGAGGATGAGGGTCATGGTCTCTGAGCCTTCTGTGGTGCAGTGGAAGGTGTGGTTGGTTGGGGTTCACATTTGTGTGTCTGTGGAGTGGTAGCTCAGACACTCCTCATTGAATAACTGCTTTCTTTTGGCTGCAGAATAGCAAACCTGAAAATACAGCTGGCAAAGCTTGACAGCGAGGCCTGGCCTGGTGTGCTGGACTCTGAGCGGGATCGTCTCATATTAATTAATGAGAAGGAGGAGCTCTTAAAAGAAATGCGATTTATTAGCCCCAGGAAATGGACTCGAGGGGAGGTGGAGAGACTGGAGACTGAGAGAAGGCGCCTAGAGGAAGATCTCCAGGCTGCTAGAGACACTCAGAGCAAAGCTCTAACTGAGAGGTAGGTACTGGGCACAGGACAGAGCTCACCTTGTTGGACAGGAGCTCCAACAAGCAGAACATGTCCTGGCTGAATGCTGGGAGCAGTGTGCCCTCAGATTTCCAAAGAGACTGTTTGTGAAATCCTCTCCCAAGGGAAGCTGCCTACAAGCTTTACTCCCTAAATGGGGGAAAGGTGGTTGTTCCTACAAACGGATGCTCTAGGAGAATGTAAGGAGTGCTCAAAATAGCCCGGTGTAACGTTTAGGGTACTCTAATGTTTCTGTGTGCAGCCAGCTCCTCGCAGCACCTTCTACAGTTGCTGTGCAGTCTGGAGCTTGGTAAATGTCAACAGATGGAATTCTAGTTTTCAAAAATTTGGTGTTTGTTCTGAGCATCCTTATATGTGATTCCTGTAGGAACTGGTATTTGACAGGGCTGGGGGAGTTGCGTGGAGTATCCTCTGAATCTGAACTAGCTGAAAAAAATGCCAGCTATCCTCCCTAATTTTGTGTTGTAGGGGAAGATCTCATGGGAATGTAGAGTGAGGATGAATACTGCATTAGGCAGTGCCTACAAGCACTTTACAATCTGGATGCATTGCTGTGGGTGGCTATGGCAATGTTATTTTAGCTGCAGTCTCTTGAATATATATGGAATAGGCGTGTTGCATTCACTCTTTGCATCTTAATTTCTTCTACATACTTGGTGTTCAAACTGCACAAGTTTTCTACATTGTCCTTTCGTGGTTTTATTACCCTGAAAAAATCGTAGGCATCTCAGATGCTTCAGCTGCAGGACTTTAACCAGCCTGACATACCTGTGGTTCAACAAATGTTTCTCCTCTTGCCATAAGAACAGCACTTTTCTTAGTGATTTTTAGGATTATGGTCCTGTTTCAGTGTGCCAAAGAAATAGCATGTTTATGGAGAAGGATTTCTTGTCTGGATACCTGTTAATTTAAAGAATGAGCACCCAAGTGCACATGTTTGTGTCTCAAACCGATTCAAGTGTGAAATAAAACTGAGATGTTGCTGAAGTCCTTAATTTGTTTAAAGCCATAATGAATCAGTTAATAACTAAATCGTGTAACCTTAGTCACCCATGGGCCTTACTGAGAGCAAATGAAGGCGTTTACACCTTTATTAGCACAGTAAGTATAAGTACACAGTAGTGCATAATGAGCAAAACATGACTTTTTTGAGGTTGGATGCTGGAAACATTAATTTTTGTAGTACCAGCTGTAATTATTTTCCATTAAGGGACTGTTTTCAGGAGCAAGTTCCACATTTTAAGAGTATTGGAAGTTGTTAACCACCTCTGCATCTTGAGCAAATTCCGTCCCACATTATGCCGTGTATCCCTACCAACTTTTGTAGGATTTCTTAGAAGTAGAATTTTCCTTTACTCCTCATTTTAAATAGCAAACGCTGCTTTAGCTCATCTTGTTCTCTGTCTTCCCTCAGACTGAAGTTGAATAGCAAAAGGAATCAGCTAGTCCGAGAACTGGAAGAAACAACACGATTAGTTGCGGTGTTGCACACTCAGCTGAAAAGGTATGTAGCCCTTCACACCAGCTGTAGGAGCTCTCACTGCACATGGTGAGCGGCCCGTCTCTGTGACCAATTCCATCTCCCAGCTGAGGGGGTCTAAAAAGGCTTTTCTGTTATAGAAGTCACTTACCACCCCTGTGCAGTCAGTGGAAAGGAAACCCTTGAGGATTGCATGCCTCAGTTTAGAACGGGATAAAAAACCTTGCCTTTGTCTGACAACAGGAGTTGCCACAATCCCTTCCATTTTGGACTAAAGATAGTAATAATGTTTGAATTAAAGTGTTGATAAAGTATATTAAAGACAGCATAACAGTCACTCAGCAGGTGAAGTGAATCTTAGCAATGAACTACATGTTACTGTATGAGTGTCACAGTAGTATTTTTCTAAATTAATTTGAAATTTGCTGTTGCTTGCAATGTGGACAACGTATGGATGCTACCTTCAATCTGTTGTGGTTGGTTTGGTGTATAGAAGTGTTTCTGCAGCTGTGATGTTGTTCTGGCCTGGTTGTTCAGGCTGTAGTTTGGGAAAAGCATAGGAGTACTGTTTCCAGACAAATGCATGACTGCAGGCATTAAGGCCAAATCATCATTAGCCAAAACTATGCTTTTTTATCTCTTTGATTAGGAAAAGAGAGTTTGATGGGGTTTTTGTTTGGTTGAGGTTTTTTCTGTCGGTGTGTACTGAATTTACTCTGTTTGTAGCTTCTGCTCCACTTGGATTCTGTTTCATTTTGTGAAGACGACTCCGAAAAGACTGGAAAGAAATCATAGTGCAAGACTGACATATAAATAAGACACCATGGAGAATAGCTATCTGTGATGCTCTCACACAGTGGAAATGCATCATTCTCTCATTTCATCTAGCTGATTAGGGATCTTTTGAGGTGACCAAGAAGCATGTGAAACTAATTTCTTCCTAACGATGTGCCCAGTGTTCTTGGCATGCTCCTTCATAATCATAAGCATTTGTTATTAACCCCATAATGCAAAATGTCTGGCATTCAAAAGTATGCACAAAATGAAGTGGAGCCCAGTTTGTTAGTAGGGAAAAGATTCATTAAAATCCCCTCCCTTTTGATAGTGAAATACACTGAAAGCCTGTAGATTCATTAGCCCTCACCACACCTATCTATACTGCCAAAATGCAAAAACACTTATCATTTTTCAGTTTTACCCCAAAGCTTTTTTGAACAAACATGATGCAGTGCACGTCTGTCATACAAATGCAGAAGACATTCCATGCCAAAGTATACTGAATTCTGCATACTTGCCTTTTTTGTATAAGGTCATGGGCATAATTGTATGAATGCAGCTTCCAGTTTTTACCCCATAAATAATAAATAAGGGATTATTAGGCTTATTAACATCCTCGCTGTTTTTCAGTGGGGCAATTTAAGCCACTTATACATATGCAGAAATTTTTCAATCGCTAATCCATATCTGAAGTGAGGGGTAAGGGTTTTTAAAGAGCCAGTAACGAGCAAGGTATTTAATATCTGGAGCAGGAGTGTTGGTTTAAATGGAATTTGTAGGGGTGGTCTCTGTTATAGTCAGTGCTGGAGGATTTGCTGGGTCTTCTGAGCAGAAAGCAGAGTGCTGTGGTGTCTAGGCTTTCTCATCTGGACAGACTTCTATTCAGCACCTGCTTAAAATTAATTTTGCTGTTAGTTATGTTCTGAGACTGGATCTCTAGGGTTAAATAATTTGAGTGAACTGATTTCACAGCCCAGCCCCAGCTCTTCCCCTTGCTGTCCTGGTCCTGGATTCCATGCAGCAGTCTTTCACCTAGGTAAATCCTGCCAGTTTTCTGGTAACTCCTGGCTGTTGTGATCTCTGAGGGCCAGCTCCAGGCAGCTGTGAATACTGCCTTTTGGCTGGGGGTCCAAGATTAAGGCAAATGGAAGCAAATTCCCATGCAGGCAGACAGTTGAAATAACTTCATCTTCTTGCGTGGGGCTTGTTGGTTTTTGTGATCTGTTTGGAGATTAACAGGAACTGTAGATAGATGTGGGTAGAGAATTTTGTCACTAATTTTAATTGATTTGAAACTGTTCATTAGAGTTGCTTTGCTTAAACAAGGGCTCTTATGAGGTTGATATGGTGAGTAGAAAAATGTGTATAGACAGTATTACTTTACTGAAAAGTGATCCAACTTTTCCACTGGGTAGACTGTGGTTCTGGATTGTTGTGGGCACTAATGCATATGGCCTGAGCTAACGAAACAAAATATATACCATGTGGGCTTAGAGATTTGATGGCATTGCAGTGCTTCCCTGAGAAACCAGGAGATAGAGTATAATGGTTTTCTGACTTGTTTCCTTCAGTCTCTCCACCAGCATGCTTTCCCTCTCCTCGAGCAGCAGCCCTGGTTCTCTTGCATCTAGCAGAGGGTCTCTTGCCACCTCCAGCCAGGACTCGTCCACCTCAGCCAGTTTCACTGATCTCTACTACGAGCACCTGGAGCAGCTGGAGCAGTTGGACTCGGACTATCAAAACAAGCTTGACTTGCTCTTAGAAGGAGCCACGGGATTTAGACCGTCGGGCTGTATCACCACTATTCACGAAAACGAAGTAGCGAAAACTCACAAAGCAGATACCACCAGTCGTGTACAGGCTCTGAGATCGTTGTCTGGTACTCCAAAATCCATGACATCACTGTCTCCAAGGTCATCTCTCTCTTCTCCATCTCCACCTTGCTCTCCGCTGGTGATAGACCCACACCTAGCCGGTGATGCCTTTTCAAGCCATATGGATTTTGATGATGCGGAGATAAGTACAAACATCTCGGAACTCACCCTGAACACTGGGAGTGGCAACAGTAGGCTGGAAGAGCCTAGAGCAGGAGATAAACATCTAGGTCAAGGTATGGTAACAAACTATTTGCAGGCACATGCACACATCTATTTTTAATGTAGTTTATAAAGCACTTAGAATCAAGTATTTCAAAAGCTGTCAGTCATCTTGATGTCTGCCTGTTGAAAAGTGTATTCAGCTGTGTGTTCTACCTTGCTTAGGAGAAAAGGGGGGTGGTATTTTAATTTGTACATAAAAAATACTGCTCATCTGATGAGTCTTATGGAAGACTGTATCTAGGTGTGGTTTTAGTGTGCTTATAGGCATGTATACACAAAGTACAGGGATTTAATCACAGAATCACAGAATCAATGTGCAAATATAAATGGTTGTGGTGGGATGACTGATTTAATTTGGCACCGAAATGTTCAGAATGTTGTCCTGTGTTTTGGGTCTGAAGTTGGGAAGCACGTAATGCCATATTAACACAAACTTTGTGGCCAAGCTTTTGAAGAAGACTGGGAAAGGCATTTAGTTTAACTGTTAAAAAATTATAATAAAAATTCTTCCCTGCCACCTCAGCATACCCTACGTCTTGCTCTGGTTTTCAGTAAATTGGTGGCAAAGAATTTATTAGCTTGAGCTGAGCAGACGTGTAAAGGCTGTGCTTCCATTTCTGCTGTTTTGAGGGGGATGGTCTCTTAGCAACAAAAACGTGTTTAGATTGTGAGCATCATAAAATAAGACCTTTAGGGATGGTGAATATTCTCATGTGTGCATATGGCACGTTGGTGGGTGGGAAGGGTCCATCCCTTTTTAGAGCCATGGCTGGGCTGAAGAGGATGGAAGGCAGTAGGCAGCACTCAGGGGCCCTTGCGCTGGTGCCTCTCTGAAGCCCTTGCAAATGTAGTTGGGTTAAATCCAACGGAGATGAGTGAAATGGCTGGATTTGTAACTGCAGTGGAGAAGAGCTTTGAAAGCAATATCAACCTGCAAGCTCTAGTCGTGTGACCCAGCAGTGCCTTTTGTTTCTGCGTTTCGTAGGGTTGTAGAACAGCTTGCGTGGTTGAGGAGCACTAGCACCATGTTATTGCTGCCTTCTGCACTAGGAAGGATACTCTTTAAAATACAATAACAGACATGCATGCAGTTCTTCCCCTTTGAGCTACCATTTTCCTACAAGCAGAAGGTATTATGCATTTGAGTAGGAAACAGTAATTATTCTTATTAGAACTGGGTGCTGATTAGTTTTAACCTTTTTAGCTCTTCAAGATTTGTCAGGGCTGTTAAAGTGAAAGCTCAGGTGTTAAGCAGATTAAGTGATTATTGCTGTTAGCCAGTCAGCAGACAAAATAATCACCATAAGTAGTTTATTTCAGGGCAATAATGAGATGAGGTTTTTACTCCTCAGGCATTTTGGGGGTAGGGGGTTCAGTGTTAACACCCGAAATGCAGTGGCTGGATCTGGGGTGGTCGGTACTTGGCTTCATGGGCAAAGCATGGCCACGTGTTCCTGTAAGTAGAGCTGAATAGTATATATCTGAGGGATTTGCTTTTTCTTTCTGTTAGAAGAGATCCCCTGCTACCTTTAAAGCTAAACGAAGGTTTCCTCTCACCTGAGCGATGCAGGTGAAACTAATAGCAGAACTTGGAACCTGGCAGAGCCTGGGATTCTCTGAGGAAGTCACAGAATCACAGAATGGCTAGAGTTGGAAGGGACCTTAATGATCATCCAGTTCCAGCCCCCCTGCCCTGGGCCGGGACACCTCCCACCAGAGCCAGCCTGGCCTTGAACATCTCCAGGGATGGGTCAGCCACAGCTTCTCTGGGCAACCTGTTCCAGTGCCTCACTACCCTCAAAGGAAAGAATTTCTTTCTGGTATCTAATCTAAATCTCCCCTCTTCTAATTTAAAGCCATTACCCCTTGTCCTGTCACTACACTCCCTGACAGAAAGTCCCTCCCCATCTCTCCTGTAGGTTCCTTCAGATACTGGAAGGCAGCCACAAGGTCTCGCCAGAGCCTTCTCTTCCCCAGGTTCCTTCAGCCTGTCTTCATAGCAGAGGTGCTCCACCCCTCTGATCATCTTTGTGGTCCTCTGTTGGACCTTTTCCAACAGTTCCATGTCCTTTCTATGTTGAGGACTCCAGAGCTGGACATAGTACTGCAGGTGGGGTCTCAATGGTGCAGATGTGAGGTGAGGTGGCATATGAGCCACACCATGCATGACGTGGCTCTTCAAAGCCTTGTCGCGCTGTGTTCAAGACAGCCTACGGAAGGAGAGATGGCAGGAAGAGCAAACTTTACAGTCTTGATATGAGTGGGGAAAAAAAGGATGAAAAAAACCACAGGAAGTGCTATCTGCCTGCTTGGAGATGTAGAAGAGAGTCAAATAATTTCTCAGCTCTTCCATAAGTTACCGGTTCAATGTGTGTAGAAGACTTGCAGGGCTGAGCTTTCAAGTCCATTGCTAAAAACAAAAAAAACACAAAAAAAAGAAATAAGGAGAAGTGTGGTTGCAGGAGAAGTGTGGTTGCACAATGAATCCTTTTCTGGGAACCTGGTCATCTTTACTTGGGTTTACACTTTAGCATTCTGCTGTTCAAACAGGTACCTGCTTCATTGCTAGGTTGTCTACCCTCTGCATTCACCCCCTGCTTTGGCCACAAGGTGCTTGTGTGAAGTGGTCAAAAATGGGTTTCTTTCTGGATTGAAATGACTAAATGAAGGAGAAAAAGAGGCTGAGCCTGCTGGAGTCTTACCTGGGGTGCCTGTCCTCATGCTTGAGGGGGGGTCACAGGGTGGTGTTTCTGGGAGTGGTGTGTAAAACTTGAGCTGGAAAGCCAGCCAAGTGGGGAGGAAATTATTTTCATATTAAAAGCATGGAATGAGGGGCACAAAGCAGCACTAAGGAAAGAGGAGACAAAACTTTGACCCTGCCCACATACCTCCTGCATAGCCCAGGGTAAGTGGAGTGCAGCAGGGAGCCAGGGCCTCGCACACGGCAGGAGGGAGGAGGGATTAAACTCTGAATGCCAGTATTAAATGGAATCGTTTGTTTCAGTTAATGACTGATGCATTGTGTTATAGATGCTAACTTTTATTCATGTGGTTTGGCCTGTGGGTAAAACGGTCTGGACGTTTATTTCTCTCCTACAGGTCCATGGGAACACCAAGATGAAAAATACCCTTCGGTAGCGTAGTCAAAAAATGTATGGATAAGCGGGCCCAAATTGCACACACGCTCTCAATACGTTGGTGTTACCTGTAGCACCCTCTACTGTTGGTTGTAGGACAAGTCCTTAAATTATTCCATAACCCTGTGTTGATCTTACACCAATGTTTTTGCAGAGCTGTTTTTAATTCTTTTGTGAGACTGCAAAAAAAAAAACCCAACCCCCCCCCAACCAAACCCCATCCAAACTTGCTTTGTAATAAAGAAACTATGGGATGGAAACCATATATTAGTTTGGTGGCATGTGCTTTCCTAAGGCTATGGGAAAGAGAGAGACCACATATGAAGAATGAAAGCCCCTTGGAGAGGAGTGTGTTGCTGCACTTCTTCTCCCAGTGTGACATCCCAGCACCTCCTCACTCTCGGAGGGCCAAGAGCTGGCTATGTCCCAGCCCTTGTTAGCCACCTTGGCAGACAGAGTTCCCTGGGCTCTCGGCTGAAGCGTATCTCTGCAGAAATGAGATGGCTCAAGGCAAAAGGTGCAGAATTTACAGAAGTTTCCAGGATGTATTTTTCCCTGTTTCGTAGCACAAGAAATCTAAGTGAGAGAACATCTCTGCACAAAAACCCTTGCTTCAGCTTCCTTGGTTCCTCTGTCTCCTTTTCCCTGCATTTCTGCATGTGGCTGCTGCTTTAAATGTTAGAATCTCTCTTGCTCTCAGTGTTTAGCTGGTTAACCTGGCCTGTCTGGACTTACCTTCTCTCCTGTATACACCAACCTGTTGGGTTTTGGGGTAGGTGGGTGGTGGGATTTTGCTCTTTCCCCTGATTGACCCAAAGCTTGGTATAAGCTGTCCAGGTAGGACATACCCTTAAGCATAATCCATACTTGGCCAGAGCTTGGCCACTGACATTTGTCCTGCTGCTGCTTTTTGGGTAGCTGGGACCAGAGAGCCTACTGCCTGCCTAAAGGTGACTTGCAGAATGAGCTGTTTTATGGGTTCATATTTATAGCTGCACTAGAATATAGAAGTTCTGTTTCTTCTGCATGTTGCCCGTCTTGTCATGGGTACCTTCCTGCCTTTCCAGTGCTTTTGAAAGCCTCTCCTCTTGAGGATAGGCATCTGTGGAGGTGCCGGGGGGTAGCCAGTTGTAACGCACTCAGCAGAACCAGTGTGTAACCTCAGCCTGTGGGTATGCTACAGCAGCGCCTGAGTATTAAATGGGCATTGACTGCCATGAAGCACTGCTTTCATCTCCACCACACGGGCTGTTTCTCTGGCTGTCCAGGGGCTTTTTGTTCTCCAGGGCAGTTGGGCACGTTCCCGAAGCACTAACTTCCCGGTAGCTGTTGAGCACAGCCTGCCCTACTTGTGTCCTCTCCGTCTTCAGAAACGTGCCGTTGCTTAACAATACTTTGGTGGGAAAAAAATGCAATTCAGGGGGAGGAGAAGAAAAAAAGCTGCTCCTGATCCAGAGACTTTGTTGCATTAACGCTTGTTTTTGATTTTCCTCTGTGCTTCTCTGATAGGTATAAATACAGCTGGAGGGACGGTACTGAAGGTGGCGTGTGTGTCAGCTGCAGTGTCTGATGAATCTGTTGCTGGAGATAGCGGGGTATATGAGGCGTCTGTACAAAGGTAGACATCAGATCTCTCTCTAGGAAGAAGCCAATGACAGCTTTGCACACAGGAATCAGCTGCAATAATGCTTGTTATGATCTGTTCTTGTAATTTGGTGGCTAAAGTTCTCAAATCTCAGATTTCTTAATACTTCTGAAAAAAAATGTGAACAGTCTGAATTTGATTATCAAAGTGACCCACGTTTCCCATAATAGAAGTAGCTGAAAGCAAGCTCACAGAGAGCTGTTTGAACAGCTGGTCTGTTCGTGAAGGTGCTGGTAAGCTGTGACTGCTGCCTTGACAGGGGTGGTGGAGCCATCTGGCAGGTATAAAGTTCCCCTCCTGTCAGTCAGCCATTCTGGTGTTAATGGCAGCCCTCAGTCAGCCAGAGAGGACTTTGGGATGTTTAAGGGAGACAGCAGAAGCACCTTGAGCTGCTTGGAGGATGTCTACATGGTTTTGATGTCTATAATAAACGGTGAGGGTAGGATGAGCAATACATTTGTGCTCTGTGGCTGAATTGTAATGAAATGCAAGAAAGTAATGTGGAAACTACTTAGAAGAGAAGAATGCTAATCCTGTTTTAATGTGCTACAGCATAGCCTCCAAGTCAATTAGACAATGAATGTTGTTTTGGGGACTTTCAATGCATAAAAGTTTGGGGGAGGAGTACATAGAGAGGAAAATGATGCAGGTAGCTCTTTCAAGGAAGACCAGTCAGTGGTAATCTGGCACTTTTAATGTGCTTATGGAAGTTGAATTTCTCCAAGAAACAAATGAACTACTTAAATCTAATCAAACTTGAGAATTTTTGCTGTCATGATGCAGAACAGGATTGCAGTTAAGTCTTATTTCTGTGGCTGGGCAGTCATCTCTCTCTGCTAAAATCCAGTCAAGGGAACCCTTTAAAAATCCCCCACTGTCTTATTTTTGCACAGTCTTTTGTGTGGCTTTTTTGGCAGTGAAGGGGAAAGGCATATGACTTTCTGCTGATAAGCGGTGTAATACATACCTCTAAGCATGATTGCACTTACTTCTTAAACGGGCTTTCTTGTAGCTGCTCACTTTACAAAAGCCATATGCCCAACCCCTGAATGGAAGGGAAAAGATCTTGTATCATCTCAATGCTAGCACTTCAGGAAGAGGGAAGTCAAGTCCTTAATTGTCTTTGATTTCTTTCAGACCATGTGTGTCAGAAATGATGGTGTTTGACAGTGATGATACAGAAGCAGTTGGGACAGCTAAGGTGCAAATTGCAATGAGGTAAGAGCCACACACTTCCTTCAAACGGAAAGAATGATTTACACAATTAAAAAATATAATGCTTTCTGTTTTCTTATCCTGTTTATCCTGTCTTATTGGTATTAATTAATGCCGTCTTCATAGCGTAATTGAGAATTCCATTCGACTCTAGGATGTCCAGGGCCCAGATGTCCTCTTTCATGTCAGTGGAAATCAGCTGGTGACAGTGTGGTATGAGGGTGCAAACCAGTAATTGAGAGCATGGGTTGGTGTTGGGCCAGAGAGAGCCTTCTGCTGGCTTGCTTTTTCAATCAGTGTGCAGCTTGAGGGGTAAAAACCGATGGGAGGAAATAGTGATTGAATCATTGGCCATGCCTGAATCCCCCAAGGAATAGACAGAGGCATCTTCATAGAATTGTTGAGAGTCCTCAATGTAGAAAGGACATGAAACTATTGGAACAGATCCAGCAGAGGGCCACAAAGATGATCAGAAGGATGGAGCACCTCTCCTGTGAAGATTGGCTGAGGGAGCTGGGGTTGTTCAGCCTGGAGAAGAGAAGGCTCCAGGGAGACCTTATAGCAGCCTTCTAGTACCTGAAGGGGCTACAGGAGAGCTGGGGAGGGACTCATTATCAGGGATTGTAGTGACAGGACAAGGGGTCATGGCTTTAAATTAGAAGAGGGGAGATTTAGATTAGATACCAGAATTTCCTTCCTGTGAGGGTGGTGAGGCACTGGAACAGGTTGCCCAAAGAAGTTGTGGCTCCCCGGAGGCGTGTAAGGCCAGACAGGATGGGGCTTTGAGCAACCTGCTTTGGTGGGAGGTGTCCCTGCCCAGGGCAGGGGGGTTGGAACTTGATGATCTTTAATGTCCCTCCCAGCTCCAACTGTTCTATGATCTTCTTTAAATGACTTAGTGGGAGATTATTTATGATTTGAGGAAAAATAAGTAGTGGCCATGGCCATCAACAGTAAAACAGTGGTTACCCATAACATCTTCACTCTTGTACTTCAGGTACTTTTTTTATATTACAGCTATTATACAGGGCCTTTCAAAAGGTTTTGATTATAATACAGCAATTTAACAAGGCGCCAGGAAAAGCAATATGTGTTAGGTCACATCTATAGCCCGGTGTGTCTGAATTTTTAAGTTCTGGACTGTTGTAAATTCTGGATGTTCTGGCAGCAAAATTTGATGTAACATGAAACTGGTTTTGTTTTAAACTATAGGTGAACCATGGTCCCCATTATAGTTTAGTCTTTTTAGTAAATTTTTAATGTTGTTTGTCTGTGTTAATAAAACAAGTGCAATAATCATTCAGGAAGGCCAAGGCAGACTTCTCTAATAATCTTTTTTGTGTCTTTTCCACTCAGATATGATGACAAAAATAAACAATTTGCAATACTGGTCATCCAGCTGAGTAATGTTCCAGCACTGCTGTTACAACAAGATCAAAAAGTGTAAGTGGGTGAAATAAACAACCTTGAAGTATTTTGTGTGAGTTTTCTCTGGGAATTAAACACATGTTGGCTGTTGGTTTTCTTACACTTTCTGAAATACTTCTACACTTGTTACAAGTAGCAACATTTATGAACTAATAAGCCCACAGGCTGAAGTAAGATGCAGGGTTTTTCCTCAAAGTTCTGTATTTGCTAAGAAAAGACTTGACTGGAATAAGCACAAGCCAGAAAGGTTCTGAACTGTGGCACTGCCCAGAGCAACCGCATCGCGTGGAGAGGGGGCGTTTGTTCTGCAGAACTCAGCCTTAGACACCTGTAGTGGTTCATGTGGATGGGCTGCCCAGGGAAGTGGTGGAGTCCCCATCCCTGACTGTGTTTCAGAGTAGATTAGATGTGGTGTTGAGGGATCTGGTGTAGGGGAGAACCTGTAGAGTAGGGCAGATGGTTGGACTCAGTGATCCCAAGGGCCTCTTCCAACCAAAATGACTCTATGTGTGGGGAGATGTACAGCTTTGGCTAGACTCATTCTGGGCACGGGTATTTTAAATTCAGCTTCGTGCTGACAAAAATCTGATTCATTTTTGCATAGCTGTTTCTACCTACAAAGGGCCTCTTACAGCGTGACAAGTTGCACAGACGTAAACAACCACATTAAACACAATCCCATGGTGTTCCATTACAAGATTTGGAAGGATAAAGTCTACGGCAACTCATGCCGTTCCGTGTCTCTGAAGTTGCAACGAGATGTTCCTTTTTTCTCAGTTGACTGATATTCCAAAGAATAGGATAGGACAGTCACGTCCCTGCAGCGCTTGGGATGAATTTCACTTAGAGATTTAAGGAGCTGTTGCAATGGGGGGAGCTGCAAACCTGTACGGTGGCGCTGACGGCAGCGGTTTCTTCCCTAGGAACATCCGCGTGGCTGTCCTGCCCTGCTCAGAGAGCACAAGCTGCCTGTTCCGCACAAGACCAGTGGAAGCTTCAGACAATCTCGTGTACAATGAAGTATTTTGGGTTTCTATCTCTTACCCGGCTTTACGCCAGAAGACTTTGAGAGTTGACGTTTGCACTGTTGATAAGTCTCACCTTGAAGAATGTTTGGTTGGTATTAATCTCTATTTCAGTATCTTCCTGTTTGTTTCCTCTTCTGAATAAAGGAAATTTTAAACTTTGAAATACGGCGATTTCTGGCAAAGTTTTCTTGATAATCCTTATTGTGGATTGAGATATGGATTAAGATATGGATTATTATGGATTAAGATATGATCTCTCCCAGACAGTGTTTGCAGTAAAGATTATGATCAGGGGAAAAAATGATGTCCTAGATGAGTAGAACCAGAACTACTGGTAACTTTGTCAGAGTACTAGATTTCCCTTGTCTCTTGATTTAGTGTGAAACTCTACCTATTATTCTTCCTTTTGGAAACATGTTGTAATGTAATTGAGAATGGACTTCTTACAAGAATTTGGAAGCCTCTGTAGAATATTAAAGATCTCTAAAGGATTTAAAAAAACAAAACAAAACAAAATGCTATTAATCTACACTATTAAAATCCATATGAGTATTGGGTTTTGAGTGCCAGTACTGCCATAGCCAGCCACTCCCTATTGTTAGAAAGGCTTTTTTGCTGTTGACTCTCACCTGAGCAAGTGGATTATAATAGAATTATTTCTGGAGCATTTTCCTCTAGAACAGAAGTAGACTGTGTTGAGTTGGGACATAAGCAACCATTGAGTTACAGAAAAGTTGATGTTTTGGCCTGCACATGTTCTGTGGCATCTCCCTTGGCTGGAGGGATACAGGTTTTCCAAAGGGCATTTCTCTTTTGGCTGCATGTCTGTATGGCAATATGGTACCTGAGCTCCCAGTGGGAGCACACTGACTTGCAGATGTGCTCAAATACAGGCTGCCGGACTGGGCTGGTGCCATGGAGTCCACTCAGACAGGGATTAAATAAATTGCAAATCGGTTTTACTGTGGTTTTGAATGTGTCAGCTTGTGTACTAGATGTAAGGCAGTGAAAAATGACAAGGCAGATAAAGAGGAACGGAATATACAAAACTAAAGCGTCTTAGTCTGAGGCAGTGATTTTTGTCAGCCTTGCAGGTTTCTTGAAAGGGAGTCTTCATCTCCTGTTCCTTTCTCTCTTTCTTTGAACTCTGGCTGTAATTTATCTGGTGTGGAGTAACACTGTTCATACTTTTAGGTTCTTGTACACAGGAGCTGTATGGAAGCACTTGCTACTTGGATTGGAAGCCCTAGTCAATGTTAAAAATAATTAAACACAAAGAATTAGTAGTACTGTTGAAATCTGGATAAACAGGGGAATTTTTCCTTTGGTCAAAATTGCTGGAGTCAAGTAGTCTTGGATTTTTGTTCTAATTTCTTTACTGATGTGGTAGTGGTTCATTCTAGTATTACACTAAAACTGTGTTTTTGCTCTCAACAGGGTGGAGCACAAATTAGCCTTGCTGAAATATGTAGATCCGGAGAGAAATCAACCCGTTGGTATAACCTCCTTAGTTACAAGTATCTGCAGAAGCAAAACAGGAAAAGCAAACAAGGCAACATTCACTCCGAAGTACCCTGCACTGAAAAAACAGTAAGAGCAAGTGCCAAAATCAAACAAATCTCTGCTAAACAGTAGTAGCGAGAGGGTTCATGTGGCTCTTACAATAGACAAGAAGTGAAGTCTGGTGTCTTTATATTTAGAACTTGAAACTGCCATTCAGTGAAGCAAAATAATTAACATGTCGATTACAGATATGCCCCTGTCCTGAGCTAAACACTGAAATCTGCTCCTCCTGAAGCTGGGGCATGGGGTACGTGGCCTGGTGTAAGTGGTGTGTGAGCTCTTGCCTTTCTTCCCACTAGACAGCCCACCTCGCTGCCACGACCTCACTGAATGAGCCAAGATGGGGACTTACCTCTGCAGGTGCATGGCATGTGATATGCCCAGCCTATACCTGGGCACGTGCAAATGCTCATGGAACTGGGGGTGCTGGGCCAGGTGTGCTCACACAGGCTTCACTGAGAACTCTGTGTGCAATGGGCTGCTTGAACAACACGGGTGTAGAGACTACTTACTCTGTCCTGACACCAGAGGAAGCGGGCTGGGGTTGTTGGGAGCAGAAAGGCTGGGCACTTTGTGGTTTGTGAGTCTTGTCTTCACAAGAAGCCTCTTGATCTCCTCAGGACTCTGTCTCAGCGCTCTTAGAGCAGACAGCTGTTGAACTGGAAGCTGTGGAGAAGAAACTGGAGGAAAGCAGAAGCACTTTAACTGGTGGAGAGAGCTGGTAGGTAGTATCCCACCATCTTAGTGGTTGTGGGATGATCAGAGATTTGGGGGTTCATGTGCAGAGGAAAAAAAGCAGATGAGACAGAGTTGTGGGAAGCTGCTTAGGTCTGTCTGTTTTGGTGAAAAATCCCGTTTCTTCTCTTCTGGCAGTTCTTGGGAAGTGAGAACAATGATGATAAATGTTAAAAAGAGTCAATAGCACTGTGGTAATTTTGTTATTTGTACAATGTTCTATGGGTGTCTGTGAAAGCTCCACTGTATGGTGGAAGGCTTTGCTCGGATATTAATTTTTGGATGTTGTCTACATGGTTCCAGTTCAGATCTTATTAATGAAGCTCAACATTTGAAATACAAAGCAAGGCTGAGCAATGGGTTCGATGGAGAAGCCAGCTGTGAGTTCAAATGAGTTGAAAAAGATGTTAAAACAATGCTTCGATTTTGCCCGGCGTCACTTTTTAAACTAAGATTAATGGCATTGTGAGAGTTCCCCTCAAGATGTACTCACCATGAGCTCACATCACATGGCTGATCCTACAGCTTGCTTCTTTTGAAGCAAGGCTGATATGAAGTTTTTGGTTGTAAGGGTTGCCTTCTGGTGCAGCTTCGCTCCAGTTTTGATTATTCCCCTACAAGCCCAGTTTGTGTAATCTCAGCGGCTACAGGACCTCCCAGGTATAACTAGCTGCCCTGGGCATGTGTTTCTGTCCAGCAGGCTACAGGAGGTAACTCCTGCTGCAGCACCAGAGTACTGTGCACAGTAGGCCAGTTCAATAACAAAGCTGTTCCCAACAGGCAAGACGAAGAGCTTCCTGATCAGGAAGAACAGGACGAGATCAGTGAAAATGAAGCAGAGGAGGAGGAAGAATTCTGTGCTGGAAAATCGCTGTGGGAAACAGAAGAAGAAAGTCTGAATTCCCAGCTGCACATGGAAATAGCAGTGAAGGTGAAGGGGAGGGCCTTTAGTACAGAAGGATGAGCTCATCTTCCCATTGCTCAGCTGACTGGCTGCTGTGGAGCTGAGCATGGTTATGGCAGTTACTTGAAAGTTCATCATTGATGTTTAAATGTTTATCTACCTGAAAGCTTTTTAATAACTCTCTGTGACCACTTAATCACAGTTAATGCAGCACCGTTTTATGCTGCCTCCTTGCTGCTCACAACAACCCTTTTCATGAACGTGGCAGTGGCTTTGACCTCATTTAATTCTGAATGTAGTTGCAGCCTACCAGAGATGCGCTGTACGCGTGATCTCTGTGTGTGTACATACAGGGGTTTGGGTCTTTGCTGCAGCTGCACAACAAGCCAGGGAACGGTCTTTAAAATCATACCTCAGTTCTGTGTGAGATGGGCAGGTCACATTGATGCACTGGATCAATGGGCAAAGCTTGTTGGAATCAATTGTGTTGTACAGCGATCAATAGATGGGGAGCCCTTAGGGAGCGATGCAGTTAATGTAGCAGCTACCGAGTTCAAAGAGTGACCCTGCATGAAAAGGGCTAGAGAGTATCTAGTTCTGAATGCGATGCCTCTGGGAGTGAAAGCAGAGATGTATCACAGGTGGCTGTCAGACAGCCCGGGGTGTGTGTCAGCGGTGAGATGGCAGGCTGGCGTTTACACTGCAGTGTCTGTCTTTCAGGTGGATAAAGAGACAAACACCGAGAGCCTCGCACAGTCTTCTACTGTAGTTCGCCCTAAGGACAAAAGAGCAGGAAATCCACCCCAAACTCAGTTTGTCAGAGGCAGCACTATCATCCGCTCAAAAACATTTTCACCAGGACCACAGAGTCAGTACGTGTGTCGGGTAAGGAAAATGCAATCCTGAGGTTACAAATGCTGGTTTGCACTGAAGGATGCACGATAACAACATTCACTTAATCTGAATTTTCCAGAGGCCTGATGCTGCTTTCTTCTCTCCCCCTTTGACTTCAAAAATTGATCCCTCCTAGACAGTATTTTCCCTTGGAACTAAAAGCATTAAGCGTGGATTTATGAAATGTATCCGTGCAGATCTGTGTGTGGTACGTGCAGCACGTTGAGATGCCCAAACTAACCTGGAAGGGCTGCTGTAAGAGAGTGCTGAGTAAGCTATGTATCAAACCCTGGCCTGCTCCTTTTACTCTGTTCTGTGCTAACCTCAACTAGGTTAGCTGTGTCCACCTGACTTGAGATGAGGTGAATCGAAAGCTTGATAGAAATGGAAAGGCAGGTGCCTGCTGATGTCACCAGAAAAAGAAAGTGGAAGCTTGAAAGTCTCCAGTGTGCTTTGTCTGAAGGTACTGAACAGGCTGTGTGCTGGGTCAGGATGTCACTTCCACTGCTTTGAAATGGTTGTTTGCAATTATTTCCTGGATTGAGGGTCAGCCTAAACTATAAATAACTCATCTTTTTAAATTGAATTGGCAAACAAGCAAGCACTGCCTTTTATCACATGTGACCTGTCCTAAGTGGGCATGCCCTTAATACAGCTGAGCCAAATTTGAGGCACAGATTTTCTCTGGTTCAGAAACAGATGCTTCCATAAAAAGAAACGTTATTAGATTTGCAGCAGTGGCCTGTGCTTGGGTGACAGAGGTGCTGTGTGCCTGCACATGCAGATCCCACACGTTTGCTTTCCCCCACCCCCAGCTACGAGAAGGAATGTGAGAAGGGAAGTAAACCCTGCATGGGCTGAGCTTTTTTAAGGGTCTAGAGATAATCACAAAAGAAGGCAGACTTTTGTATGTGTGTAACATGACAACCCAACAAAGCTGAGAAAACCCAGGGGGATAGCTCACAGGTAAACCTACCTCTTGCACACTAGCTTAAAATACAGGTAACTGAGAAAAAAGAAATCACTAATAAAATAGTCCCATGTTTTACAGATGCTAGAAAAGATTAATCTTTTATTTACACTACATAGAGCTTATTTTTCTAGGCTTTTGTGCCCAGCCGAGGTACTTGCACAGGAGAAGGGCAGCGGGGCAGAGTCCCACGCTATACCCTAGTTTATTGTCTCTCTTTCCATGTAGTTTATACCCAAAAAGGGACAGAGCTGGAAGCTTGTGGCAGGATCTGGCTCTGCCAAATGGGTTGCATGTTGTACACTCAGATTGGGGTGGCAGCTCGCCACTGTGGCCTTTCACAAAGCTTCATAGTTCCGCTTACATCACTGCTTATAATCACTTACAGAACCCTCTGATTTTGCTAATAATGCACTGCATGCTATTTGCTTCATGAAAAGTCTGTGGTTTTCATTTTCAGCTGAATCGCAGTGATAGCGACAGCTCAACGCTATCCAAAAAGCCCCCCTTCGTTCGAAATGCAATGGAGAGACGAAGCGTCAGAGTGAAACGGGTAAAAACACCACTTCCTTTTTCCTCCTCTAGCTTTGCAAAAATGGAAAAGTGTTTGAAAAGGAAGAATTTTCCAACATAAATCCGTTACCACGTGCTTTCATTCACAAGCTTTTCTTTGTGCGTGAGAAGTCTGTCAAGACCAATTTTCTTTGATACACCACAATATGACAGGAATGTTTAAGTTGGAACTCATTTAGAACAGTCAGTGGAGGAAGATGGTTCCTGGTATTTTCCATTTTGTCAGAGCCAAAGTAGCACACATAGTTTTGCTGTATTTATTGTTGCAAGGTTCTTAAGTACTTATAAATGTGACGAGCTGGAGAAGAGGGTGAGGAGATGTGAGGCTCAGGTGTCGCTGTTGCAGTGACTCCACAGCAGTTGAACCCCTGTGCCTGTTGTGATGGCAATCAGGGAAATTTCCCTGGAATACTGAGGCTGAGCTCCTAAAGGATATGGTTTTCTTGAGGCAACTTGTGTCTGAAACTAGCAGAAGGGAATATGATATGTTACTGGAAAAAACCAAACACAGGTTTTTGTGCTGGGTTGTGGATGCATCTGAAGGTGAGACAAACTTAGGAGCGAGGTGTGCAAACAAAACTTGAGTTGGAGAAGCTGCCAAGAGAGAAGTTCAGTGGAAATAGCAAAATCAAAAGGCTTATCTATAAGACCTGCTTGAGTTTGTGCTTTCTGTCTTGAGATGGGTTGGAAAGCAGGATCAGTAGAGAAGTTTTGTGCTAGAAGTTCTGGGAAAATGGGTCTCGGGATGTATTTGGCCCTTCATGGGGTCAGGATAGTTCTCATCACTGTGTTCATACACCCCTTCTTTTCCAGCCTTCAGTCAAGTCCTTCGGTACGGAGCGCCTAATCCGCACTTCACTAGACCTGGAGCTGGACCTGCAAGCTTCAAAAACCTGGCACGATCGGCTGGTTCAGGAGATCTCAGTGCTGAGAGAACTGAAGGAACAGCTGGAACAAGCTCAAAGTCAGGGTGAAAAAGAGTTGCCGCAGTGGGTGAAGGATGATGAGAGATTTCGACTGCTGCTGAGGCTAGTGGAAAAACGAGTGAGTAGCGCCTGCCCTCGGCTTTTCAGATGTTTGAGAAACAGGGCACTTTGGACAGTCAGGAGATGGAGTCTTAGCACTGCAGTCGCTTGTATCTTCCACTTAGGGCTCCATCAAGCAAGTGATTGATACTGGGAGTTGCAGTCCTTGAGTGTCTGGCTATTCTCAGGTGTGGTATTTACCAACTGCAGAGTCTGTGCCTGCCTTCCCACAGTCGGCAGGAGGAGAGCAGTTACATCTCTTGCTGCTTCTAGGAGAAACAATGGCCGCATAAAACTTGTGCGTGGATGACACTTGGCTTTAGAATAGCATCCTTATGCATCTGAAGTGATAATTGAGTCAGTAGCAGAATTTCTGGCTTTAAGAGCTTAATAGTGTCTATCTTTCTGCTTTTGAAGGGCAGAATGCAGGGCAGGGATGGAAAGGAGACAGGACTAATTACCAAGAATTTAGACAAACAGCTCATTAAACAATTTTTTGCTTTCTTTTATGAAAGTCGTCTTTCAGCTTCAAAAGCATTATCACTTTTGCTGGAGTTTGACCCCTTTTTAACTTCCTGTAGAGTTCTCCTAGTCCTGAACCCATGCGTTCACCGGCCCAGAGATTTCCTGCTTTAGCACGGGCACAAACACGCCTGTGTTTGTCACCAATGCCATCTGTTTTGTGAAGTGCAGCCTCCCATAGTAAGCGCAGGGGCTCGTAGTTAGCACTTCAAAAGAGCTGGGAGAAGACTCTACAAAAAGCTCTTCTCTGGCTTGTGATTCCAGAGTTAACAGTTCCCAGGTCTCTTGGACCTGCAGCTGAAGAATTGCTGTATTTGGAGATTAGTTGGGATAAAATGATTCCTTTTGGAAACACGGGCTTATGTCTTTTCCATTATTTTTAGGTGGAAAAAACTGAACACAAGTGTGAGCTCAAGGCCGATAAAATGATGAGGGCTGCGGCCAAGGATGTCCACAGGCTGCGAGGGCAGAGTCGGAAGGAGCCCCTGGAAGTGCAGTCATTCAGGTGAGCACACCTCGCTGGCAAAGGGCAGGGAGAATCGGCTGCTACCGTGGTTTTCCTCTGGGTGACTAAGATGATGAGGAGGAAGCCTAATCTTTGTAGAAGTGGTTAACTATTCTGCTCAAACAAAAACCTTGGCATTTCTACATCGAAGTTTAAAGTGTCTGAGAGTCAGGGAAACGGAGCTGCAGCACTGCATGTGACCTCAAAGCAACTGGCACGACTCCAAATCGTTCCCCACCTGGCAACAGATTCACAAAGCCTTTGTTTAACACAGAAGCAGCTCTTTGCTTCCCTAAGTGCCTAGAAAGCAAAAAACAAAAACAACAAAACAAAACACCAAAAACCCTAGCCTTTCTGAAAGGGGCTTTTTTTGATGAGGCCAGTGTTGTGAGTTTAACTGCAAGGATGCCTCCTGTCTGATATGTAAATAGGAGGCGTGGGTTGTGAGCGGACGCGCTGCCGCTCTGCTTCGTGGTGGCAGCTGGTGGGATAAGTTTTCATGTGCGTGGTGGACGTTTCTGGCAAGGCTTCTGTTGCATTAGCAACTCCTCATCTTGGTTTGGTTTTGGTTTTTAGAGAGAAAATGGCATTTTTCACACGGCCGAGGATAAACATCCCCACGCTCTCTGCGGACGACGTGTGATCACCACAAAGTATTTGCTTTCCGGACAATTCTACAAATGCAGATTGGCTTTTGAAGTTATTTATGGGGTATTATGAAGGTACCAAGGCATTTGTATATTAGGGCTTTTGTCAGTATGTGGATGTTTTGAAGATTTTTAGGTTAAAGTTCTATCATCACAGAAACCAGCATTAAAGTGACGAGATTGTATAGTTTGTATATTTAGGAATGTATTTTTGGGAAATAGAATTTTAAATAAGAACAAATGCAGCGTAAGGTGCTGTTATTCTTAAATAATGCTGTTTAGACTTTTTGTACAGCTCTACCTTTTAGAGGTTTTACTGCAATAAAATAAATTTGAAGGAACCTCACCCCTACCTTCTATGATGTTCTGCATTGGACTCTCCTCCGAGTGATGTATTTTGTACCCTGTGGGGAATGCGGGGAGCTGGTTTTGACTCCCAAGTGCTGTGAACGAATTCTCTGTGAGCTGTGAAGCGTTTGTGTTTCCTGCCAGGTCATAAAAGTGGGTGTGAAGTTCAGGATACTTGCACTTTTAACATTTGTACTGCAGCTCATGTCTGTAATGGGTCTGTTAAGGTAACTTGGGGAGCCCATTGAAACCACTGCTGTGGGAGGAGGGCTGCAGGTTTTAAGTCCATTTTAGGTTTTTCCAATAAAGTGACCTTTCTGGACAAACTTGCCTTCTGTCTTGTGTGAATCCTCTCACCACCCGGCACCAGGGTTTATGCTGGAGTAATGTGGGCGCTCCTGGGATTTTCCCTTTTCTTCTAAATACAGATTTTACTGAAAGTGCTGGAGATGCAACTTAACCTGCTCCCTGGTTTGTTACACAAGAATGAGATTTGCATGTTGGTGGGTAAGAGCCCATGATGCCTTGCTAGCCCAGGATCTTCGCCCAAAGCCTCTCTTTGCTGCACTCATGGCTGTGAAGGGGGAGCGGTTACTCTGCCTCTGCTGGCTCGCAGGAGGCCTGGTCACCCTCCAGGCAGACATGAACACCCCCCATCCCCCTGGGGCCTACAAGTTTCTCATGAACGCTTCACCTTCAGAGCGCTGGCTGGTCACGCACCCCGCTGGGACGGGGTCGGGGTGAGCCTTTCCCTTCGAGACACCTGTAACGAGGTGCAGAAACGGCTTCCCACCCAGGGAGCCGGGGCAGGATGACCCCCGAGCAGAGGGGGTTCCAGTCACACAGAGGAGCCCGGCTCCTCCGCTCCGCTCGGGGGAGCTGCTTCTACCCACAAGCCTCTACACAAGCATCCCCTGCGCATTCCACTTCCGCCGGAGCCACTTCCGCTTCCGGCCGCTCGAGGATGGAGGCGCGCGTGGCGCAGTCGGCAGCTCGGCTGGCGCGGCNCAGGCAGCTGGGCGGGGGTCTTGGGGCCGGGAGCAGGCCGCCCGGAGGAGGTCGCGGGACCCGGAGCAGGCAGCCCGGCGGGAGTCGCGGGGCTGGGGGCAGGTCTGCCTGGAAGCTCCGTAGCAGCCGGAGTACCAGGGGGTCTCCGAGCAGAGCAAGGCCCCGGCGGGCGCTCGGGGAGACCGGGGGTTGACCGGGCTTGAGAAGCCGAAAGCAGGCAGGGGCTGAGGCACCTTCCGCAGCCCCTTCCCTTCCTCCGGAGGGAAAAAAAGGAGTCAAAGCAGCCTCGTTCCTCAGCCGTCGTCGTGGGTCGGGGGTGTGGGTCATTCACACGGATTCTCGGTGAGGGTTGAAAATGAAGTTCGGCAAAAAACTTCCCCCCAAAAATAAGGCCTCAGGAAGTTGCCAAACGCGGGTGTATGCGTTGCTGCCCCGGTTCTCCGTGCTGTCGCTCCGGGGCGGTGAGAGGAGGCTGCCTGGCTCTCGGGAGGGGTAGCACCAGCTCCGGGGAGCCCAGGGAGGCGCTCTCGGTGGAGCTGTTGGAGAGCAGATGTGCTGATGGCAGTCCTGGCTTCCTCCAGCAGGATTATCATCGCCATAAAGAATATTGGGTTGGGGACAAAGATCGTGGCACCACTTTTCAGTGACTATAATAATAAGACTGCCAGGTCCAGCCTAGCCAGTGACTGGTACTGACAGTAAAGGGCAGAGGCGGCTTTGAATTTTTGAATTCTAGAGGTTAGTATCTCATATTGCCCCAAAAACACATAACTGAGAGATTCTGCCTTGTGTCAGCTGTTGGATATGCCTTCTATTCACAATTCAAACACACAGTAAACACTGCCATAAACTACTGACATAATAAATCTGTCTGTTGAATCTATAACTCCCTTTGGCCTTTATGTTTGCGTTTCTCCTTTGTAGCTGCTGGGAAAGGAGAGGCATTGTGGCTACTCTGGCAAGGTGTTCTCCCTTTTGCCATCACTGTTGTCTGATTTTTAGTCCATAAATAAACTCCAGTCTCTCTGAGGCAGAGGAAGAGGGACAGTGTTTGGCTCTTTAACTCCAGGCCCCATGAAAGAAGCCATGCAGAATTACTGAGCCTGGATCTACCGGTCACCCTGCTCCCAGCCACATACTCCCTGGCGCCAGCTCCAGCAAGCCCAGGAGCCTGTTGTGGGGTTGCTGGCAGGAATCATTTGTTAGCTCTTCAGGAAAAATAACCCAACAAAGAGCAAAGATTGTGTGCTGAAATATTGCTCTGAGCCAGCCCACCAAAGGCTTGGCAAAGTAGGAGCAGAGATAAAGCCATGCAGGAAGCAAGAAGGAGGGGAAGGAAGAGAGGTGCTGTGGCCCCTTTGACATGACTTCTCAGGCCATTTTCTCTTTTTCTTCTATTTTTTGAATGTGATGGAGAAAAGCTCTATTACTCTAAAGCCCAGAGACAGAAGCTTATGTAAGTTTCAGGTTAATTCAGTGGGATCTTTGGAAGACATGTGCTAAGGGAAAATATAAAGATGATTTTGGTCTTATTGAAAAAGCTATAGTTTTTTTGTATTCACAGGTGAGGGGAAGATTTCTAGTTCTCAGCTGACCAAAGAACCCTTGGAGATGTCAGCATGGCCTCATGTAGTTCCCGCAGCTTCTCATGAGGTGGTCATCAGGTATGACCCTTTACTGACAAGTTGTGATATGTTCAGGGCTGTGCAGGTAGAATAACCCAGGGCCAAAACCAGTCCTGAACAGCAGCTTCTTCCTTCCATTTTACACATCTTGTACATCAGAGGTGTGTTGGTGTTGTCACCCTTCCTCGCTTGGATGCTACTGTGAGAGATGAGTTACAAAGGGTATCTGTAGCTTAACACAGTAGTTTGTTTTTCAGAAAGAATGTAGAATTTCTATCCCTTTAATTAGATCTTGCGTTCATAGGTGATTTGCTAAAGAATTAGGTTTATCACAGGTTTCTGTGATAAGGGACGTTTCTAACACATGAAATTCTAAAGACCTTTTTCCAGTCAAGCTCAGCAAACATGGTTATGGGTGTGGGGATCACAGAATCATGGAATATATCACGTTGGAAGGGATCTGTAAGGATCATTGAGTCCCAACTTGCAGAACTACCTAAAAGTAAACCATAAGACTAAGAGCATCGTCCAGATGCTTCCTGAACTCTCAGGCTGAGTGCCGTGGCCCACTTCCCTGGGGAGCCTGTTCCAGTCACCCACCATCCTCCCAGTGAAGACCCTTTTTCTGATGTCCAATCTGAGTTTCCCCTCATGCAGCTTCTTTCTCTTTCTTCATCCTCCAGAGAGAGGAGGATGGTGTTTGGGGTTCCACTCCTGGTGCCCATGAAGCAGGGTGCCCTTGTTGCTGGTTTTGGGGATGTTGGGCTGTGTTCAGAGTGCCACCATCTCAGCCCAGCTGTTGGGGTCTTAACCCCAGAGGTTCTGGGACTGAGTGTAATCATTGCTGAGGTCAGGCTTTTCTGCTGTGTGGTTTTGAATTAAAAGTTCATGTCATCGTCTGTATTAGCTGTGGATGAGCACAAAAAGGGAGAGTTAAATGGCAGCAGCAATATTGGGATGGGCAGCTCCACCACCGTGGTGAAACCTTTTGCTTTCAGTTCACATTCAAGTAAGATAAAGTAATATAAAGACATCTGCAGGTGCTTTCTGCAGCAGAGGAGCACTAACTATGGTAGGAAAATGTGCCAGTCTGGGCTGGTAAATTGGGCTTGGTCAAATCTGACATGGGGCCAGCCTGGATGCCTCCTGTCTCAGGTGTCTGTGCGGTGAATTTACTGGTTTGGTGCAGTCATGGGAAAGAGAGAGGAGGAGAGACTTGCAGGGGAGACTTGCTGAACTGTGGCATTGTTTTAGAGGTTTTTTGCCTCCTGGCCAAATCTGAGTGGTTAGGATACTGGTTGTCACCCTGTATTTGTGTGGGAAAAGCTGTTTGGGCCAACTGTCTGCCCCAGGGGTTGTGATTTCCTCATAAACTTTGTTCTGGATTCTGGCCATGCACATGGATAAACCTCTTGCCTTCTCCTCTCTTGCACTCTAGCAATATAGAAAGAAGCTCCAGTAAGATACTGGTCATCTCTCCTCCTGCTAGTCTTCACTTGGGTGGCCAGAGGCATTTGTGATTCTGAAGGAAAATCCAAATTGAATTTCTGTTCTGGAAAGTTTGCCAATAGTACTGAAATGTCTTGGTGGCTATGGATTAGGGGGAATCTTTTAATGCAGGAGGGATAAGTGTGAGCTGCTTGTTAGCTTCGATATGTAGTGATTTTTATTTCAAAAGCAGAATGCAAGTTTCTGGATCTGGACAATGTATGTCCTCAGTGCAAAACTTCCCTAGGGGTCTGCCTTGCTCAACTGTCCCCAAGCTGGTGGCTTTGCCAGAGAGAAGGGAATGCAGGGTAGACACAGAATTTACAGATAATGTCATACTAAGAGTAGAGCACATCTTTGTGCTTTTCTTAAAGCACATTCTAGGGATGGGAGGGATGAGTTATGGGTGTAACTGCTCCCACATTCCTTTACGTCAGTTTGTAGCAATAACATTTACCTGAACTTACAGTGAAACAACTGTAAAGTAATGCAAGGAAATCTCTCTTGCGCTATTTTGAGTCTGGTGTCCAGTTGTGGGCACTTCAGCACAAGAGAGATATCGAGGTGCTGGAGCGAGTACAGAGGAGGGCAACAAAACTGGTGAGAGACCTGGAGAATAAGGCTTATGAGGATCGATTGAGGGAGTTGGGGTTGTTTAGTTTGAGGAAGAGGAGGCTGAGGGGAGACCTCATCCCTCTCTACAACTGCTTGAAAGGGCATTGTAGGGAGCTTGGTGCTGGTCTCTTCTCACGGGCAATGAGCGACAGGACAAGAGGGAATGGCTGCAAGCTGCAGCAGGGTAGGGTTAGGCTGGACATGAGGAAAAAGTTTTTCCCAGAGAGAGTGGTCAGTCAGTGGAATCAGCTGCCCAGGGAGGGGGTGGAGTCCCCATCCCTGACTGTGTTGAAGAGTAGATTAGATGTGGTGTTGAGGGATGTGGTGTAGGGGAGAACTTGTAGAGTAGGGCTGATGGTTGGACTTGATGATCCCAGGGGTCTCTTCCAACCTAAATGATTCTGTGATTCTATGATTCTATGATTTTGAACAGTTTGAAGATTTTTCAGATGGGTCAGGAAGTTATATGAAATGCTGCCAGGTCAGGCCAGTAAGAAAAGTGGAAAATAATTAGAAAACCCAATGCTGTTGATTGTATGGGGGAAGGTGTGTATACGTACCTGAGAGAAAAAGAGTGATTTTTTGGGAGGTCTGCCTTGGGTTAAAAAAAAAAGAAGTAATAGGCTGCAAAGGGAAATGCCATGGTGGAGTATTTGAAGACAGAGCTGTGCTGTTCAGTGATTTCAGTTGGCCAAATGCCAAACCACAGGTTTTGATAAAGGTGGGTTGTTTTTTTTTCCTCAAAAGTCCTGTTCCTTCACATCTGCACCTGCAGAGAGCACCCTGTTCTCTTGTAGCGCAGGAGACCTGGAGGCTGTAAAGTGTGCTGGAAGCTGAAGTGCAAATGAAGAATGACTTCAAAAGTTCTCATTTTGACTTTGCTCCACAAACAGCCCAATCTTAAAATTGTTTTGGCTCAGCTCAGGTTTTTTTGAGCATCTGCAGTTAGTTATAGAGGCGTTTGTGGGAGCTGTTGTTCCATTGGACATAGAAGACCAGAAGATTTGATGGCCCAATTTTTTTCTTTATCAACTATTCTGATTGTTTAAAGAGCAACAAAGTAAATCTATCTTTCTGATAGATTTGGTGGCCTGTTTGACAACATTAATAGCCTGAGGTACCTCCTGCTGTGGGAGTTCTGGTAGGGGAGAGCCTGAATGAGTCGGGTGAGGAGCTGGCGAGCGAGCCCGCGTGAGGAGAGCTCACAGCCTCTTCTAGCTGCCTCTCCCTCCATCACAGCATTGAGTCACTCACATTTCCAATAGCCTCCAGCCTTCCGTTTCTGAGCCAGGTTTGTGTCTGATGGGCACAGAGCCTGTTGTGGGGGAGAGCAAGAGATGGACAACAGAGATAAAGTTTCAGATATTTGGTTTCTTTAGGCAATGGGGTGAGGAAAATTACTGGCCCTTGCAGCGGCTTCCAGCCATTGGGCTCAGGCTGCCTATGGCAGCATTTGCCTGTGTCCTGGGCTGGGAAGCCTGGAGGGGCACAGGGAGGCTTGTTTGGAGCATAGAGGTCCTCCTCAAATTCCTGATTGCTCCTGAATGCCTTATGTCAGTTTTCAGGGAGAAGCTGTGGTGGAGGTAGGGAAGGGAAGGTTGTGTGGTGAGGTGGAAGTGAGTGTGCTCTGCAGGAGCGGCCCCGTGAATTCATTCCCCAGTGAAGCAGCACACAGTGCTTCTTGACATTCCTGCCTCCAGCTGGAGGTTAAGCCTCCTGGGCTTGTGTGAGCCACTGTGGTTTCTTCTTCTGGAAGAGAACCTGTAAGCCTATGAGATGGTGAAACTGGCTTGAAGGAGGCTTTAGGGAATTTTGAGTCAAACCATTTGACATACTTGTTAGATGAAAAAAGCTGGAGAAGGTACTTATTTTGAGAATGTGTTTTATTGATACAGCCTCTTATCTTCCTTGCACTTCTGTCTTGGTGTTAGTGAGATTATTATCTCACTGTCATTTTTAAGACTGTTTCAGATTCCCTGTTTTTGACACAAATAGAATCCATGTTTAAACATCAATTGTTCAGAAACACTCAACTTACATCGCTGTTACCTTCACGAGGCAAAAGTAGAATCTTATCTGAGATCCTGCAGCTCCTCCTTCTGTCTCCCCACTGCAAGAGTTACTGCCTGACAATTTAATTTGCTTTTCAGGAAAACGAGATCAAGTTGTTAACTGCAGAAATCGAGCGTCTGAAGAACTTTGGATGCTTGGGAGTCTCCCCGAGTTTGGAAGGGTTGCGAGACGAAAACGCAAAACTTAAGTATCGGTTAAATTTCCTTCAAAAGGTAAGAGAATAAAGCATTCCTAGAATCATAGAATCATTTTGGCTGGAAGGGACCCTTGGGATCATCAAGTCCAACCATCAGCCCTACTCTACAAGTTCTCCCCTACACCATATCCCTCAACACCACATCCAATCTACTCTTAAACACAGTCAGGGATGGTGACTCCACCACCTCCCTGGGGAGCCCATTCCACTGACTGACCACTCTTTCTGGGAAGAATTTTTTCCTAATGTCCAGCCTAACCCTACCCTGCTGCAGCTTGCAGCCATTCCCTCTTGTTCTATTGCTAATTGCCTGTGAGAAGAGACCAGCACCAACCTCTCTCCAATGCCCTTTCAAGCAGTTGTAGAGAGTGATGAGGTCTCCCCTCAGCCTCCTCTTCCTCAAACTAAACAATCCCAACTCCCTCAATCGATCCTGGTAAGATTTATTCTCCAGGCCCTTCCCCAGCTCCGTGTCCCTCCTCTGCACTCGCTCCAGCCCCTCCAGATCTCTCTTGTGCTGAGGTGCCCAGAACTGGACACCAGACTCAAGGGGTGGCCTCACCAGTGCTGAGCACAGGGGGACAATCGCCTCCCTACTTCTGCTGGTCACACTATTCTTTACGCAAGCCAGGATGCCATTGGCCTTCTTGGCCACCTGGGCACACTGCTGGCTCATATTCAGCTGCCTGTCGACCAGCACCCCCAGGTCCTTTTCTGCCAGGCAGCTCCAGCCACACTGCCCCAAGCCTGTAGCCATCCACGGGTTGTTGTGGCCCAAGTCAGGACCTGGCATTTGGCCTCATTGAAGCACATGCCATGAACATTGGCCCATCTATCCAGTCTATCCAAGTCCCTCTGCAGAGCTTCCCTGCCCTCAAGCAGATCAACACTCCCGCCTCACTTAGTGTCATTCATGCTGTAGCATGTATTTTTGTTCTCATTAAGACAAGCTAAATAAATTATGTCAGTTTGTTACAGCTGGTCATATGTGACAACGTGGTCACTCTGCGTTCTGACCCCTTAATTGTTGGTGGCACTTCAGATATTTCTTGGTTCCTTAAACAGGAACCTACTTTATGGAAGATTTTGGTGGGTTAAGGAGCCCACACCATCAAGTCTTGGCTTGTATCCGGGCAGCCCAGCTGAGGTCTCTGCCTGGATGGTGTGAAAAGTAAGGCAGCCCTTACAGTGTTTATGCTGGGAGCTTCCAAGGGAGAAGCAGCTCTGGAATCACATGATTTTTATGTTGTATATGTTGCTCCTGCGCCTGGAGGTGTCAGCCAAATCTGTCAGCCCTGCTCTGCCAGGCAGCCAAGGAAAAAAGTGGGATGTAACGGCTCCTCAGATGTTGTGAATTTAGCCTTCTGGATTTTGTGGTTTTTTTCAGAGCCTTCAAGAAGAAAGAAGTAAAACAGTGAAAAGCATGATTAATATCAACAGCCGTCTTCAGGAGATCTTTGGAGTTGCTATTCAGGCTGCCTACCCAGATCTAGAAAACCCTCCACTAGTAGTGACACCAAGTCAGCAGCCCAAATTTGGGGATTACCAGTGTAACAGCGCCATGGGCATAACGCAGGTAAATCTGAACAACCTTACAAAGGGAAGAAGAACCATGGGTGTTGTCTGTTGGAACCTCAGTGATGGACAGCACAGTGAGACTTGCAATATTGGACCTGTTTCAGGTGTGTTGCAAGCCTCCAGGCTGGGAATTCAGTGTGTTATCTAATGGCATTTTAGGGGAAGCATTGGCCTTCACAGAGTAAACCTTTAAACCTCTATTTACATGACTTGGTGTGAGAGTTACCAGGTTGTGGGATCTAAATCAAATTGGCATTTAAGTGCTGCATTGATTTACTAATGATGTGCAGTTGACTACCAGTTAGTGAGCTGTATGTTCGGAACTAATATGAGCAAAACAATAAATTACAATTCTGGACAGTCACAAAATGTTGATAAACACCTGTAAATCTCTAAATGCTCTTCTGTAGTGACAGGGAAGTATGATGTCCCCACACACACAGTTATGTGCAAACCCTCCCTTCTCACAGAGCCAGTGGGTTCCAACACACGCCCCATCTCCACGAGTGGGGATCCCCTTCATTGTGCATCCTCCTGCTGGTGTGGGTGCTGCAGCTCCCTACCACCCGCTAACACAGATGGCAGCGGGAAGGGCCCAGGGCTGCCCTGTGGGCCCAGGTCCGTGCATGCTGCATCCTCAGTTGTCCTCCACAGGCTCCAGTGCAGGCCACTCGCAGCAGCTTGATGGCACAGGTCATTGTCCAGCCTGTGCAGAGGCTGTGGTGCACATAGAGCACCTTCTAAGTGTCCAACCAGGTGTGGGCTACTGCTCAGGCACTGTCCTTCATACTGCTCTAGCTGACTTTGTTTCAAAAATGTCTCATTAGTTCCCTGGTTACAGCTGAATTTGGCTGATTGTTGTTGTGTTCCTTTAAGCATTTTCAGTTTTGTGACAAATGCTCTTTCAGGCAGTTTTGTGTTGCTGTTCTGCATACTTTTTGTGCTTGTGTTCCTCTAATTGGCTGTTGTTATCCAAGTGTTTGCTGAGGGTTGGCTGTGTGGGCATCCCCACATCTATGGTTGGTGGAGCCTATGTTCTCTTTTAACTGAGCAAAAGGCAGGAAACATGTTTTTTCTTACAATGTTCTGATCATGGAGGTTTTCAGGCAACTGTAAGAATGGTTCCACTTTACAGAACACCCAGTAAGTGTGTGCAAAGGAAGGAGTGGAGTTTTTTTAACCTGGCTAGTGTCAACAGTTACTTTTGAAAATCATGGCATTGCTCCTTTCTGGAAGATATTTGGCCAAAGAGGACCCAAACAGACAAAGAGACACTTCAGGAGTTGCTCAGTGGGCTGAAACTGTGCTAGAGTCAAACCAGGAGGTGGGGGAAGAAGAGGGTAGTGCATCCTAGCTGAGGTGGTAAGCGCCCAAACTTTCAATGCATTGATGCCTTTGGGTGAAGAGATAGACCCTTTGTGACTACAGACTTTCTATGTTGCAATCTTAACAGAAGCAGATGGATCTTTTTAATGTTCTGTTGTCAGTTCACCTGTGTTAATCTGTTGGGCTGGTAATCTTGACGTTGAACTTGCACTGACACACGTGGGGTTCTGCTCTCCCAGGTTGTCACCTGCAGCCGCTCTGGCTGTTGTCCTGCCACAGTGAGTTTGACTCCCGGGCAGCACCGATACGTGCAAGCCAGCAGGCTCGTGGTCTGAAGTGCCAAGGCGGAAACAGCCCTCACAAATATGTGTCATCTTCCCTTGTTCTCGTTAGCATATTGTGACTGGGCTCCAGCCAGAGGAGCACCCTGGGTGACTGCACCCACACGGGCTTTACGAGCTTTGCTATTTTTTTTGACCGCTGCTTTACCCCAATTAAGTCGCGGTTGGGATTCTCGAGCAGCCCTGGCTCAGTGTCCACGTTGTTCACATAACTCAGTGTCTGAACCCAGGGTTGGGTTCCTAGTCCTGGGCTTGGCTGTAGCATTTGTTCCCTGGAAGGGCACGCCATGTAAGCTGGACCTGAGCCTGGCAATACTCACACGTGCAGCACGCTCGGAGCACATCAGCACAGCAGACCCAGGGTGTGCAGCACCTCCAAGAGCAGCAGGTGATGAGCTTTCCATCAGCTTAAGTTTTAGGGACTTGACTGTGGTGCAGGTCCCCTGTAGAGCCTTGCTCCTGCAAGGTGTCCCCTGTGAAAGAGCCACAACACTGGTCACCCGTCACCGCAAGTGCCAGAGGAGCAGGAAGTGCCCTCTACTACGTGCTGGGCAGCAACAGCTCCCTGCAGTGCACCCATGTGGAAACAGCCCTCACAAATGCATATTGTTTTCCTGGGAGTTCGTTAGCATATTAATGCCTGGGGTTTGAGCCAGGAGCTCTGCTTGCTCCTTAGAGTAACAGGAGTATGTTTCTGGAGTGGTTCAGAGAACATGCCAGTAATCCACTATAGCATGCCTGTAATCTGGGTTTGCATTTATTTTTCCCATAGTTTGCACTTTGAGTAGCATTAAAGGCTACAGAGGGGTTTTTTTTCTTGCCCATTCTAAGCCCTCACCATCTTGCAAGGGTCCTGGTGTGATCAGCTGTGTGACAGTTTAAGCAGGAAGCTGAAATGGAAGTAGAAGTGGCATTTTGCAGCAGACTGCAAGCAAATAGAAGCAGCAGCGAGTGTAAATTCCGAATTGTGTGCTCTTTGTGGCCTCGGTGGGAGTGAGGCAACAGATTATTCCCAAACACATCACATGAAGAATGGAAAATCCTGTGCTCAGAAACAAATTGTTGTGGTAATTTTGTGCAGTGTGATTGTAGTGTTTTGCAAGGGCTGGGTTGGGCTAGCTCACAGGATCCTCCCAAAGGGTGTTTTTCTAAGATTTGCAAAAAACTATGCGAGAAGACGCTTTGGGAGTGGACAGAGAATTTGTGGAGTTGGACTAGATGGTCTTTGAAAGGTCCCTTCCAACCCAGACCGGTCTGATGGTCACCCAAACCATGTGAACTTGCATTGTGTTATTGGAGTTCCCTACAGCAAGCTGTTTATGTCTGGAGGCAGAAGACAAGATGCTTCACCAGCAGTTTTTCTGATCCTCTTTGAAGAATATTGGGCAGCGTTAGCATTACCTTTGGTTGCTTGGGTTGTTGCATTTTGTTTATTTGTTTGTTTATTTATTAATTTTTAATCTAAGGTAGGACCAAAGGCAATTTTAGTCATAAATCAGCAGACTTGCTCTGAAACCACACCTCAGCATCTACAGTAGGCACAGTTCAAAACTTCAGGTGTGAATGCTGCTGGAGCTGAGGACACCCATGAGACTGATGAACATGATTTGATTGCCATTAGCAGAAGGGAGTGAACATGCTGGGTATAATTAGACTCACGCTGCATAGAAAGAGCTGATCTAATCTGTAGGATATGCTAAAGATGTGTTTCTTTGTGTGTGTCTCTGCGTTGTGAAGCTAAAGGATCATGAGGATCTTTCAGTGCCTCGGTATCTGTGCTTTCTGTTTCACTTGGTGGGACTTTTTGGAGGATTGAATTTTACTTGGTCCTCTGGTTGTGTTTCAGATACTGCTCAAAACCAAGGAGCAGAAGGTTAGCCCAAGGGAAATCGCTGAGAAAATAACAAAAAATATTCCTGCCAACGACTGCATTGAGAAGGTTGAAATTGCTGGTCCTGGTAAGATAGTTTTGTGTTAACCTTTTAAAGCTGAAGCAGTGATATATGTCACTGAATGGTGATACTTACTGGAATATACTGATTTTATGCTGGAAGCTGAGTTGACTTCAACTGTTTTGTGATTTAAAACTGCAGTTATGGGGTGAATTAGTTTCTTTGGTCTTGGTGAGCTCTGTAGCGCTCAGACTTGTGCAGCAGCAGGAAATCAACCTCTCTAGTAGAAATGGCAAGTGCAATCCTGAGCCATTGAACTAGCAATTTTTCCACTGATCCTTGAGGGATCAGCTTTTCCCCTTCGAATATTGGTGATGGGTGTAAGGCCACAATCATGAACTCACAGCAGAAATTGATATGCCCTTCTCCCTGTTGTTTGCATGGTGAGGACACCTTGTCCTCTCAGCACTGACACGCTGCAGAAGCATGGAGATCATTAATTGCTCCATCTGTTTTGTCCCTGTCACCCAGGAAGAAATACAGGGCTCAAATTCCTTAGGGGTGCAGCAAAACCCCACAAAAATCGCATGGCACAGCCCGTGGAGCACTTGGGCAGAAGCTCGTTCTTTAGCTCTGCGAAGCAGAAGTAAAATGGTGCCCACAAGCACGGATTATTCCAGGTGTAACTATGCATTTTAGGATATTCATTTTAAAAAAGGAGACAAAGCAGGATTTGGTTTTGCATTCTGCAAACCCAGGCAAGATTATTTATTTTCTTATTAAAAATGTTTTTGATAAATTCACATTTGACAGTGTGCAAACAAGAGTCATGTCAGTGGACTAGCTCACAGCATCTACAAACTCCTACAGTAAAGGCTATGGAGGTGTGAAACAGACTGGTAATCTGGGAACTAAAATTGTCATCTAGTGACAGCTTTGTTGTCCTCTTGCTAAAAAATGTTTTTGTTTTATCAAGCAACTTTGCTGTGCTCTTGTCCTTGATGTGAGGGAGCAGAAACCCAAGGGGGAAGGAAACAGGTAGTGGCTTGAGGCGCTTCTGCAGCCCCAGCACTCATTGCTGGTTTTCTCCTCTAAAGGTTTCATCAATGTCCACTTGAGAAAGGATTTTGTATCGAAGCAGCTGAGCAGTTTATTGATAAATGGAGTTCAGCCACCAGCTGTGGGCAAAAGGAAAAAGGTACGGCAGAAGCGCCTCAGCATTCTGCTCCCATATAGAGGAAACACCATGGTCTGCAGGTAGCTTTGACGTTCCCCCCTGAAGTGAGTTGTTGAGCAGATGTCCATGTCAGGTCATTGTTAGAGTGGAGGAAATAGGATGGGACTGAGGGACCAGGAACCATGGGGTCAGTCGCATGGACCTGGCGTGGTCTCCTCTGGGTGAGGGACAGGACTCCACGGGAACAGTGCATTGTGCCAGGGTCAGTCTGGGGGTTATCCCTGACCCTGTACTGGGTGGACACAGCGGAGCCCTCAGCCTGCTCTGGTGTCCCCAACAAAACCCAGATTAAACACGTGGGATGTGGTAATTACTGCTGCCTTTTATTCATTTTTTTCCTTTGGTGTGGTCTAAGGTGGTGGTGGATTTTTCATCCCCAAACATTGCAAAGGAGATGCACGTTGGCCACCTGCGTTCTACCATCATTGGAGAAAGCATGTGTCGACTGTTTGAATTTGCAGGTTATGATGTTCTGAGGTGAGGATCACCTTCTGGGTGGGCTTGTTTGGCATACTTTGGTCTGTAGTGTTGGTTTAGTTTTTTTTTATAAGCACATTACAAATCATCCTTTCTGTTTAGTAAGGTACTAAACTGAGAAGTGTAGCAGGGTTGGGAATCAAGATGGGCAGCAGCTTTATTGCAGTGAATTTTGGGGAGGGCTTGCCTATTTTTTGGTTTCTGATATTATCTGTGTTTCTTCTTTCAGAATACTTATTTTTAAAATGTGTGTAAAAAGCGTATGTTTGAGAAATCATTATTATTGTACTCTTTCATTGCTTCAAGGTTAAACCATTTAGGAGATTGGGGTACCCAGTTTGGAATGCTCATTGCTCATCTCCAAGACAAATTTCCGGATTACTTAACTGTTTCTCCTCCCATCGGGGATCTCCAAGCTTTTTACAAGGTATTTGTAACAAATAAGTGTGATATTTATGTCAACATCTGAAAAGCAGACTGAGGAGCTTTTCCAACTGCAGTGTAGTCTTGAAGAAGCAACAGACTTGAATCACTGTCAGTAGATTATTGCAATAACCTGTCACTGGGTAATTAATTGGGGTATCTGGTATTGAGTTGTCTGTATGGATGATTAGAGGGCTTTGTAAGGGTGCTGCCCCTCTCCCTATTGAGATGAGTGTGCTTGGAGAGCCTGTTGCGAATGTTAGCTTTTTTTCTGTGCAGAAAAAGGTGCTTTTTCACGTGGTTTGTTGTACCATAGGAATCCAAGAGGAGGTTTGACACAGAGGAGGAATTTAAGAAACGTGCCTACCAATGTGTGGTGCTGCTGCAGAGCAAAAACCCAGACTTCATCAAAGCGTGGGAGCTGATCTGTGACGTGTCGCGGAAAGGTGACCTTGCCAGATCTGGAAGCGTGTCTCAGCAGTAGGACAGTGGGGCTTTCCTGGCCTTTATGGCTGAGTCCATCCTCTAGTTTTTGGTTGAAAGTCACTGCCAAACTGCTATGAGAAGCTTAAAGAAAAAAGCTGATACAGTCAAAGTACTGGGCTGCCTGTGGAGGCTTTCACCTAAATCTTTTGTCTCCCAAGTCTGAAGTGTGATGGCTTCAGCCTTTAGGGACTTGCTGTGCCCATTGCTAAGCATGTGCCATTAATTCCCACTGTGTGCATTTAATGGAAGTATTTTGTTCTGTTTTTCTCCTTAAGAGTTCCAGAAAATCTACAACTGCTTGGACATCACACTTATAGAGAGAGGAGAATCATTCTACCATGAGATGATGAAAGATATTGTGAAAGAATTTGAAGATAAAGGTGAGGCTTTTTGTCTCAGAGTCAGAAATTTGCAGCTGTCAGGATGAGCGAGGTAACCTTACTCCTCTTGGGCGAGACTTAGGACTAGAGTTTTTGAAGTTGCATGTTCCCCACCCATGTTCTTTTTCTCAGCCACATTTTCTGAGTGGATCTTTTGTGATGTTTACTCCCAAAGAAGCGTTAGCAGAATTGATTGTTGTATGTTTCATTCCAGGAAGCTTGAATGTTTTCTTGCTGACAGCAAAAGCAGTTTGGGATGTTTGTAGGCAATAGCATGAGGTTCTACTGGATTTTATCGTGTCCTTCGCCAAGCAGTGATATATGACAGACTTCCTGGTTTTAGTGTTACACCTGTATGGGAACTTTGTCTGAGAATTCTCTGTGAGGACAGTGTCATTTTTGGATCATGTTGACTTTGAGACTGGCAAGAAGCCAAATAGAAGCAGGACGAAGCTTTGGTTTTATGTGTTTCTTGTCTGGATTTGGCAGTTGTTGAATCTCACCATTTGAAAGGTTCAGACTAGCCTTACCTCTGAAAGACTTCATACTAAGGCCTCATTGCATCTCTCTTGGAGTTCCTGTTGCCTTTAATGCCATGCTCTCTGATGCTTTTTGTTGTGGCTGTAAAGGTGGATCTGGATACCAGTGACAGGAGATCCAGTTTGGTCTGGTAAGGCCAGATGTGTACAGATCCGCTTCCTTGTACATAGTGTGAGCTCTAGAAGTGCAGGACGGAGTGTGACTCAGTTGGCAAGGGAGTTCTCTTTGAGGATTTTTCATATTCTGAGCCACTGATTATTTGATAATGTGAGTGCATGGCCTTTTCCTTCTGGTAGCAGGCGGCTGAACATGAGCCAGCAGTGTGCCCAGGTGGCCAAGAAGGCCAATGACATCCTGGCTTGCATAAAGAATAGTGTGACCAGCAGCAGTAGGGAGGTGATTGTCCCCCTGTGCTCAGCACTGGTGAGGCCACACCTTGAGTATTGTGTCCAGTTCTGGGCACCTCAACACAAGAGAGATATCGAGGTGCTGGAACGAGTACAGAGGAGGGCAACAAAACTGGTGAGAGGCCTGGAGAATAAGGCTTATGAGGATCGATTGAGGGAGCTGCGATTGTTTAGTTTGAGGAAGAGGAGGCTGAGGGGAGACCTCATCACTCTCTACAACTGCTTGAAAGGGCATTGTAGAGAGGTTGGTGCTGGTCTCTTCTCACGGACAATGAGCGACAGAACAAGAGGGAATGGCTGCAAGCTGCAGCAGGGTAGGGTTAGGCTGGACATTAGGAAAAAGTTTTTCAAAGAGAGAGTGGTCAGTCAGTGGAATCAGCTGCCCAGGGAGGTGGTGGAGTCCCCATCCCTGACTGTTTTTAAGAGTCGATTAGATGTGGTGTTGAGGGATGTGGTGTAGGGGAGAACTTGTAGAGTAGGGCTGATGGTTGGACTTGATGATCCCAGGGGTCTCTTCCAACCTGAATGATTCTATGTTTCTGCCAGTGCTGGTGCACAGACCTCCCCGTTCAGTGTGGCACAGAACGTTTTCCATTGGTTTTTTTAGGATTTGTCCAGGTTGATGATGGCCGGAAGATCGTGTTTGTCCCAGGTTTCCCTGTCCCGTTGACAATCATGAAGTCTGACGGCGGTTACACATACGACACGTCTGACTTAGCTGCTCTTAAACACAGGCTGTGTGAAGAGAAGGCTGATATCCTTATTTATGTTGTTGATAGTGGCCAGGTGAGTATGCCAACCTCTGCTGTCACTGCTGGTACAGGTCATCAGTAAGCATCTTGAATGACAGACACAGCAGTAACACAGGCAGATCACCATAGGGGTTTTAGTGTGGTACGTTGACTCTTGCCCTTACCAAAGAATCTAGTTTGGTGGCTGGTGGTCTCCATGAAGAGCACTTGGAACTGATTGATTAAGGAGAGGCTCAAATTACCACTGGAGGTGGGTGTAGACTAAATCTCAGTAGATCTGGAGTGAGATTTGTACTGGTTATAGTTGGGTCTCTCCTTACCTGAGGAAATGCAAGGTTGTCAGCTCTGAATGTGAGCAGTGGTGGGAATTTGCTGGTTTGGTAAGCTACTTTGGTAAGCCAGGAAAACTCTTTGACAGGTTAAACCTCACTTTTGGTGAAGCAAGAAACATATTAAATTTCATTGTGAAGGAGATAATGCTGGGAAGAAAACTGTACCTGGAGGAGCGGGTTGAGAACCAGTTGTTGGTATTTGTTCCTTGCAGTCGGTGCATTTGCAAACAGTGTTTGCAGCTGGACAGATGATCGGCTGGTATGATCCCAAAGTGACCAGAGTGGCCCATGCTGCCTTCGGAGTGGTGCTGGGAGAAGACAAGTAAGTCTTTGGATGTGGTTTTTCCTCTGTGTGTGCTCTGAAAATGGTATCGAAGTGAATGCAGGAGACTTGCTCTTGTTTTTTTGACAAGTGTGTACGTGGCATGCCAAAAAAAAGGCACCACATCCACGCTGTTATTTGTAACCGTGTCACTTCATTGTGTGTCATGGTCCTTGATCCACATAGTCAGTGGGGCTGTGGCCAGGTTCCTTCTGGGGCCTGGCTTCTGCTGCCTGGCCTTTTGGGGAGGGGCACTGGGAATGGCAGGTGGGAGTGCAGTGGAAGCTGATGGGAATACTGGGAGATGGCAACAGTAAAGGCCGTGATATCCATTATTGTCTACTTGCCTCATGGTGGATAAAATGAACACTGGGAAAAGAACCTCTGCATCCTGCTCTGAAAGCCAGGCCCTTGTGCTCCAGCATTGGCCTTGTGTCTGTGAAGATGGTGGTTACCAGTGCACCCTGATGGTCACATGCCATTGCAAAGAGGGTGGTTTTGCTGTAGCTTTGTTATAAAAGCAAGGATGACTTGCTGGGCTGGGCAGGGTCTGGCACTAGTATTGTGTCTTACCTAATGTCTGGAACTGGGATGGTTCTGACTGTTGGAGCCTTCCTGGTCACCCCTCCTGGCTACCCCGTGGGTGTTCTCTGAAATGCTCATGTTTTGTGGGAGTGTTTTGCCTCTTAAGTGGGTGGTTATTTTGGCTGTGTGTTTTTCAGGAAGAAGTTCAAAACTCGTTCGGGGGATACAGTGCGTCTCATAGATCTGCTGGAAGAGGGGCTGAAACGAGCCATGGACAAGCTGAAAGACAAGGAACGGGACAAGGTAGTTGTGACAACTTGCTTATATCTTTCCTGAAAACTTCCTAGGTTTGTCCACAGAGTGATGGTTTCCTCATTCTGGATATGAGCTGCCAAGGAGATGCCAGGTGTTGTGTACACAGTCAGTGTGATTATTTGATAGCAGTTTGGCCAAGGACAGAAGAGCGTCCCTATGGGCACAGGAGTGACAAAATGTGAGCTGTGGGCAGCACGCTGGGCTCTGGCTGGTAGTGCAGAGCTTTTTGAGGATGGGGAGGAGAACTGGGCCTGACTTGGCAGCTGGCCTTAGGGGTACCATCAGGTCTTACTGGTGTGATGACAACAGTGGTGATTTCCCCAGGATGCAGGAGGTGGTGGTAGAATATAAAGTTGCAGCCTTGACCTTCTGGGCTAGAGATGACTTCTGGTAATGAATGGCTGGGGATCTGCAGGGGGTTTGGCATCAGGCTTCACCCTTTCCCTTGGGGGCTGTTGCTGAGTTTGCTGCAAGATTTTGTAAGGTTGCTCAATGTCTGTCTTGGATTTTGATGGCCTGGAGAGAACTGGACAATGTGGGACGTGGAATGGAGCCAGAAGGACCAAACTCTGTCCAAGCACCGTGTGAGGCAGTGCAATTGGGAAGTGCAGCTCCTTGGTGCTGTGCAAATAGGGTGAATGTAAAAAGTCCCTTATAAAGAGGAACATGAGGAAGCACAGGAAAAAAAATCCACCGTAAAAGCCTCCCATGGGCTCATAGGCGTCAAACACAATGTGCTTTGCCGTGATGACAGGGCCCTGTTCAGCCAGAGAGAGGTTCTGTGAGCGTTTGGACTGTCCAAAATGCTCTGTAAGGGTAGGAGGGCCAAGTGCTTGCAAGAAGCAGGAGCATCAAGCATCACGGGACACAGAAGTCCTGGCAGGCTTTCAGGGGTGGATGGAGTCAGCCTTAGCCTGCCCAGGGCTGCAGTGCCATTAGATTGCAGGAGAAGTGAGGGCCAGATCTGGGGTTATCTAGTGTCTTGAGGTGGAAAAGTGAGCCCTGTGGGTAAAATCCCCTCAGCAGCCCCAGGGCTTTCCTCTGGCCATGTGCTGAGTGGCCAAGGCCGCGTGGTGTGTGGAGTGTGTTGCCAACGTAGCGTTCTTCCTCACGACTGTTACACCTTTTGAAATTGGAACAGGTCCTCACGGAAGACGAGCTGAAAGCCGCCCAGACGTCAGTGGCCTTTGGCTGTATTAAATACGCAGATCTCTCCCACAACAGACTGAACGATTACGTGTTCTCCTTTGACAAGATGCTGGATGACCGAGGAAACACAGCGGCGTATTTGCTGTACGCCTTCACCCGCATCAGGTGGGTTGGGTGTGCTGGGCAGGCGCGTGGGGTTGGTCTCTGATGCTCTCTCTGTGCCTTTATTGCAAAGGGAGAGGTAGGGGAAGGGGTGAGTGCTGTTTGGGGTGGTTGGTACAGAAGCCAGCTACACCAGTAGGCACCGTGGCAAGGTTTTATTTGTCATTGGAAATGGTGTTCTCTGCTGTCTGAAAGAGGGCTCCTCTGTGCAACACGCATCCCAGGCTTTCAGCTGGCCAGGAGGGAACTGTGGGAGTTTCTCTTAATTCCTGTAGAGGTTTTGGGTGGTAGGAGAAGGGTGAGCCTGTGTTCCAGCAGCTGCTCACCTCAAGTACTGCCATACTCCACATGGTTTTTCTGACACACTGAGCTCTGGTTTGCTTGGCAGCACCGGCTTTCCTTGCCGATGTGTGTGCCCAGAGCACATCCTTCCCTGGTTCCCTTCAGTGCCCTGTTGGATTGCTCTGAGGGCAGTGCCTCCCCACGTGTTCTCGGGGCTGATTGCTCTCCTGGCAACCCAGGACTGGGCAAGTGAGGAGATCCGCGGGTGGCCTGTGCTGGCCATGGGGCAGGTTCAGCAGTGGGACCCTCACAAGCAGACTGTGTTTTGGACCATTTCAGGGCTATTGCTCGCCTGGCCAATATCGATGAGCAGATGCTGCGGAAGGCAGCCATGGAGGAGGTGGTCATCCTTGACCATGAGAAGGAGTGGAAACTGGGCAAGTGCATCCTGAGGTTCCCTGAGATCCTGCAGAAGATTCTGGAGGACTTGTTATTGCACACACTTTGTGACTACCTCTACGAGCTGGCCACTACCTTCACCGAGTTCTATGACAACTGCTACTGCGTTGAGAAAGACAGGCAGAGTGGTGAGTGTTGGCCTGGGGGTGCTGCCTGTGCCTGTGTCACATACCACACTACAGGCAATCCACGGGGTGTTGTTTCCCTCTGCTGTTGTCACTGCTACTTGCTGCTGCAGAACAAGTGTGATCCATGTGGGAGGACTGAAGGTGGCTGGCACAGCTTGTGTCATCATCTGCCTGTGAAGCAGGAGGGTTGAGTAGAGAGTTATGAGCAGCCAGGTAGCTGGAACCGTGAGGGCTGGTCAGTCTGTCTGGTGTGGGGAGAACGGGAGGGGCCTCTGTGTGCCCAGCCCCAGGGCTGTGGGTGGATGGGGTTGCTCAGGGGAAGGCAGGGTTAATTGTTCTGAGCAACTGCTCTGTTGGTGTTTTGCAGGCCAGATCGTGAAGGTGAACATGTGGAGGCTGCTGCTGTGCGAAGCCACTGCCACCGTCATGGCCAAAGGATTCGACATCCTGGGGATTAAGCCAGTGCAGAGGATGTAGCTGTGACCTGTGGGGTGACAATAAAGGGACTAAACAACTGGAAGTGTCTGTGTCTGTTGGGGTGAAGTTACAGTAAGGGAAGGTGCTGTAGGGGAGCAGCACACCCTCTAGGAGAGAGGGAGGGAGGGAGGGAAAGAAAGAGAGAAGGAGGGAACAGGAGCATGGATTCAGAGGCTGCAGATACAGAGAGAAACAAAAAGGGCCATGGGCACAGCTCAGAGCAGTTCTTTGTGCAGCAGCCAAATCCCAGAGGCCCATGCTTAGGTCCTTCAGTCTGCAGAGTTTAAGGACTGAGATCCCAGGAAACCCACGAGCACCTCCAGGAAAGCCTTCCAGCCAGAACACAGTCACCCACACTGCCAGAGCCAACCTTACCCTGATAACCCCCACCATCCTCTTTACCTTATATGCCAGGTGTGAGCAGATCACCCAGCTTTCGATGTCATGTCTGGCATCCCCCAGCAGAGCAGAGAGTTCCCAAGGGAGCTGAGCAGTCCAGCAGCAGTGTGGGGCCCTGGTGCTCAGGGTGCTTGTCTCATGGAAGTCATTAGGCGAGCAGATCAAGGCAAGAGCTGGGTACCTGCAAAAGAGGTGAAACATCACACTCATGGACGGAACATTAATGCAACACACTGGACAGTGGAGTACAGGCTGTGGGGTGTGCCCCCTACAAGCAAACGCACGCATCTCCCCTGGGAGGACAGCAGTGTTAGGCTGCACGCTGTGGGAGCAGTGCTGTCAGCTGCCAGCAGCACTGGGTGTAGGCAGGCAGTGGTTTTACCTGGAGGAGTTGATCAATTCACTACATCCCCTCAGAGGACAACAGAAGGGAAATGCCTTTCTCTGCACCAGACCTGTTGAGTCTCAGCTGGGTGCATATCGATCCGAAATAACCCCAAGGGCAGCTACAAGGCAGTGGGTTGTGGCGCCTGCCTTTGCACTGGGATTTGTTGGAAGCTCTGCTGGTTGAGGTGGAACAGCACAGAAATGAGGCTTTAAACCGTTGGAGAGTAGGTGTTCCATTTGATTTAGGAGGTCACTGACATGAGGGTATGAGTGTGTATGTATCTACACGTCCACACAGATCTGTGTGCGGATACAACGATACACATACCTATTTGATAACCCAGGTTCTTTCCCATATGAACTGGTGGGGAGCACTCGGCTACAACAGCTAGTCAGTGGCTAGCACCTGCTGGGCATGTGTCTGGCACTTCAGCAAGCCCACATCAGTGCAAACATGCATTCCTGATGGCTGGCTGAGCGTTGCCTACAGACAAAACCAGACCATGCTGGCAGCAGCATAGCAGCCCTGTGTGCTGGGGGCTTCACCAACTGCCCAAACCACATACTGTGCTACCTGACCATCTCCTCTGCACTCACCATGCCCTCCCTGCTCTCCCTCCTCCTGAGGCTGGGATAAGCACAGGCAGGAGGCCAGACCCCTCTGGGGCACCCACCATGGAGTCAGGGATCAGCAAGGCTGGGGCACTGAGCACAGTATTACGAGTTCAGGTTGTGGCCAGCAGGGTGAGGAAGGTGGTTCTGACCCTCTGCTCTGGTGAGACCCCACCTGGAGTACTGCATCCAGCTCTGGAGCACCCAACATAAGAAAGACATGGACCTATTGGAGCAGCTCCAGAGGAGGCCACACAAATGATGAGAGGGCTGGAACACCCTTGCTTTGAGGTCAAGCTGAGAAAGTTGGGGTTGTGCAGCCTAGAGAAGAGAAGGGTCCAGGGAGACATTTATAGCCCCTTCCAGGACCTAAGGGGGTCTATAGGAAAGCTGGGGAAGGACTTTTTACAAGGGCATGTAGTGACAGGGTGAGGACTAATGGCTTCAAATTGGAAGAGGGTAGATTTAGATTAGATATAAGGAAGAAATTACTGACAGTGAGGGTGGTAGGGCGCTGGAACACATTGCCCAGAGAAGTTGTGTCTGCCCCATCCCTGGAGACGTTCAAGGCCAGGCTGGATGGGGCTTTGAGCAAGCTGGTCTGGTAGGAGGTGTCACTACCCAGGGCAGACGGGGTTGGAACTTCATGATCTTTAAGGTCCCTTCTATCCCAAACCATCCTATGAGTCTATGATAGGGCTGGGCAGCACCTCACCAGCCACAATGCTTTCCCACTGTACCTGAGAGAGATGCAGGGCAGATCCGGGAATGGTAGTGGTGGCCAACGGAGAGTTCTGGTCACAGGTGCATCCATCAGTGCCAAGGCTAAGCCAGGCAGGGGCAGGTTTGGTGGTAATGGTGTTGGCCACAGTTCAACGATGCCCAGCAATGGCCACAGTGACCAGGCAGGTCCAAGCGTCAGAGTCCAGTTCCGGAGCAGCGGGTGCGTGTCCAGCACAAGCATGGCCACAGCCACCCTGCCAGGCTGCCTGCAGCCTCTCCTCCAGGTCTCCAGCAGAAGGGGGACAGCCTTTACTCTCCGGGTGTTCCCTGGGTGCCAGCAGGGAAGGAGCACACTGGCAGGGCCCCAGCGTCCATGCTAAGGGGCAGCCCCACCGCTCACAGGCCTGGTGGCAGTGATGCTTGTGTAGAACCTTGGTTGTAGCAGGAGCGTGCAGAGTGTCCGCGGGTCCAAGGGCAGCTCAGAGTCCCTATTTTGGTGGGATCCATGCAGCCAGGGACAGAGCCAGCTCCCATGTGGCCAGGGCTGACTGAAGGGTGTGGGACAGGCAGAAGGCGCCAGGGCACCCTGAGGGGTTGGACAGAGGGGTTCAGGCCACCACTGAGGAAATGGGGACATAGGGATGGACTGGAGGTGGAGAGATCACTTAGGAGCCCTGGCCAGGTTGGGGATTGGAGTCATGGAGAGCTGGGCTGGAATGGGGTGAGTGTCACTCAGAAGCAAGGGGACAGTCGTAGGGGTCAGTGCTAGAGGTCCCTTGGATCAGGGCCATGGGTCCCTTCAGGGGAGCCATGGGAGTGTGGCCCCAGCCCAGCCATGGTGCTGGAGCAGACCTCAAGAAGGCCCCCAACTGACTGCAACAAGGCCCAGCAACTTCCAAGTGGAAAAAGGCTAGGAGTTGAGTGGGATAACAGGGCTGACAAGCAGCCGCCCGGCCCCACAGTATCTGAGCTGGGCTAAAGATGGCAGCCAGGGTCAGCCAAGAGTCCAGGTCATCAGCCACATCAATGGTGATGCAGTCCAAGGTTGAGCCAGGAAGGTGAGCCAGCAAAGGAGGGCAGGATCAGGTCCAGTGACAGTAACCAGGGTCAGCCACAGTCTAGTGATCGCCAGGCAGGTCCATAATGAGGAGGAAAGGCTGAGGTCAAGCCGGGAAGTCAGTCTGTGGGTCAAGGTCCGGGTCCAGATTACTGAGGGTCCATGGCACAGGCACAGCTGTTGTTCTGGCCAGGGCCCAGCAGCAGAACCTCAACTTCAACCCACTCCCACACGAATGGATGGTCAGCCCTGGTATATGCAAGAGCATATGGCAACCTCTGCCCCACAGGTTGGCCCCAAGCCCAAGGAGTCAAACCCCGTAGCAGTTGGGGATTAGAGGGAGGATTCTATCACAACCCTTACAAACAGTTGCAGTGAAATCTGCAGTGACATGAATTTTCTCTGGACTGTCATCAACAGGTCTCACAGCCATCACAGGCTCAACTGGACTGGCAGGAACCTCTGCAAGGCTCTGCCCCAAACTGCTGCTCATGGCAGGCCAACAGGTTGCTCAGGGCTTGGCTGGTGTGGGAGCACCCCTCACCGTGTTAAATGCTCATGCTTTGCTACAGCAAGTGACGTACCTGGAAGAGTCTGTTGCACTCCATTATCATGTGGGCCAAGCCCTGCGTTGCTGCCAGGTTCTCACTCAGCTCCCTCTGGTCTGGCTTCCCCAAGCTGCACTTCCTCTGACTGGACCTATGGAGAGGGGAAGGCAGAATGGCTGTGTGAACAAGATGCTGTGAACCAGAGGTACAACATGCCTGGGGGCTGGAAACCAGCAGCTTCAGCAAAAGTACACTGGAATCTTCTGTGCTCATGTTGTGTTACTGCAGTGAGGTCCATAGGCAGCATTCCCTCCCAGCACACCCTTGAAGGGCTCAGGACACTACTGACCAGTAGTAACACATCTCCAAGGAAGGCAAGGCAAGGCTTTTTATTTCCCAAACAGCATTTGTCCCAAGACAGCAATGACCCCAAACTGATTTGTGTGTAGCCTTCAAACATCAAGCTCCTTCAACACACTGCAAAGCCCACGCAGAACTTTTTAAAGTCCTTTGGCCCAAACCACACCAAACATTTCAAAAACAGTCTTCTCTTTTAATTTATAAGCATGATATGACATCATTAATCCAGGCTTCTGATACTTTTATCTGTGTGCATTCCTGCCAAATGGCTTGAAAATTGGGTGGAAGATAAGAGTCCCCAGCTCTGCTCCTCAAAGTCAGACCTGTCAGCTTCTACCCTTTGAAGTCAGAACCCTGCACGATGGCATTAATGCTCACTTACAAAAAAGCTAAGGCTTCAAATCATCCTGGCTTCTAAACAGTGACAGCAAAGAAAAAACTCCAGTTCTATTTTCGGTCCTAGTATTTCAGAACAGCGTTTGTGTAAACCAGAGAGGCACAGCTCTCTGAGTATGTCTCCCAGGAGCTCAAACACAACCGCAATCCAGGAAGGACCTGCTGCCACTCCAGCTCCATCACATCTGCTGCTGCCCTTGCAACACGGCTCCCTGGCTACGTGCCGGCTCACCCCAGGGAGAGCTGGGCAGGCCCAGCCTCTAGTTAATGCTTAGGCATTTTCGGATGTGTTGTGCCATTCTAAAGAACAGTCCTTATTTCTTCACACACACACACACACACACGTGGTACCCAGAGCCTGTGCTGTTATCCTCAAAGACACCCATAGCACATCTGGCAGCTTCTGCTTTGGAACTGCTCCTCATCTTCTGATCCTCATGTGAGACAACACGTTCGCTATGCTATGGGTGTGCAATGCTTCCATCGGTGTCAGCTGTCCTTTTCTACCCTGATACGTGTCTGTCCATATGCAGGAGCATGGAGTAAAGCAAACCAGCCCTGCCGCAGGAGACCAGATAAGGCATGAATGCTCTCAGAGATTATTTGCCTACTTTGGCCCAAGGGCACCTTCCTCCTTGCACGTACGAACAGGGGATGTTGGATGTTATGCAACCCAGATACTTTTACTTATTAAGATAAATTTACAGAATCCCTGTGGCTTGGTTTGGCAGGAGCCATCCCTTTATCACCCAGCATAACTAGTGTCAGTGACAGCTACACTCTGCCAGTTGTCTGCAGGGCCTTAAAACTGCACCTGGGTTTAGGTTCCCAGTGCAGGAGCTACATTTTCAATGACCAGCACCACCTTAACACAAACAACCAGCCACATGCTGAACTCTTGGGCAGCTGGACCTGTGGGCAACGACGAAGAGTGCAGCAGTTGTGAGGAAGTCAAGTGAGCTTGTATGCTGACATGACTGTGGGGCCTTGCCACTGTTGTCTACACTGGACAATGAGCTGATGGCTCACTCCACACACAGGGGTCATAAAATCATAGAATCTTTGTGGTGTGAACAGGCCTTTCAAGATCATCAAGCCCAACTGTTGGCAAGCACTGCCAAGTTACCACTCAACCATGTCCCTCAACACTACATCTGCGCATCTTTTGAATACCTCCAGCAACGGCGACTCAGCCATTTCCCTGGACCTGAATAACCATATTTGAGACAAAAAACAAGACACATACACTACTTCTCCCTTAAAAGCAAACAGGCCAGACCCTAGGCCAGCTACAGAAAGCATTGCTCCAACAAAGAACATTATGGAGAGCAGCAATACCATCCGTCAGATGCTAATACCTAGTGGAGGAGGAGGAACTATCCCTTCTCAGCGTGTTGAGGTGAAACAAAGAAGGTGCAAGACAGACAGCAATGTTGGTTGGGGTCATCTGGTTTTCCTCCACAAAAGCAACCACATCTCGCAGAAAGAACAGGAGGATTTTCAAAGCTTCTCGGTTTTCCTTGGGGAGAAGGAGAATAGCAGCCTGGACAGCCTGAAACTGCTGATCCTTTGGCACGTCTGAAAATAGAAGAAAATGATGAAAATCACATGTGACTCACAGAGGAAGCATCCATCAGCAGAGTCCCAAGCAGGGCATTGAAACTGTAGGTTCATCCATTTTCCTGTCACTCCAGCTCACAACAGACAACACAACGGCCATTATCATGGTCACATCACACAAGGACAGTTTTCTCCTGTTCCTGTCAAGATTCACACTGACACCCAGTGACGCTGGTGCTTGACGAGGAATTTATCCTGCAGACCATGGTAATGAACTAATCCTAAACCAGCTCTGGTTGCAACCCGAATAAGGGCTTGTCTCCCCATGAAATACTACTCTGCAATGATCCTTTGGAGCAGCTAGAGCTGCTCTACTGTCTTTTCCTTTTAGCTTCAAGTGTGACACGAACAGATGTTCTCAGTTAACTCAATAGAGAGAACATTTTTGCCAACAGATTTTAATTCACACTGGAATCTGGAGAGTCTGCATGCCCAGAGAGCTCCTGCAGGAGAGCTTGTCCTGCCACGCATCCTCCTGTCATGAGGGTGTCTCCAATTTACACCACTACATCACGTCTCTTTCCCTTCAAGCACATACACAGAACACTCAAAACATGCATCTTGGTGATAGCAGCACATTTCTATCTCTGAAAGATAGTAGTTGCCCAGAAAGTGCCCAGAAATATAATCTGGGCACTTGCTTAAGTCACATACGGCACAAGAGTAGGGTGATTCGGTCATTTACTGTTTCTATCCCAAAACAAGAAACAGGAGGTGGACAGTGTCCAGGTTATAATAGACTGAAGAAAAGGGTTGCACATCCACTGGAGATAGGAAATGTAGATCTCCTTACAAAAATGATTTGTGGATGCAAAAAGAAAACTTGCTTGAAACAACTAAACTGTTTTCAGACAAAAAAAGCCTGATGGGTTAAAAAAATAAAACCAAACCAAACATTCATGAACCTACACCACACACAGGACAGCAGCAGCTCCTGTGCTCAGGTCAATAAGTGTCACATAAAGCAATCTAAAAACTATGCTGTTTATAGCCACTCTGATACCTCATACTTTGACTTTCAAAAACTTCTCTCAAAGAAACTTGTCCGTGGCAACATCATCCTAAGCCCCTACAGCACGTTCCTTCCCCTTCCCAGCTGCTTTTTGAAAGCGAGTTCCTTGAGGGCAAAGTACTGGAGATGGAACCCACTTAAAACTGTATTCAGTGCTAGATTTCAGCTTCTTATTTAAGGTTGAGGCGCTGTGAGAGCAGGGGCAGAAAGTTTCCAGGCAAAGATGCTGTTTCACAGGAGCTGTGCTCGGGCACCTTAATAAAGAAATTTCATCAATATAACATGGCTTCTTGCACAGGGAGCTACTTCATACTGTGAACACAGGGACTAGATGCTTCATTTTGCATAAGGAAGTGATCAATTGAGAGGGCTGCTACAATGTGTGTTATTACACTCGTCCTTCAAAGAACAGAAAAGAACAGATAGGAGTTAGAAAATAGCTGGCCCACAGGATGCAGATGTGAAGCTCTGAAGAGCAGAGCCACAATGAACTCACCTTTTCAGAAACATCCTGCCTGACTGGTCTCCTCTGACTACGGGGGGGACACAGCATTAGTCCTAGTCTGGCGACTGCAACAGCTGAGTATTAAGATATTCAGGGAACAAGAAAACTACAGCTTTTGTTACCTACATTGGTAGATGTGGAGGAAGGATTCACAGAGCCTGCTGGTAAATATAGGCTCAGGAAGGTCTCGGAAATACTGCTTCACCATATCAGCCACGTCAAATGCTGACTGTCCTTCGTAACATACGTTGTTTGGGTTGGTTTCATTCATTTCTCTTAAAGACAGAATCCTGGATTTAACACCAGATTTTCGGAACAAGCCAACCTGCAGGTAAAAGGCAATATTAAAGACAAAGAGAGGAGTCATCAGGAATCAAAGCTCTGACAAATAATTGATCCTTCACTTTTCTTTGGATAGCTAAGACCCTATGGCAGTGGGATCAAACAGCAGAAGATTTTTGTCTCATTAGAAGCAGCATGGATTTTCCTCCCAGGCAAACCATGACTGATGCCCACAGGACCTTCTGTGAAAGTTTTCATGTTTGTTTGCTTGCTTTTTATTTAATGCAAAGTGACTGGCTTTGACTTTTAAAACGATCAGGGTTGACATTGGTCAGTTTGCTTGAGGAGGCTGTGGTCACACAGTAGAACTGCAAGTTTCTAGTGCACCAACGTGTGCTCAAATGTACATTGATGCCCATGCTAGAGAAAACAAAGACTCCACGTCAGAGGATCTCACAGAGATCACTTTAACATCTCGCCTGTATGATCCATCTAACACTTCTATGAGTCGACAAAGGGCAATTGCCATTCTGAGGGAATTTGTGATTTCATTTTTAATGTGAATGTCAATCCAGTTTCAGAGAAAACTTGGATTTAGAAGTTTCCCATGAACTCGACACCAACAAAGCTTCCGCTGAATGTTTCACTGTGGGCCACTAAGAGTATTTACATTCATTAGTTTATTTATATTAACTGAATAGCTACAATGACCTCAAAAGGAAAAACACTGCTTTCACAAGAAACGGTCTGCTCACATTCCAGTGTGCGCCACCGAAATGCACTGTGACATTTTGTGCACATATTTGTGTAGTTCAGCATGATACTGCACACCTGCACCATTGCAGAGCATAGAAAAAAGAAGGTCCTTTCTTTAACTGATATGTCACAGGCTGTCCCATTTCTGCACCTGTGCTATAGAAATAGCAGATGCAACACACACTTTCACCGCCATGCACACATCTCCACTCAGTGGGTAAATATGGATTTGAGAGCCAGAAAAAGCTGTTACAGGCACTGCTCTGTTTTATCTCTGCTTAGTGGTACATTTCAGCTGAAACAAGATGGATTATCCCGTTTTATTTATTGATTGCCACACCGTTGCTCTGGCACTACCAGCAACCGCAGAACAGGGGGACTAACGCCATTGTGTGGTAGATCTACTTCCTCTGGGAGCAGAGAGATGCTGCCTCACCAGGAGAAGACAGATTGACTGGCTGCTCTGAGAGAAATGACTGCAGATGATTTCAGTGTGGCAAGGAGCAAATTTACAACAGAGGACTAAAGGAAATGCCCAGAAGGAAACAACACCTCCTCAGATCTAGACCTTAGGAAGCAAAGAAGTCCCTCACAAAAGCTGGAAGCAGAGACTGGCCTGTTAAGAGAGCTGTCTCAAGTTCATACCTGGTCAAGAAAGTGGCTCCTCAAATAGTCCAGTGCTTGCAGTATGCCATTAGGTAGTGGGTGGCTTGTTCGCTGAACGTTCAGAAGCAAAGGAACCCCAAATACATTTTTGTCCTTGTAGTCAGAGGCTTTTATTTTTTTAATGAACTTTGGTATAGTCCTAAAAAAAAACCAAAAAAACCCCAAAATACCCCAGGCATGCCCTTTATTAGCTCTCCAGCACAATTCTGTCTGCTGCCTAAGTCAGAGACATGGGAAAGGACTTAGTTCTACTTGCCACAACCCCAAATTCTGCCACATACCTGTACACACAGCATCCTAAGACAGAAAATCCTTCAGGGCAATTACAGGAATGACCTCCTCATTTCAAAACTGAAATTATCTAGTAAAGCAACCTCATGTGACACATTCCATACCTTTAGGAAAGTGCAGGCTTTTTTCACTTCTTTCTATATTCAGGCATCAGATCCCTAACACAAGATGCTCACTGGTATTCCTAAGTCCTCAGAGCGTCTAACTGCCGTTATTTCAGTTTAAGCTGGCACTTGACACTGAAGAGTCGGATTCTCAGCCCAGCCAGCTCTCACCTTAGGTCCTGTGAGGGATCTGACCAAGCCCTGCAAACAGGCACATTTAGGGAGAAGCTAGAATGTGCTTTACGATCAGGAACAGCACAACTACCATCGAGGAGCAAAAGTGCAGTTGAAATAACCATAAACCTGCCAGTAATTTAACAGGGTGAAATTCTCATCTTGGGCATGTATATTGGCAGCAGACCAGGAAATTCACCAGCTCATACTGAACCCTCTCTTTCCAACACAGGTTGCTTTAGTATTAGACAACTTACCAGTTCCAGCCCTGCTTGCTGGAAGGGGAGTATCTGTCCATCAGAGCGGTGAGTTTCAACAAAGCCAGCTTTTGTGTCCGGGCGAGCTGGGCAGCTGACTGGCTATCCATCTGGATGGAAAGGCTTTCCAAGCTCATGCTCTTGTCCACAGGCCAGTGTTGCTCGATGGGGATACGTTGCCTATGGGATAAATAGTGTCTAAGCTTAGGGCTATTTCCATTGTCCCTCTTAGTTTTCTGCCTGCATCTGTGAAGTCTTTGACAGCAGCCCTGAGGGGAAGGACTTGGGAGTGTTGGTGGATGAGAAAATCAATATGAGCTGGCAAAATGTTCTTGCAGACAATCAGCTGCATCAAAAGCAGCATGGCCAGCAGGGCAAGGGAGGTAATTGTCTTCTCTGGTGAGACCCCACCTGGAGTGCTGCATCCAGCTCCAGAATCCTCAGCACAGGAAGGACATGGACCTGTTGGAACAAGTCCAGAGAAGGGCCATAAAAATAAACAGAGCCTGGAGCACCTCTTCTATAAAGGTAGACTGAGAGAGCTGGAGTTCAGGCTGGAGAAGAGAAGGCTCCAGGGAGAACTTATTGCAGCCTCCCAGTACCTGAAGGGGCTACAGGAGAGCTGGAGAGGGACTCTTTGTCAGGGAGTGTAGTGACAGGACTGAGGGGTAATGGTTTTAAATTGAAAGCAGGGAGATTTAGATTAGATACCAAAAAGAACTTCTTTCCTGTGAGGGTGGTGAGACCCTGCCCCAGGTTGCCCAGAGAAGTTGTGGAAGCCCCATCCCTGGAGGTGTTCAAGGCCAGGCTGGATGGGGCTTTGAGCAACCTGCTCTGGTGGGAGATGTCCCTGTCCAGGGCAGGAGGGATCGGAACTGGATGATCTTTAAGGTCCCCTCCAACCCAAATCATTCTGTAATGCTATGACTCTAAATGACCTGCAGTTCCCAAGCTTCTTAGTTGTGTTTAAAAGACATACTTCTCACCCGGGAGGTACTCTGGCAATACAAAATGTTTCAGTAAGAAATGCAGCAAGCTAGCCATAAAGCCTGATTCCAAATGTCTAACAAGTGCTCATGCAGATAATGAACACCCTACTTGCAACAGAGGTCAGAGCAGGCTTAGGTACCAAAGTCCCTACAGACCATCTGTACCTGGCACCAGCAGCACAGACCCCACTGCCCCAAACAGCCTTCCTTAGAAACACTTTGTTCTGGAAGACCAGTTAAATTTTGAGTGCAGAGAATCAAGGAGAATGGTTCCCAGTTTACTAAGGAAACACAGGGATGGCTGACCTGCTGGTCTTCTTAGAGTCTGTCACATATGCCAGGTCTGCAGGACTGATCTCCTTGCCCAGTTCACAGCTGCTCTCAGTGGCTGGGAGGTCTGCTGCCTTGTCTTCCGAGCCCTCTGTTTCAAGACAGGTTTCTTTAGGTGAGGATGGATACGAAGAAGTCAAGTCACTGGCAAAGACCGAATCCCCATCATCTGAGAACTTCTCTGTCCACTGATCAACCAGCTTTTTGAGACAGTTGACATCTTCTATAACATTGTTCATTTCTGAAAAAATGTCATCTTCACCAACTTGTGCTGCCTCCAAATTATCAAGTTCGATATCGGGCATGTTGTCATATACACTTAGCCTGTTACTCGGGCACAAAAGGGGACTCCTGGGGCCTTTGGAGTCCTTGGAACTGCTTCTGCTCCGGTTCCTCCTGCACCCATGAAAACTTCCAGTTCTCCAGTTGATGGAAGAGTTATCTACTGGAGACAGGGAGCTGTTTGTAAGTGCTTTGGGGAAAGTCCCAGGTTTATGGCCTTGTGGTATTTGAAACATCTGGTTCATTTGTACCTTTGTGTCATTTTTTAGGTTTTGCTGAGTTAGATCATTCAACCGCAAGAGCTTGCTAGAATCCAAGTCCTCTGCATGCACCCCCTTTCCTTCACAGGGGCTTTGTGGTTCTATAGGAGGACTTGTACCACCCACTGTGCTGCTGTTTTCAGACTGATTGCTGCTACTGCAGCTCTGGGAAGAAAAGGAAGAATTGTTCTTTGTTTGGATGCCAGAGAGGTCAGAAATATTTACACAATTCAGCATCTTCATCTTTTCTTCATTAAGTCCCTCCAGAAGAACAGGCTCACTTATTATGGGTTTGGTCTTTGTCTGACCACTCCTTAAGTTGCAGCTCCTTAAGTGCAACTTCTCTATTTTCTTTAGAAGGCTCTTCCTCTTGGATTGTGACTTATCCAAAAGTTTATCCTCACTGGTGGTACTTAAACATTCACTGGGGGGAGGAGAACAACTGAAAGTAGAGTCCAGTGAAGCCACCTTAATTGAGGAACATCTTGAGGAACTCGTGCTGGTTTCCACATCTTCGTATGGTTTTGGGAAGCTGCCAATGTCACTATCACCACTGCTAGTACTGTGAATTGAGGACACGTCATGTTTCTCGCCATGATCCAGAAAGACAGTACCCTCATTGCTGATGCTCTTCAGTATTGGACTGCCTGGGACTGAGGCACTAGCACCGTCCTCTCCTGAGAAGCCTTCTATGCTCTCAATACGAGACCATCTCTGACTGCACCTCTCATAAGCCCATCTGTTACTTATTGCACAAGGTTCATCATCTTCAGAGTCATCACTCTTAGAAAGAGAGAAAAAAAAAAAGGACAATCAAGGGCAAGGTCTGGCAAACTTTAAATTACTAAAAAATGTAACAAAAAGGGAGGCAAAAAATTTCTGCCTACCTCCAAAACTCCCCAGAAACATTCCAACCTATGGAAATGTGACCATTCAGTTACTGAAGGTCTTCCCTGAGCTCTGTTCTGTTAGATGAAAAGCATGCTGACAAACCTGGTAAGTTTACCACAGGAAAAGATGACAGATCT